>BSBN01001497.1:0-600000 GCA_027924645.1 Cunninghamia lanceolata
TTGGATGGGAAGAATGATGAGAGGAGAGGTGGAAAATAGTAAAATAGGGAAAAATTGGTGGGATCTAAAGGGAAATTAGAAAGAAAAAGGAAAACTAGGAAAGCTAGGAAAATAGAAACTAGGAAGTAGATAGGTGAAAGAGAGAGAGAGAGGGTAATAGGTAAAGAGGGGAGGGAGAGGGAGGTAGAGTGGTGAGAGATAGAGGGTAGGAGGTAAAAGGGGGGGAGGGAGAGAGGGAGAGAGAGAGTGTGTGTGAGAGTGAGAGTTTTTCTTTTGCAAAACCCGAGCGCGTTATAACATGCTCACATTTTTGGCTCGGTATTACCGAGCCTAATATGTGCTCGTGTTATGACTTGTATGGGACCAAAAACTCATGAGGAAACTTTTTAGTCACTCATGTTTTTTACATATGCCCCAATGCAATGGTGCACATAACAAATTGATGTAGGTATAATAGCGAATGCATATAACAATTTGATGACTTTATCAATACAATAATTCCTATACAATTTGATTAATTTATCATTACAATGATGCCATCTTAGTTTAATGAATAATACAATGATTCCTAAATTTTTGTTTTCCTTGATTGCTTTCCTATTCTTTTCTCTACCATTTTGGCACAAGAACAACATTTCGATGTTAGCTTATCTACTAATCTACAAAATCTAGCAATGAGCTCCTAGGTCCAAGAGTTAAACCCGGTAGCTCTGATACCATATGAAACATCCCATTCTAAATGAAATAGAAACATTTGAAAATAAATGCAATCAATTGATTAATGCACTAAAAAAATTTATATTCCCTCATAAGAAGTAAAGCAAGTATATTCATAATTACATAATGAATATACAGTACAATATATGAAGGTTGCATTTCTTATGAATTACAACTTTTTAACATTTACACCTATAAATGAAGCAATGTCTTATGTATCACAAGTCTTTGGCAATTCAACTATAGGAGGGAGAGCATCAATCAGGTGATTTTCCTCCAACCACAGACCAGAGGTCCCCTACTCACCTTCCTACTAGAAGTGGCCCTACCCTTTGCAAGGGTATCAATAGAAAGAATCAACAAGATTCAATGTGCCATCTAAGAACTAGTATGGTGTCCAGGCAAAAACAATCGGTTATACAACTTCTAGTCTACCTCTATCTATGCACAACCAATCTAACTATTCATCAAACAAGGACATGGTGAACCAACAATGCAAGCAGTGATTTTGCATTACTTTGGCCAATGTTTCAAAATAAATGAGTCAATTATTCACACATCTCTTTCTCGACTTGGAGACAAATATTCCTCTATTCTTCATCAGTTATAAACAAATTAATGGTAAATGAGACTAATTAACAATTGTTACCCTATACCTATCTAAATGTCGTCACCAATTTTCCTCTGCTAAATGCCAACTAGATAGTCATAGGATAAGATCCTGGATGACTTAAAATCATGCAGGATTAAGCCTCTCTTTGCATCCTCGCAATCTTGGGTCTTTAACATCCGTCAACTACTCAATGTTTAGTCAACCATATTGTCATACTCAAGGAATAGACAAGATGTTTTGATATAATCCATTCTTTACATCATATATTATTTGGTTTTAACCTCTGCTGAGTATTCGTAACTTCTCCCTAAAGTTAGAATACTCAATCATGTAGATCCTATTTAATATGTATACCTCAAAAACTATAGAGGTTTATAATGCAAGTTTAATCATACATTTTATTACTATTAACCAAGATCTCATTTACTTTTTAACCGAAAATAAAACTACCTTTATTTGAAGAGCTTGTATGGACTCACAAAACATATTTCAACTAAAAATCATACTTGTATATCACTTGAAGCTTACTCTAAATGAGAGTTCTTATTTCAAAAGAAGATTTTACTAGGTGACAAGGATTCTAATCTTCAAGGTAAGTCATATTTATGAGTATATAAATAGGTTTATCTACCTGTATAATATTTATATGTTCATTACATTGGATTGCTCAAATTGTCGAGCAATCAGAGACAATTTTGTATAACCTAATCAGTGTTCTTGTCGTTAAAAGATATTATGTATCTGTTATATCTTAGCCAAGATAAAGTATCTATGTATATGTCTATCGTCTTATATCATAGCCAAGGTAAAAGTAACTGTTTGTATATAAGGGCCATATAACTACCACTACAAGAATAAGTGTTTATATCTAATGGCCATACAAAAATAGGTGTTTATATCTATTGGCCAAATTACAACCATTTCAAAGGTAATGCATATATATAACTATTGATCATATCATAGCCACTTCCAGTATTCAAAAACACTTCAAGTTGTTATCATAGCTAATACAAAGTTTACTTACATAGTTCGATGCTTATAACAGGTATATGAATGCAAAGCATACATTACACTTTATTGCTTGCGCGAGGTATATAAAATCAAAGTTTGTATTAATAGTTCATTGCTTGAGCTAGGTTTAGAAATGCAAGTATACACTAATAGTTTAATGCTTGTGCCAATTCAAAGAAAATTATATGTATCTATCAGCCTTTTCACAGGCAGCATGAAGGTATACATATCTAACAGTTCGTTACTTAGTCATAGCCAAAACATTGATGTATTTAACCATTCGATACATGTATCACAATCAATGCAATGGTGCACATAACATATCGATGTAGGTAACACATCTAATGCATATAACAATTTGATGACTTTATCAATACAATAATGCCTATACGGCTCTATTAATTTATTAATACAATGATGCCTATATAGTTAGATGAATAATATAATGATTCCTAAATAGTTCAATATTTCTATCTCAGCCAAGATAATGAAAGCATTCATCTAAAATCTGAGCAAACAACTATCATACTACCACACAAGGTGGAAACTCAAACATAGAAATAAAGAAACCAAATAGTTCAAAATAAACCACACACATTCATACCTCCATCACCCTCGAAAATACTTTGACTACAAATCAGAATGGATAATCTTGTTCGCTGCCTAGCTCGTGTGTTTTTCCCTCTTTTTTTTAAAGAAAGAGCCAAGTTTTTCAATTTATAAAATGCTTCTTGCTAAATGTCTATGACCTCCTCTTGGTATGCCTATAAATATGGAATATGGTCTTATTGTTGGGATAAGATTCCATTAACCTCGTAAATCCAAATATTGTATTTATTTCATTTATTATATGTAATTTGTAATTATCCATGAGGAGATGTACTAGTTTCACTGACAGGGGTAATTTCAAAGTAACCAGAGGTAAATACGGAGTGACTTTTACTGTTGGAAAATGTAAAAACTTAAAGTAAATGAGGGTAGGCATGCTCCCTTGAGGAATCTACTATTTTTGGCATGTATGATAATTGTCATAATGTTTGCTAAGTAAATCTATGACAACTGCAAGTTGTCATAAGATTATGAGATTCCATGACGCATATGACGGATATGTTAGTTGTATATTTGCTATATTTAACCCAAGGTTCCTATCTTGGAAAGATACTCTTTTGTAGAATCTATGATGGTTATGGCATGTCATAAGATGTTGTAAGAGGCCAGATTTAGTCTTGGACACCCAACCTTTGCAAGGCTATTTTTGGACAAGTGTAAGATGCTTGTAAGATGGTAATTAATGTTTACAGGTTAGAGAATCTTAGGAGAGAGGAGGTGAACACCTAGGATGAGTTGGAAAATATTTCTATAAGTATTTGTCATGTATTTGTTGCTGCAATATAGATTTTAGGTACTCAGGTGCTGCTGAAATGTTGTTGCATTGAAGACTTGTGGAGAGAGTTGTGTAGTTGATGTATTGTAAAGATCTTTTACAGATTAATACAAACTTCTGCATCTTTCCTAGTGGAGTTTTTTATCTAAAAGGGTTTTCTCCATGTAAACCCTGTGTCATTGTGTTGAGTTTTTCATGTTTGACATCTTTTTTGTAGTGGCTTTTATGTTTTGTTACAATCTCCATTGTTAATGAACACTTAAAGATTGCTGAAATTTATTCAAATCAGATTTCCATTAAGTAGTTGTGCTTTCATTTCTAACATTTGGTATCAGATCCTAGCCATCTTTGACTCTTGGGTGGTAGTGTGGAAGTTGTAGCTGTAGTGGGAGATTTGATTGTGTTTGTTTTGCAGATCTTGTGTTGTTATTATGGCTGCATCCACCGTTGCATCAACCTCTCGATTGGACATTGAGAAGTTCAACGGAACGAGGTATGAGTTGTGGAAGTTGAAAATAGAAGATTTATTGGAAGAAAGAAACCAATGGTTGGCTATTCAAAAAGAGAAGAAACCTAATGATGTCTCTCGAGATGAGTGGGATAGACTGGATAAGAAGGAACAGGGAACCATCTGGTTGTGTCTTTCAGACTCTGTCCTATTGAATGTTACAAAGGAGGAGACTGCACACAAGTTGTGGAATCAATTGGGTGAGATCTATCAAGCCAAGAGTATGGTAAATAAACTTTATTTAGAAAGAAAATTGTTTTCCATGAAAATGAGAGAAGGTGAATTAGTTGTAGAGAATTTAAATTCTTTTAATTTGTTATTGAGTCAACTTGTTTCAGTAGATGTTGAGGTTAGTGAGGAAGATAAATGTATCTTACTTCTTTGTTCTTTACTTGAGTCTTGGGAGAATGTTATCTTTGCTATCACTGCTAACCTTACGGATCTGAAGTTGGATGCTCTTGTTTCAGTACTATTGTCACAGGAATTGAGGAAGAAGAGTTCAGATAGTTCAAGGGATGCTCTCAGTGTTAGGGGAAGGTCTAACGAAAGGGGACCTAAAGGAGATCAAAAAGGGGCTAAGGACAAGTCCAAGGGCCAGTCTAAGACTCCTGGTAAAAAGAACAGAGTTAAGTGTTGTAACTACAGTAAAAGGGGACATGTAAAGAAGGAGTGTAGAAATCCCAAGAAATAGTGGGAGAGTGCTTTGGGTAAGTCCTCGAATGCAGGTGAAGAAATTATACTTTCTACATGTAATCTTGTTTCTAATGATCATTGGTTGGTTGACTCAGGATGCTCGTATCATATGACCCTGCATAAGGAACGGTTCTCCTCATATGAAGAATATAATGGAGGTAATATCTACCTTGGTGACAACTCTTCATATCCAATTGTCGGGAAAGGAAAGATTGGTGAGAGGGAACTTGGTGGTAGCGAAGGGGAAGAGATTTAGAAGCCTGTTCAAGCTTGAAGCCACTATAGTTTATAATGCCTCATATGTTTCTAAGCCTTCTAAAAATAATTGTATGTTGTGGCACCGTAGATTGGGCCACACAAGTAATAATGTATTAAAAACTATTAAGAATAAAAATTTGATGGATGGTTTCTCCTATTCTTATGAGCACTTTGATTTCGGTGAGCATTGTGTGTTTGGTAATCAAAACAGAAAATCATTTCCTTCAGGAAGCAATAGAGCAAAAGAGAAGTTAGAAATTATTCATACTAATGTGTTTGGGCCTGTGGATAATGAATCTATTGGAAAATCACGTTACTTTGTCACCTTCATTGATGATGTATCTAGATATATATGGATTTATTTTATGAAACATAAATCTAAAGTTTTCACTAAGTTTAAGGAATTCAAAGACTTAGTAGAGAACCAATCAGGTTTAAAGATAAAAATATTAAGATCTGACAATGGAGGGGAATATTGCTCTAAGGAATTTAATGAGTTTTGCAAGCATGCAAGTATAATCAGACAAAAGACAACTCCATATACACCACAGTAGAATGGTGTTGTAGAAAGGATGAACTAAACAATTATGGAAAGAGATAGAAATATACTTAGTGATGCACAGTTGGATAAATTCTTTTGGGCAGAGGCTGTGTGTACTACTTGCTACTTGATAAATAGATCTCCTTGTAAGGCTCTTGATTTGACACCTTATGAAGTGTGGACAGGTAAGAAACCTTCTGTTTCACATTTAAAAGTTTTTGGATGTGAGGCTTTTGTTCATGTGCCTAAGGAAAAGTGATCTAAGTTGGATCCAAAGGCTGAAAAGTGTACATTTATTGGATATTGTGATAATGTCAAAGGTTATAAGGTTTGGAATCCAGTAACTTGCAAGATTATCTTTTCTAGAGATTTTATTTTCAAGGAACTTAGAGCTATTTCTAAACTTGAGCATCCAAAAGAGAAAAAAGAAAAGGTAAATAAGGTGCACTTTGATTTAGAGCAGCAAGATGCACCTTAAGAAGAACAAAATGATGGATTGGGGGGTGAAGAAGAAGAAGAAGATTCAAGTAGTTCTGATGAAGATGAGTCTGTTGTTACAGAAGAATTTGGTACAGATGATCATGCAAAAGAATGAGTATAGTCTCTTACTCCACCCTTGAGGAGATCCACAAGACAACAGAATCCAATTGACAGGTATAGCCCACCATATTTCCATTGTGTATATGTTTTATTAAGTACTAACGATGAACCTAGATCCTACAGGGAAGCTATTTCTATAGATGATAATGAATCTTGGCAGCTATCCATGTAGGAGGAGATGATGGCTTTAGACTCTTGTAACACCTGGGATCTTGTTTGTTTTCCCAAAGGAAGAAAGGCCATAGGATGTAAGTGGGTCTTCAAGAAGAAGTTTGGAGCAGATGGGTCATTGGAGAAGTACAAGGCTAGACTTGTAGCCAAGGGCTACTCCTAGAGAGAGGGAGTTGATTTTGGTGAGATATTCTCTCCTATTGTTAAATTGACTTCTATTAGATTTCTTTTATCAATTGGTGCAGCTTATGATTGGGAGATTGAGCAAATGGATGTTAAGACTACATTCTTGCATGGAGATCTTGAAGAAGAAATTTATATGCAACATCCTATAGGTTTGAGGTAAAAGGAAAAGAACATTGGGTTTGTAGGTTAAAGAGGTCTCTTTATGGTCTGAAATAGTCCCCCAGAATGTGGTATCAAAAGTTTGACTCATTTGTTTTGAAATTGGGTTTTGTTAGAATCAATGAGGATCACTGTGTTTACATTTATTGTGTTGACGATTCTATACTAGTTATTGCTTTGTATGTTGACGACATATTGTTTTTCATAAATACTAAGGGTATGATCATTGAGCTTATAGCCCAACTTTCAGGTGCATTTGAGATGAAGGATCTTGGTGCTACAAGGTCTATGTTGGGGATGGAGATCAAGAGGGATAGAGTTAATAGAAAACTTTGGTTGTCACAAAGTAAGTATGTGAATACTATTTTGTAGAGGTTTAGTTTGCAGGATTGTAACCTAGTTAGAGTTCCTTTACCCATTTGTACTAAGATTTCATTAGATATGTGTCCAAAGACTGAGGATGATCTTGTGGATATGTCTAATGTGTCATATGCTAGTGTTGTAGGGAGTTTGATGTATGCAATGGTTTGCACTAGACCAGATATTGCCCAAGTAGTGGGAGTTTTGAGCAGATTTATGTCTAACCCTAGTAGACAGCATTGGAACTATGCGAAGAGGGTGTTTAAATATCTTGCAGGTACACTTGATCATTGTTTGGTTTATTATGGTACCAATAGTACTGACAAATCTTTGGACATACAGGGTTTTGTTGATGCAGATTGGGCAGGTGACTTAGACAGTCGAAGGTCCACTAGTGGCTATGTGTTTACTCTGTTTGGAGAAGCAGTGAGTTGGATGAGTGAGAGGTAGCCCACAATTGCTTTGTCCACCATAGAAGCAAAGTATATGGCTGCTACTCATGTCTCTAAGGAGGTAGTTTGGTTGAGGAGACTGTGTACAGGTATTGGTTTTGATTACAGGATCATTCAAATTGGTTGTGATAGCTAGAGAACTATCTGTTTGGCCAAGAATCCCATGTACCATGCTCAGACTAAGCATGCTAATGTTTAGTATCACTTTGTTCGAGAGTTGGTTGCAAATGGAGAGATTGAGCTAAAGAAGATAGACAATCAAGAGAATGTTGCAGACTCATTGACCAAGCCTGTGAGTATAGAGAAGTTTGTATGGTGCAGAGAGGCCATGGGCCTTGTTTCTAGTGCCTGACTATTTTTCATTTGATTTCCTATGGGTTGATTTACAATGTATAATGTCAAGTGGGAGAATGTTGGGATAAGGTGTCATTAACCTTGTAAATCCAAATATTGTATTTTATCTATTTATTATATGTAATTTGTAATTATCCATGAGGAGATGTACTAGTTTCACTGGCAGGGGTAATTTCAGAGTAATCGGAGGTAAATATGGAGTGACTTTTACTATTGGAAAATGTAAAAATCCAAAGCAAATGAGGGGAGGTGTTCTCCCTTGAGGAATCTACTATTTTTGGCATGTATGACAATTGTCATAATGTTCGGTAAGTGAATCTATGATAGCAATAGGTTGTCATAAGATTATGAGATTCTATGACGCATATGACAGATATGTTAGTTGTATATTTGCTATATTTGGCCCAAGGTTCCTATCTTGAAAAGATACTCTTTTGTGGAATCTATAACAGTTATGACATGGCATAAGATGTTGTAAGAGGCCAGATTTAGTCTTGGGCACCCAACCTTTGCATGACTATTTTTGGACAAGTATAAGATGCTTCTAAGATGGTAATTAATATTTACATGTTGGAGTATCTTAAGAGAGACAAGGTGAATGCCTAGGATGAGTTGGAAAATGTTTCTATAAGTATTTTCCATGTATTTTTTGCTACAATACAGATTTTAGGTACTCAGGTGCTGTCGAAATGTTGTTGGATTGAAGACTTGTGGAGAGAGTTGCATAGTTGATGTATTGTACAGATCTTTTACAGATTAATACAAACTTGTGCCTCTTTCTTGGTGGAGTTTTTTTACCTGCAAGGATTTTCTCCACGTAAACACTCTGTCATTGTGTTGATTTCTTCATGTTTGACATCTTTTTTGTAGAGGGTTTTATGTTTTGTTACAATCTCCATTGTTAATGCACACTTAAAGATTACTAAAATTTATTCAAATCAGATTTCCATTAAGTAGTTGTGCTTTCATTTCTAACACTTATCACCCATACTCCTCTACTCCTAGAATCGAGGAAGTAGTCACAACAATTTTGTTTAGCGTAAAATTGGGATTTGTTAATATTTAATGTTTTAGGTGTTTGAATCCTCCTTTCACCCTATACATTCAAGGATCTAGGGTCAAGTGGCAATTCACTATCATACTCTAGGTCACTATGAGATGTAGGGAAACTTGGATTAGGGAATTTAATTATCAATTTTCCTTCTCTTGTGCTTAATTGACCATTAAAACCCTAATTGCATAAATAAGGCAATAAAATAACGAATATCAGAAAAAACTCTTGCAAAAGGATATAAAATACTGAATCATAGAGTACCTATTTTCAAGGTTCTGAGGCGGAAAAGTCAGGGACAAAAGAGTGGGCACCCAAGTCCAATGTCCTACTTTTTATTTGGATTTGGGAACTCAATGTGTAACTCTTTCCTATTGTTCTGGAGATTTTCCCATCACCGAAGTTGGAGGACTAATGAACAGGTTCCCAAGTCCAAGGTGTTATTTTTCTTCTTGTTCTACAATTCTGACACTTCAAGATGCCTTCCTGCAACTTCACTTGGTCCAGCTCCGCAACCTGTAACCTACAACCATGAAAACTTTGGGAGGGGGTTGTGATGTTTAGAGGCTTGCCTCAGTCAAGCCTCGGAGGACACTTAAGTCTCTGAACACCTTTGTCAGATAGAGAGTGTGTGCCCTTGTGAGGTAGAGGCAAAAACCAAAGGAAATGATGATGAAAACACAATATAATGTCACCTTGTAGTGAAGATATCATGGGAGGAAGATGCTCTTCATTCCATGATGAAATGGATGCTCAAATCTACAAACACAAACACATAGACCACACAAATCTGCTCTTGCAATACAATGAAAACCTTAAATCACCTTGAGAATGCCTAAAATTCACAATGATCATCTAATTGAAATCTAGTTTACAAATGAATGCCTAAACATGATTTTATATGCAACTACAAACACTCCCGCCAAGATTTTTGTAATTCAAACTTACTATGTCGGCATAGGACCCAAATAATGGTCACAAGCCGACACCCAAAAATTGGGACTGCCCCAAAATAGGGTAGGACTAGGGCACAGGTACCCAAGTTCTCTCCCCTATTTTGGGTAGCGTAAGGCTCAAGGGGTCCTCCTAGGTCCCATTTGTCATGTTACCTAGGCTTCATTCCATAGAGATGCCAAATTATGAAGTAAGATGTCCTAAATGCATGCGAAAGACTTGGGAGCTAAACCTTAAGAGGGAAAAGCCCCCAAGGGGACATTTTTTAACGTTACATTTAGCCCCCACTTTAATGTATGTATAAATGCAAGGCCAATACATGCATTAAAGTAAGGTCACAAATACATCAAACACATCAAGCACAGAGAAGACACACCAATCACATAGAAAGCAGTAACAGGCACGCAAAACATAGAGAAGACAGTTATAGTCACGTAGAACATAGAGAAGATAGTAAATGCATGGAAGACAGGCATGATTTCTTTTTCTTTTCTTTTTCTCATATATATGAAATGCATATGCAAGTACTGGAAAGTAAACAAACCTCCCATAATACATGATGCACTCATATGGGGCAACACACACACAAGACACGTAAAACCTCCCAAAATGCAGAAAGCACAATCTAAGGCACTAGTCTTTATACTACATTTGGGGCAAGAAACATGCCAAACAAAGCAAGCACGCCAAAACACACACACTTGAAGACACAGAGAAAACACGGCAGACAAGCGATTGAGTGTACCTATTTCTAGGTCCAACACCATCTTAGGCACATTACAGGCACACATTGACAATTACTCTTTGCCACAACAATCACCGAAGACATGCTTGAGGGTTGAGTTAGCCACAAAACCGCTCCCTGCCTCAGTAGAGGACTTTTGAAAATGACAGGATGATGCAATCTGCTTCGAGAAGTACACCATCCCCACCTCCGTAGAGGACTTAAGATAAAAAGGATATATGTGATACCCACCTCCGCAGAGGGCTTACATGATTGATTGATTGATTGCAAACAAACTCAGGATGCAAGAAGTACTCATCGTGCTGATCTTTAAACTACACCTAAGGACAAGCACATTGCTAACATCTACAACATACAATTTACCTTATATATTCTCCCACCTTAAGGTGGTTGATATCAAGTATCGATATCAAGCACGTTAAGGTAGGAAGAAAACACACGAGGGAACACAGACTCTCACAAAGCCCATGCCCCCCAGATGTGACATGTACTTCACGATCACTAAATGTTCCCACAAACACATCCTTACAAGAAACATGTTAGTGTCTACAACATTATGATAAACAGCAACATGAATGCATATGATTAACCACACAAAGAGCCAAGGTTATACAATGAATTCAGTGTTCGAGGATAACTGTGGGGCTATATCACAAAGCTCCCTGAATCAAGTACCACCAAGGCTAGATTCAAAGACAAACAAAGGTGCATAGAGCAGCAATATTGTTAAGGTTTGTAAACAAGTAAGCATACCATCAAAATCACTACGCAGAAAGCACGAATGCTTCTACTAGCCAAGCATCAAATAAAATATACAACCCCATCGTCATATTAGGAACTAAGTCCATTTTTTGATTTCTTTTGAAAGGGACACTAGGTCCACATCAATATAAATGTTTGTCATCATCCGCCCGCTAGATGGAAACACTAGAGGAAGGGAAACAATAAATAAGAAAGGAGAAACAAGTGTCTTAACGATAGTCACATAGGAGGGTACCCCCAAGTCACCAACCGCAACACTATGTCCGTAAGCCACAACACAACAATAAAATTGGAGAGAGAGGTAATGTAGAAGAATGATGATACAAACAGAAGGTCACAATAGAGGCGATCTCCTGGTATCGTGGACCTTACGGGAGAATCAGGGGTCATCCCAAGAGGCCTAAACAACACATAACACATCACGGGGGAAGCACATCATAAGAGAGATAAAGGGTTAGAGATACTTACCTATAGGGAGGCCCATGCTAGAAGTCATCAACAATCAAATCATCTTCTTTCCAATCACAAATGTTAGAGAGAAAAGGTGTGTAAGGTACCATTGCCAAGTTTTTGTTATTATTATTTTTTTCACTCTTAAATTCTTCTTGGTTTGACTCAATGTTAGGTGGAATGTGTTCTTGTTGAAGTTCATTAGTATACATATTCGCTATCCTCTTAGGTGGTGGGAGAATCAAATTATTTTGAGTAATCTCAACATCCATCCTTGAAGGATTTAATGTGAGAGACTTCTCCTAATCCACTAGTGCTACATTCTTAGTGATGTCCAAATGATTTGAATATTCAAACAAAGGAGGGACATTAAAGGTCTTCTCTTCTTTAGTGAAATCCAAGATATGTGAACAATCAACTAAATGAACAAGGTTGGTAGGATGATCCATAGAGGTTTCATGCATTATGATAGAGTTTTTGTTTTTTTTAGATGAAAAATTATTGTCTACTCATGGAATGTTCTTTGTTGAAGGGAGTTCTTCATTCACTAATGCTTCCTCTTGGCCAGGGAGAGTATTGGAATGGCAAAGTGGTGATGGCTCTTCATTTGCTAATGCTTCATCTTGGCCAGAGTGAGCATTAGAATGAAGGCTTGGTGGTATGATGTTAAGAGATGTGTTAATGACATAATCCTCTTGCATCCAAGTATCCTCATGTGGAGTAACAACCATGGGAGAGGGATCATCACATGTTTTAGCAATAGGTGTCGTAGTGAAATTTTCTAGAAAGTCGTCTAAGGCTTCATCTAACATTTTGAGGTCATCACTAGTATATATACTATTGATTGTGAATTTAGTGAGATCACCTAATATCAAAGGATATATTCCCGTGAGATTTTTGAAGCTATCAAAATCAGATATATAACAAAGTATTTCATATGTGGAGCACATAGAGAGATCAACATCATGTATGTATGCTATTTGTTCCAGAACTTGAGGATGTTTATGAGTGAATTTAGAGAAATGATCAATGTCTACAATGTATGGAAACCACTCTTCCAAAGAAGTAGCCATGATATATGTTTTCAAATCAGTCTCGAATCAGATTTTTAAAAGGTATGCCAAAAGACAAGTGCAAAACTATGTGCAAAAATGACCTAAAATGCTTGATTTTTTGTACTTTTTTCAATGCAAATAAATGAAAGCAAAGGTGTTGTAAGGAAATTGAATAGGGGAAGCAACTTATGTGTCTAATATTGTTCCAAAACAACAATAAGATCCTTCACAACACACTCTTGATGCAAATCTAGGATAATGTAAAGCAAAATAAAGTGAAGATGTGTTAAAATAGGTACTTTTTTCACCAAATCTTGATGCAAACGAGCATGACAAAGGGTGTTGTGAGGAAAGTGATGATAGAAATAAAATTATATCAGTAATAACAGCCACTTAGTGATAAGATATCCATCACAACACACTTTTAGTGCCACTCAAGGTCAAACCCTAGTGAAAATATAGCAAAAATAGGCTATTTTTCCACAGTTTTTCAACTCCAAGACCTAGGAAAAGGGGTGTTGCAATGAATATCAAGAGATGTAGAAACTAAAATCAATGATATTAGTCACCTCAATCCATAAAATTGATCTCAACATGCATGGAGTGCAAACTAGGTCAAACCCTAGGGCAAAAATAGTCAAAATGTGTAGTTTTTTACCAAATTTTCAATACCAAAGCCCGTTAAAAGAGTGTTGTGAAGATTTTTAGGAGGGGCAGAAATTAATTACCCTGATAATATCCAATTAGTGCAAAAATACGCTTCACAACATGCCTATGGTATAAGTTTAGAGAGTCGATAAGGCCAAATTTAGTGATAATCAATGTTTTTGAAGCCCTAGGTTTGAGATCTTGATACAAAATGTTATATGAATGTTTTGAAGTCTGATTTATGATAAAAATAAAATTATCTAAGATCTGAAAATGATTTCCAAGATTTAATATGCAAAATGCCAATGCAAATCTAATTAAAATACATGAAAATTGCTAGTTTTTGCTGAAATTTTCTATGTAAAAATGCAAATATTTAAATCTAAATGCACATTTACACTAAAATGCAAGAATAAATCCAAATTTTAATTTTAATGAGCCTCTAAAATCAGTAGAAAAATCTGAAAGAAGATTTTGCCTACTAACCCGAGATTTTGGAATTACTAGGTTATATGAAAATTGTCAAAATTTCTACAAAAGCCTAGCAAATTAATGATGAAAATGCAATGCAAATTATTGATTTTTTTGTTTTTCTATAGTTTATATCAGATCTGATGCAAAAATCATGAATTAGGGAAATTTAGAAAGAATTGATGCAATTTAGTAATCTATATGAAAATGCAAGCTAGGGTTTTCAAATTTTTGCAAATTTTTCAATTTTTTTGTAATTTTCTCAATGCAATAAGATGAAAGACTATATGAATGAATGAATGAAATCCAAATCTAAATACACACGCTCAGAAAGTTGCAATTTAAGTCCAAAAACACAGGTTCACCAAAATGTTTAGGGCAAAATTAGGATTTGTTAATGTTTAATGTTTTAGGTGTTTGAATCCTCCTTTCAACCTATACATTCAAGGATCTAGGGTCAAGTGGCAATTCACTATCATACCCTAGGTTGCTATGAGATGTAGGAAAACTTGGATTAAGGAATTTAATTATGAATTTTTCTTCTCTTGTGCTTAATTAAACATTAAAACCCTAATTTCACAAACACGGCAATAAACTGACAAATAACAAATAAAGCTCTTGCAGAGGGAAGTAAAATGCTGAATCACAGAGTACCTGTTTTCAAGGTTCTGAGGTGGAAAAGTTAGGGACAAAAGAGCAGGTGCCCAAGTCCAATGCCCTACTTTTTGTCTAGATCTGGAAGCTCAGTCTGCAACTCTTTCTTGCTGTTCCAGAGATTTTCCCATCATGGAAGTTGGAGGACTAATGAGTGGGCACCCAAGTCCAGGGTGCTATTTTTCTTCCTGTTCTACAATTCTGACACTTCAAGATGCCTTCCTGCAACTTCACTTTGTCTAGCTCCGTAACCTGTAACCTGCAACCATGAAAACTTTGGGAGGGGGTTGTGGTGTTTAGAGGCTTGCCTCAGTCAAGCCCCAAAGGACACTTAAGTCTCTGAACACCTTTGTCAGATAGAGAGTGCATGCCCTTATGAGGCAGAGGATGAAAACATAATATAATGTCACCTTGTAGTTAAGATATCATGGGAGGAAGATGCTCTTCATTCCATGATGAAATGGATGCTCAAATCTGTAAACACAAACACATAGACCACACAAATCTGCTCTTGCAACACAATGAAAGCCTTGAATCACCTTGATAATGCCTAAAGTTCACAATGATCATCTAATTCAAATCTAGTTTACAAATGAATGCCTAAACATGCTTTTATATGCAACTATAAACACTCCTGCCAAAATTTTTGTAATTCAAACTTACCGTGTCAGCATAGGACCCAAATAACGGTCACAAGCCAACACCTAAAAATTAGGACTGCCCCAAAATAGGGCAGGACTAGGGCGCAGGGGCCCAAGTCCTCCCCCCCTATTTTGGGTAGGGTAAGGCTCAAGGGGTCCTCCTAGGTCCCATTTGTCATGTTACCTAAGGCTCATTCCATCAGGATGCCAAATTATGAAGTAAGATGTCCTAAATGCATGCGAAAGACTCGGGAGCTAAACCTTAAGAGGGAAAAACCCCCAAGGGGACATTTTCTGACGTTACAAGTTTATCCTCTAAGGTTTTAGAAATTTAATCTTCGTTAGAGAAATAAGACACTAAAATAACCCATGCCTATGCTTAAATTAATTTGCATATATGCAATGGTTTACAAAACAAAAGGTGTTCTATAACCATTCTATATGTTCAAATATGCATCAACTACATGGTTTAAATCATTAAACTTAGGATAGGGTTAACAGGTTCATGACTCAAGGCAATAAAGAAAACAATTTTTAGTAACAAAGAAACCACTCGAACCTAACAAGGAGATATAGTCTCCATGTGACAAGAACAACAACCAAGCTCAAACAAATGATGATCATGAAATTAATACCTCCTTTACATTTTTGATGTAACATTAAGACTAAGAAAGCACACCTTATTCGACATAACTTCTAAGTGAGTGTGTGAGTTCTCTAATGGCACGTCGATCGCTTATCTCTCGTGATCTATTTCCCTCTTCCCAGTGATGCTCTCCCTCCTTGTCTGGGAGGGGGCAAACATTGTCCCTACATTCACCTCATTCACACGACAAGTAGTTAGTCCATTTAATAAATCAATTAAATGTAGTAATAATATCTCATATAACATGTCTATTGCATTTTCAATAATTTAAGATAACATAATTTTCTAGGCTAGCATAACTTCACATCAATATATCAATTTCTCTTTCTAACTAACAGTTTCTAAAATAAAATGATGAAGTAAGTTTGCTTAAAAACATGGTGTAACACATATCTACCTATACCTAAACTCTTTGATATTGGAAAAGATCATATCCAAGAACAAGGAGAAGAAGTATTTGTAAAAACTCAAAAACCATCATTTCTTTTATCCTTCAACCAGGGGGGAAGGGCAGCTATCGCTAGAGCTAGCGACATCTGATGCATCAACTTGTAATGGAATTACTTTATCATGAAAAGGGTCAGATGCATGTTTGAGAAAAAATGCATTCTATTTAAGATATTAAATGACTGAATAATGATTTTTCCATCTACTTCCTTGTGAACATTCTCCAGTATCTCAAGTGTTGGCAATGGGGCATCATTAATCATATTCATTCTTAAAGCAGTCAGCATTGTGTTCAATACTGAGGAGGAAAACAAATAAGACTTTGGAAAATTCCCACCGATGTCTACATTCCCTAATTCTACACTATAATTTTCTAAAAAAAATCCAAGTTAGGAAGGTTGAAGATAAAGGGTTGTATATAAGAATTTACCAGAAACCCTACAAAGCTCGCATCCTAAATTAAATCCATGTAGTTAGGAAGGAAAACCAAGGCCACTTCAATAAAGAAAAGAGCTCTACTACCATCTAAAAGTACATTGTTTCTAATTGTTGTCCTCAGGAATTCTTCCACATGCTTAGTTATGACTATATTTTGACTTTCATGTACTATTTTTCCCTTTCCTCCAATTCCTTGCATTCAGTAGATGCAACCAAGTGAAAGGTAGTTGAATATATCATCACTAATAGTAACATTCCTATGTTGAGATTTTAAGTAGTACTTATGCTACATAGAGACTCATTACCGTGCCTAGATGGATCTTCAACACATTACAAGGTCATTCTTGAAGTGTCATACCACTCTATTGGAATCACATTGGTTGCAGTATTAGCATACTACTATATGTATATGCACAATTTTCTAACCCAACTCTCTCTCATTTGCATAAATAGTTAAATCAACTTGTAGTTATGCTTATTCTTACTTGTGTGATAGAAACTTTTCATTGCATATTTTTTCTTAGTTTTGTAGGTTCCTATGGAGTGTGGATGCCAAGGAGGAAGACCATATGAAGAAATCAAGATGTGTCCATTACTTTACATGAACCCCATATCCTTTTTTGTCTAGATATTTTCTTTTTATGCATGGTTGTGTGTGCTCATATAATTTAAAATCCATGTTCATTTTAGGATTCACATGCACTTGATAGTAGGGGCCAAATTTAATGGTGAAATACATGTTCATTACTCTACATGAATCCCATATCCTTATCATCACTCCACATTTATAAGCACCCAATCCCTACCTTGAGATTCTACATTTTTAAATTTTAAATTGCCAATTCCCACCCTTTCCTACTAGTTGTTAGCAGTGGACTTGGTACACATTTGTGCAACTATATGTTATGTCCTCATATTTAAAGATCTATTTGTACATTTAAATACTATTTGAGACTAACAAGGAATATCCTCATTACAAGATATATTTATAGCCTGAACACTTTGATTTGAAGCATTAATAGGAATCAACCTTTTCATCAGAATCATCTAGGACATCTACATGTGTGAGTGTTGTCTTTGATATTCATTCATGACTATAAAGCTAGTCTAATCAAGTGGGTTGATCGAGGAGAATGTGACCCTTGCAATCCAATGATCTCCTCTAGGTTATCTCAATATTGCCAATCCATAACATCAACAAACAACAAAGAGCGTGGTAAATTAGGCCATATGAATTAATTTTCTGGTTTGTAGATTAACTTTGCATATCAAGACATTTGCATGGAGCACAAGATCATTCACACATAGTGCAGATCTGACTTACATAGAATTTTATGATTATTATAGGTTCCTAAACAATGAGTATTTTATTTTCTAAACATTATAAAGTAATTCTATATTCAATTCTTCAACATAATTCCAACAACTAAATACTCCCATCTCTCTTTATTTAATTTTTAAATATTTATTTATTAGAAAATCTCAACTATTATAATTAAATTTTAAATAATTATATTTTATTGCTTACATTTATATGATTAACCTAAATGGCATTTTATTCCTTACAATTATATACCTTTACCTTTACCTTTCACTTACAAAGCTTCAATGATAAAAAACAAGCCAACAACCAATATTATTGTACTCCAGAATATGTATGCAATAATAATCATTCTTTAAAAAAGAAAGGTCGGAACAATCATTAGAAACTAAGAACAATATTTTCATAATGGTTGACCAGCCACACAAAACTAGATTATGCTTAGGATTGGCCAGTGGTTAAATTTGACGGCCCTCCCCACTTTGGAAAATGTATTAATATTCGGAATTGGGAATCTTTGGATAGTTTTTTAATTTAATAACTATGAAATGGATGCCATGTGAACGGTCTACAACTCGCTGGTTGTTTTGCCAACCCCACCATTTTACAATAAATACCCGACGAGGAAGTGGGGATTTCACAATTCATACAAACCATATTTGTTAGCTTTGATTTGAGTTGTTATTACAGATCTGAAGATGTCTTGCTGCGGTGGAAAGTGTGGGTGTGGAGGCAACTGCAATGGCTGTGGAGGGTAACACACACATCTTTATTTGTTTAATAAATTCCTTTTAATGGGAGAATAGAAACTGAATAAATTTTGATGTGATGCAGGTGCAAGGCCTTCCCAGAGAAGGCTGTAGAGGGCTCAATTTTTGCAACCACTGCTTCTGATATGGAGTAAGTTCATTTTCCTCTTTTGGGTACCCAAAGCTTTACAATTTTTAAGATCTGTTATTGAATGATGTGAATGAAAATGCAGGCATAATGAGGAAATGAGTGTGGCAGGGGAGAATGGGTGCAAGTGTGCAGGGGAGAGTGGGTGCAAGTGTGGAGGCACCTGCACTGGAAATCCTTGCAACTGCAAATGATGTAGCTATATACTAGCATTATTATCATTATCTTAGACATAAGTGTGTGTGCTATCACCCTTGGTATATTATACCAAGGTTTCAATATTATAATGTGAGAAAAAGTCATGCATGATGGCACCACATGACTGTGTTATTAATATATTACTAGATTTTAATCCATGATGATAATTGGGTGTCTTAAATGAAGTGAAACAAATCTCTCATCTGATTTTTAGCTTGGGAATTACATTTATGCCCAATTTTAGAGACGAAATTCTGTTTTATTTGATTTCTGGTTTCTGTTTTATGCATCATTTTTCCAATTTATTGTTTCTTGGTTAGTCAAGTTTCGAAACAATCCCCTAATTTATTACACGGTTGTATTTAGACATAATCATGAATGTGCTCATTAGGTCCTTATTTAGAAGCAAATATATCTAAACCTATAGTTTTCAACCCCATATTTACATAAACGAGATGCACATGCCCTTTGGCCAATAGTTTATCCTCATATACAAATTCTAAACGTGTAGCAGTCAAAAAACCTCAAATGTTTTGTTTTATCACCCATACCATTATATATTTCAAATTGAGGTGCATAGTGTTACCCACGTGTGTTTCTTGAGATATATGAAGCAATGAGATAGGAAAGAAAAAATGATAAGTGAATGTGAGAGGAGTCATGACATGTATTTGAAATGTTAGCCTATATACATTTCAAAAATGATAAGAGATAATTACGTCGAGAGGTGTTTCTACAGTCACAACAAGGGTGGAGTTGAAAGCGCAAAGATTCTTTAGATTCTGTGTAGTTTTATAAGATTCTTATTAAAAAATAAGATATAAGATTCCATAATAATAATAAACTTTAAATCCTTTGTTCCAGAAACTACACGACAGCCATTTAATGGAACTAATAATGGATGGAATGCGCTGGTAAAGAAGGCGTTATAATTTAAAATTATTGAATATTTTTTACTTTCAACGATTGAATATTTTTTTATATTTTATGCCAGATGTCTAATGTGCATATACCTAGTGAATATGGGTGAATATTTTTTTATATTTTATGCCATAGGAGTTGTTTAGGCATCACCAGAACTAGCAGCAACCATAGGTAGTGGTTTCTTATTTTTATATTCTCTCCAAATAGGTGGGAGGCACCATTATATCTCTCTAATCAAATTTCCAAAGATTAAAGATGTTTTTTTTGTACCAGATGAATTCTCAGTATCCAAAAATTTGATTGGTTTTTCTTAAACTTCAAGAGTGAATAGGAGGTGATAAATTTGGTAAGAATTAATGAGGAATAATGATTTGGATTTCTTTATCTATCAGCAAAAATCTCAACTTTCCTATTAAATCTGATATGTTCAATGCTCATGATTATAGGTTGAAGCCCGATGAAAGCAAAACTATCAATCCAACCCTTCTTCCTACAGGCGATTACAACATAGTTTTTAAATATAGGTAAATTATTTTAACCATTATAACAAGACAATCTTATTCAATAGAGGTGCCTCTGTACATCCTAGGTAAAAAGAGAGGTAAATATGAAATAAGGAGGTGTAGAGGAAGGGGAAAAGAAAATTATAAGGTGATAAAAGAATAATATCAATTTCTGTATGATAAAATTTGAAGAGTAGTTTTTAAGTTTTGATTTGATTTACATATGTATAGGGAAAAAAAACTAAAATAAACAATATGCTCTATTGTTTATTTTAATTTCTAAGTAGAAATTAATATATTAATTTATATATGCTCTTTGGAAATTTTATATTATAAAGATGTTGTCAATTGATAATTAGTTGGGCCCTATACAACTAATTAAAAATAATATATTTTCTCTAAATTTAAGTTAGGGTTTTAAATTTAATAAGATAATGATAAATAAAAATATAATAAATAAACAAAAAACAAAGGTTTGGGGGCAGCAACGGATGCTTGCCATGAGCAACAAAAGTATATATATTTAGAATGCAATGCAATCTTTTTTTAATGAATTTTTTTTAAAGTTAAAATAATAATATATATAAATTTAAAAAAAAACAACCCTCTTTGAATTCAATGATGCATGAACAATACATAAATAAATAAATATATAAATAAAAAAATAATAATAGTCCATATGTGTTTACACACAATTATCTGAACATTATGAATCTTTCTGTGACCCTGTAGTTCCATATGCTGTTCATGCAAACACTAAAACTCTGCAGCCATAGCTTCCCTACCTACACAAAAGCATGCTAAACCAATTACAGAGGAAATTAGAAAAAAATAATATAAAGTAGGAGAGAATGCATATTTAAAGGGTTTGTTTAATTTAAAGATTGCATGAATGTAGGTTATTTAGTTTTAGTTTGTTTTAGAACTTTCCATTCCAACACTTAGTCTTTAATAAAAAAAAATTTATTTAATTGGTATTATTAGATTAGAAGTTTTTTTTTTTTTTTTTTTGGGAGTCTTTTTTAAATTTTAATTTTATAAGTTAAAATTAAAATTTTAAAAGACTCCATATTAGTTATTTGTTTATTTTGTTTATTGTTTATTTTAGTTATTTTATTAGAAAAAAAATAACTAAAATAAACAATATGCTCTATTGTTTATTTTAATTTCTATGTAGAAATTAATATATTAATTTATATGTGCTCTTTGGAAATTTTATATTATAAAGATGTCATCAATTGATAATTAGTTGGGCCTTATACAACTCATTAAAAATTAATATATTGCAAATTAATATATTTTCTTTTAAGTTAAGGTTTTAAATTTAATAAGGTAATGATAAATAAAAATATAATAAATAAACAAAAAACAAAGGTTTTGGGGCACGGATGCCTGCCATGAGCAGCCCCTCCTTTTAATATATATATATATATATATATATATATATATATATATATATATATATATATATATATATATATATATATAGAATGCAATGCAATTTTTTTTAATCATTTTTTTTAAAAGTTAAAATAATAATATATATAAATTTAAAAAAAACAACTCTCTTTGAATTCAATGTTCCATGAACAATACATAAATAAATAAATATATAAATAATAATAATAATAATAATCCATATGTGTTTATACACAATTATCTAAACATTATCAATCTTTCTGTGACCCTAGTTCCATATGTTGTTCATGCAAACACTAAAACTTTGCAACCATAGCTTCCTTACCTGAACAAAAGCATGCCAAACTAATTACAGAGGAAATTAGAAAAAAACAATATAAAGTAGGAGAGAATTGGTATTTAAAGGGTTTGTTTAATTTAAAGATTGCATGAATGTAGGTTATTTAGTTTTAGTTTGTTTTATAACTTTCCATTCCAAAACTTAGTCTCTAATAAAAAAATATTTATTTAATTGGTATTATTAGATTAGAATATTTCTTTGGTATTATTAGAATATTTCTTACCCATGAAGTTTTATTTTATTTTTTTGTGGAGTCTTTTTAAATTTTAATTTTATAAGCAAAGAGGAAGGCTTATAGATTATTTAAATGTTTATTTAGAATGAATTAATTTTTCCCATTGTCATAGTATAAAATAATAATTTTCTCTTTTCATAATATTAATTAAATTTTTCTTTAGGTTGGAATGAAGGAAAAATTAGATGAACATAGCTAAATATTATCTACCCTTTTTTAATTAAGTTTATTATGGTTATTAGGTTCTTTAGTATTTTAACAATAAGTAAAAATAATTGTTAAGCTTAGGGTGTGGGTAACCATCATTAAATTAATTTAATAGTAATATTAATCTAATTATCTATTTATGGTAATTATTACTCCTTATTTATTTATTTAGGAATTCTAGAATGGAAGTTAAGTTAAACATCAATTTCTGTAGAAACATCTCTAACCATAGGAAATTCCACTATTTGTAAAAATATGAGGCATTAGTATTTCCAACATTTGGTTTTAAGAATGCATATGTATTCCTTAAATATACATGTTTATCATTATAGACTTAATTTTTTTTATTGTTAATTAATTTCATATAAGGTAATCTTATAGCTATATATTTATAGACATTAGACTAATAAAGTTGTTATTTATTTTTTTCAAACAAAAAGTCTAAACATTTTTCTTCCAAAACTAAAACAATTACAGTGTTCGGTAATCATAATACCTCTGGTTCACGTTTACGGATCATGTTGTCGCAATTGAACTACTGTATCTGCTACCTAAAATAGCTGTAACAACAGCGTATGTGGCATTGTCCCTATAAATCACCGGGGAGAAATAAGAACACTCTCATTTTCACTTCCTTCCATTACCCATTCTTCACTATCGTAAGACATAAATCCTGACTGAAAAGAAATTTGATTTCTTTCTAAGCAACTGTCGTCGATAGGATGAATCCTTTTCATGTATTTCCTATGTGCCACGTACCACTCTCCTCTCATGTGCTTTAACATTTCTTTGACTTACCAACGGGTATAAAGAAAGGATGGGCTTCTTCCACGTACTGACGAATATAATGGAAGAGAGAGCATATAGAGAGGCTTGGTATATTGGTCTAGTGATATATAGAAAAGGCAACCTTTTGGAGTGATAAGGAACCAATCCATGAAAACTTGACAACAAAAGTCATCATGTATATCATAAATGCTATTTATATAGATGAATATATACTTGGTTCTCTTTGTTCGTGTTTTTTTCCTCCAAAATCTTTCTCCACGTATATTTTTGTTACTAAACTTTGTTGATTTTATTTGTTATTTGTACAAAGATACTTTCAAACTTACCATAACCTTAAGTTACTCAAATGAAACAACCATGATATGAATGATTTGTGGACAAATACTATTCTTATGTGTACAAGTACTAGGGTGGCAATGTACATGCATTGGAATACTTCATATTATATGTTTGTCTTATGATGTGTTGATTTATGCATATTCTATGAAATTAACTTCATTCAACTAATAATAAAAGTTGAAATTACACTTCACTAAACTAAATAATTATAAAGTAAAATAAAACAAATCTTAACTCAAAAATAGCAAAATTTATTTAAATTACTTACACAACACATAATTATTATGATAATTAATATGAATCCAAGCACTACAATATTCTATATTTAATGAATTTCCAAAAAGATTAAATTAAAAAAAAAGATCTTTTTACAACTATAACTCTAAATAGATTAAAACCTTATTGTAACCCTAATTTTAAGCATTACCCTAATTCTCACTCTAACCCTCAATCTAATCCTAATTCTAATCTAACCTTGGCTCTTAGCTTAACCAAAACCCTATTTTTAAATCTAACCCTAATTCTAACCATAACCGTAAGATCACACTTACCATTGTGTTATAAGACTAATGCTATATATCTATCCCTATTTATAAGCCCCACCCTAACTCAATACCTAAACAAAACCCTTATTCTAAACCTTACCTTCATTCAAATCCAAAATCTAAACCTAACACTAACCTTAACCATTATTTCGTACATGAACAAAATGTTACCATAGTTGTAAGATCACACTTACCATTGTTTTATATGATTAACACAATATCCAACCCTAAATAAAACCCTAATTCTAAACCTTACCTTCATTCAAATCCTAATTCTAAACTAATCGTAATTATAACCCTAATTCTGGCCCTAACTCTAATACTAATCCTAACCATAATTCTAACTTGAACACTAATATAATATAATATATATTTTTAATTATTATATTATAATTATAAGAATATATTATATAATAATATTATTATATATATATATATTATATATATATAATATTATAATAATATATTTAATCTATATTATAATTTTATATTATATAGTTATAATTAGACTTGTTGCTGCGGGTGCTACTAGCATACCTATATTAAAAAAATATATCTAAAGTACACCGAGAGATATCCTTCTCGAGGTGCCTATTTTTTTAATCAATGTACCACACATAGGTGGAAATAGGCACCTCAGAAGGATATCTCTCGGCGTACTTTAGATATATTTTTTTAATATAGGTATGCTAGTACTAATCCTAACCATAATTCTAACTTGAACACTAATATAATATAATATATATTTTTAATTATTATATTATAATTATAATAATATTATTATATATTATATTATAATAATATATTTAATCTATATTATAATTTTATATTATATAGTTATAGACTTGCCGCTGCGGGTGCTACTAGCATACCTATATTAAAAAAATATATCTAAAGTACGCCAAGAGATATCCTTCTCGAGGCGCCTATTTTTTTAATCAATGTACCAAACATAGGTGGAAATAGGTGCCTCAAAAGGATATCTCTCGGTGTACTTTAGATATATTTTTTTAATATAGGTATGCTAGTTAAAAATTAACAAATTCGCATTATTTGCATAGCATTAATCACTAAAGTTGTGCAATCTAAGCCAATTTACTTAGTAATCTCATACTAAAAATAATAATGGTGCATCATATCCATCAACTTTACTCTTAAGTTGAGATAATTAAATTTACTCACTCTATCCCCATAATAATTTTAGTATGTTAAAATATTGCTTCTATTATAATGCTATATGTTAATCAAACCAAGTTTGGTTATATCTCCTACTTATGTTTAGAAAGGTTAGTTTGTCCCAATATCAATAGGTTGCTATGGTTTCCTTTTCTACCATAGTCATTATTGATTTCACTTTTACAATCATTGCCCACGTTGGCATTCCATATCCTTGGAATCTTAACATATAAACATCTTATTTATTAAATTACTTTCATAAAGTATTCTTATGTTTATACATTATGAATTGACTTTTTATTCCAAAGTAATGTCACATTAGCACATGCCTATCCCCTAAAACAATTTTACACTCAACACCCATTCATGTTTTGGTCTCTAGTATTCATGCTAGTTCCATATAGCTAAGTTAACTTTTCAAGCTCTTATTTGGTGTTTGAAATTTCATCTCATGAACTACATCAATAATTCCTATACATTTTTTTTCTTGTTTTAATCTATTCAAGATTGACAATCACATTCAAAGGAATTGATATGATTGTCACCCTTTGGGAACATAGGGTTATGTTTATGTACTATGATATAGTCTTCTCAATAAGAGTTTTTCTTATGTGAGCCATAAGAAGGCCGATTGATAAATACACTTAATTTTATTTTAGTGTGATTTATAGTAGACACATAAAGTCCTAGCTTTTGAACCCTATACACTAGTTTCATCAATGACCTATTAAAGAAAAATAGTTGTTAATATTGTATAAATGAAACATTAAATCAAGAGTGAAACAAATTAGTTCAAAATTCTTTTAATTTCTTTTTTCCATTTTCTAGCATCCTTAACCTCTAGTCTTAATGATCATGGGTAGAATTGTAATAATTAGATTCATTTATTATTTGTATCACTATATTTTTTTTCTCAAAAATGTAGGCTAGTGGTGCTAGAATAGACTTCAAGTACTTAAATTACTTTCACAAAGTATGACTATGTCCATACATTATGAATTGACTTATCATTCAAAAGTAATGTCACATTGGTACATGCTTATCCCCTAAAATAATTTCACAAACAACACTTAATCATGGTTTAGTCTCTAGTATTCATGTTAGTTTAAAATAAATAACAAGTCACTTTTAAAGCTCTTATTTGGTGCTTTGATGTTCATATCATAGAATTCATCAACAATGAACTTATACTTTTTTATTTTGCTTACTTTGATCCATTCAAGATTGACAATTACATTCAAAAGAATTAATATGAATCTCACCCTTTGGGAACATAGGGTTATATTTACATACCATGGTTTGGTCTTCTCAATAAAAAGTGTTGCTTACTTGAGTCATAGGAAGGCCAATTAAATACACTTACATAAAATTTATTTTAGTGTGATTCATAGTAGACACATAAAATCCTAGCTTTCAAACGCTACATATTTTAAGCATCAACTTATTAACAAAAAATAGGTGTTAGAATCAAGTGGACAAATGGAACATTAAATCAAGGGTGAAACAACCTCATTCAAAATCTTTTTACTTTTCTCTTTTTCCTTTTCTAGCATCCTTGACCTATAATATTAACAATGGGTAGAATTACAATAATTAAATTGATTTAGAATTCACATCACTATGTTTTTGTTGGTGCATTATTTTATTTTTGCATTTATTTTATTACTTTATTGCATATTATACACCTAGAATAGGATAAGCTTGCTTAGGTATGTATCTACTTGGGTAGGTTGTACTTGCATCACTTGACTTGTAATTTCCTAGTTTAGTGGAGGTGTTGTACACACATGTGAATACATTTCCTTTATCCCACATTAGTTGTACATACATGTATCTTAGCGATGTATCCTATATATATATATATATATATATATATATATATATATATATATATATATATATATATCATTTTTTAGTACCTTTTGTACATTGATCACGCGTTGATCATGCATATTGCAATCTATTGATATTTTGATCTAGTGTGTTTTCCTTTAGTATCTTGATCTTGGGTGGATCCCATAGCCAAATCTTATGTGGTATTGGAGTGGGAGAGTTCCTAAAGGCTTGTTTTTTTTTTCTAATTGTTGAGTATGCTCTTCTCTGGGATTCTTAGATGATCTAAAGAATCAAAAAAGTTGAGAGGAGAGATCAAATTCTAGGGGGTTCTACTTTTTGCTTTATATTATAGGTTTCTTGGGGAGATTTTGGAGAAAATTTGAGCTCACCATTAAGTTTAGAGTGTTTGAGAAAGTCAATTTTACCTCTCGTTACATCTAAATTAGACATTGGAAGCTATATCTACAAGGGTTTAAATATGGAGGTGCATGAGATATCTAGTAGATAATTGACCCTTTAGAACATTTTGGGTCAAATCTAACTCTACTATCATGTCAAGAAGGCCCAAGAAGCAATAGATCAATTGTCAAATTGTCAAAATTCTAGAGCACTCATACTAGAACCATAAAAAAATCTCAACTTGGTCATTAGTACTATCTATACCATCATTAACATCATTGATAGAATCTATAGAGAATATTCCTATAGGCATGGTAAATCTACCTATATTAGCACTATGTAGTGAAATCTTCATACAACATAATCACTATGTATTTATTGTGTAGGGAGGTAAATTTATATAAATCTATTTAAAAAATAATATATTTTTAAAATTTAAAAAAAATAAAAACTAAAAACATTATAGGGGTACCATATGGGCATGGGCCCCCAAGTCATCTATAGCCTTACATAGGCATGTAACACGTATAAGGGGCCATGGTTTATTATGCCACAGACCCCTTGAGGTCAGTATACTCCTTTTGGGGGTTTGGCTCATGTGGCACTTCCCACACAACACTAACATCTCTATGGCTAGCCTATGTAGCTATCTTGTACCAGTAGATCCTTGTCAGCTCCCTGCAAAACATCAATACTACCCCTTATTATTGGAAATCAATTTCACACTTAGGAAGATTGGTTTCCTAGCTATATAATGTTTGTTTTCTAATCATAAAGGTAGTTTTGAGGGATCTAATAGTGGTTTTGGACTAAGGAGGAATATTTGTCAGAAAGGATATTTTATTTGATTCCATTTATTGATGCCATCACATTAGCATGACATCAACAAACCCTTTTCAAATTTAGCCCCCTTTTACCCTTTGTCTTTGGTTTTGATAACTCAATTTCAAAGGCTTTGTTCTCACTCACATGGAGGCCTTTTGTAGATAAATTTTTTATTTGGGCTATTTTTTTACATTCTCTATGATGGTGTAGGTAATTTTTAATTGGTACATGGTTTATCTAGAATTTATAGATTCTCATAGATGAAACTACATAATTCCCATCTTGGGATATTTTGAGGCATTGCTTGGGGACATATGAGCTCCTTTTCAAGTGCATAAATTTTCATGTACTTCATAATGGTGTTGTTAATTTCATTTGATTATATTCTAGATTTATTCTTCTAACATTATAGCTTATTTTAAGTATTTTTAGAGTATTGAAATCAAGACCACTTTACATTTTTTGTAAGTGGAAATTATACTCACACTAATTATAGAGAATGAAATCATTTTTGGGGGGACTCGTTCATTTTGTTACAAGAACACTTTGTGATTGTGTAATTCTAGGGGGTGTCATCATGGATCTTAGTTTCCACTATTTTTTTGTTAGAGTAAATTCAAAGAACTATATACCGTAAAAACTAGAGAGAAAAGAATCACTACATTGTGCATGATCTATTATCCTATCTCCTTGGACTCATTCCTATGCCAGGTGACTCTTGGAAAAATTGTAAATGGGGAAATAATAACATATTCTACAAACTAAAATGTCTAATAGTTTTTTATGATATTCTACATCAAATTGAGCACACAAAGTGTGTAGGAGTACAATCAACACTGAGAGGGGGGGGGGGTGAATCAGTGTTGTATTAGTTTTCAAAACTTTTACAACTTTTGCAAATTTTATCTTACAGGACAAATAGAGAGGAATACATTAATGATTTGTTGAGCTCATATGCACAAGACTAATAATGAAGGATGTGAACAAAACTTAATAAGCAAAGAACTAATATACACACATACAGATGAAGACAACATCCCTTCTAGGGTAGAAAAACCACTCAAAACTGCCTCATTGGCTTAAGTGAGGCCTCACTAGTTACAATGTTTAGAAGCACCAACTTCAAGGAGAACCAACCCCTAATAAATACAAATAGGTCTCACTAACCATACAAGCCTCACTGGCTACAAGATGCCTCACTAGCAAATTCAACCACCATCAAAACATACTACAAAGTGTGCAAGAAATGATTGCCACTCAATCTTATTTGCACCATTACATAACATGTCTTCTCTTTTGCATATCTCTGTTCAATAACAATCTGAATATCAATCTCATTACCAATATTGTCTTCATAAATTTGTTACACAAGGAGATCATCATTTTTGCATTTTTTGTCCTCACACAAACTCTCACATAATCAATGTACTTGCAACATAATTATATGTAAAATTTATAAAAAAAAATTTCATATTCCTGTAATTCCATCTTTTCACACAATACCTACAATAAAATTATAAACAGAAGAACTTTTGGAATTCCTCTCCTCTGCATATTCATCTTCTTCAATTCTCATCTTCTCTATATAGGACATTTCTTGTGTGAGAAAAATAAAATCCGCAAATAAAATCTTTTCATATCTTCAAGACCTATCTACATTCTCCTTCATTGAATCCTGCATATAAAATCTTTTCTCTTCTTTGATAATAACCAACTCTTCAACTTCTCTTAATCTGCAAACAAAATATTTTGATCTTCTCTGTTTTGAATAATATAAAAAAAAACTTCTACAACCTCTTCACCACTCTTCAAAAATTCTCATACAAGAATGTTCGTATTACCATAAATAAAATCCATAAAAACATTCTTTATTTTAATATATGCACCCTCACATTCTTTAAAAAACTCTTTATATTCTTTCTTAAATAAAAACTACTTTTCCTTTTTAATCTCCAATTCTACTCCATCATATAAAAGCCACAAAAATCTCTTTTAAAATTTTCTTTCTAAAACTTTCAACCTATGTGAGAGGAGACCCACTTGAAAATTAAACATAGAAAAAAAAACTCATAAAAAGCTTCTAAAAAGAATGCTTTTCAATCGGGCAAAATTTCCTTAAAAATCTCCTTTGTAAAAAAGACTAAAAATAGTCTTAAAAATCTTTTATGAAATTCTCCAAGATTCGTACCTTTTTAGCACTTGATCACATTCTCCAAATTCGTGCCCAAATAACCTTTTTTTTTGACTTTAGCCCTTAACTCATATAAAATTTCTTTTCTTTTATGTCATAAGGATATGACATGGGACCGATCATAAAGTTTCTAATAATATTAAAAAATTCATAACTATAGCTTATGCGTGCTCCCCCTTAAATATTTGATGCCCATGAAAAACATTCTAACTTTAAATGTTTTTTTTAATGACTCTAATAAATTCACTCCCATCACTAAATATATCCTTTTAAGGCTTTTTGGCGCTCATATGTATTAAGAGGAAACCTAAGCAAGCGGTGGAAATATAAAAGGGGTCGGTTTACTAATGAACTAATGACCCTCTAGAAAATTATGTTTAAGATATAACTTATGATAGAAGGTCACCTTTTTAAAAATTAGAATACCTTCATACAGTTAGATTAGGGCTTAGGAAAGGCTTTAAAACTTTTATCTTAGGTTTTCAAAAACACTTAGATCCTTAATACAAACAAGGTAGTCTAAACCAAGATCAAGATCAACGTAGGAACTAAAAGACCATACAAAGAGATTCAACAAGGGCTCATGACATGAAGGCACATGAATGTTAACAAAGGGCACTACAATAATCATGAATTGGACTGTGATCTTAATTGTATGAAATATCCTTGCATGTAGGTTCTTAAAGACTACAATGAACCTTTCACCATGAAAACTGTGAAAAACATCCTGTCAATATGAGCCATAGAAGACAACATCCTAACGAATCTTTCCTGTCTCATGAGAGCCACATACTTTTGTCAGACATCTCCATCACTTTTATCACCTATTTGATAACTCTACATATTATGTCTGAACATTTGATCTGTAACTCACTTGAACTCCTGACTTCTACTTCTGCAGCCATCATGATCATGAAGATCCAACACCATGAAACCAACCTCAACTTTGCCATATGCAATGAGAGTAAAAAGATTTTGACATGATTCTGACATATCAAAATGATCATCAGATATTAGTAAAGAATGATCTTGATTGACAACTTCAAAATCTGGTCCGTGAAATGAATAAACTGCAATATCTCTTGAAGCACCAATGCTACATCAAAACACCTTAAATAACACTTTGATGATGAACAACATGTAGATAATGAAGCAACAATGGATCATCCAGAGACTATGGATAGTATCATCATTATATATTTATGTCCTCTGCAGGCAAAAACACTTTAATCACTAACCCTGCTACAAACACCATAGAACATGTAAAGATGTCTCCTCAACCATATGAAGACCAATTGTGAGTTCTCTTGGTAACATATTATCAAGAATTGCATCTTGATCATCCTGAGCATAAATCTAAACAAGAACATACTATCAACAACAAAACTCCATGAACTTCAAACATGTGACATGATCAACCATACTATAAAGTCTTGATGACCCCAAAAGAATGATCTCTGCATTGAAGAATAACCTGTGAACAATATGGATTTTTTGAAACACAATTTGTCAATCAACTTTGTACCACAAGACATATGTATTGCATCATACTCATCCTGATTGATGATCTTAAACTACCCTTAATTCTGAGGTGTAGATTTATGAACTGAAATAAGAGACAATCATATCAATCATATCAAACCATGAACATGATGAACAACCCCTGTCAATATCAACATCTTGTGAACCTGCAAATACCTTTTGAGATCGATGACAATCAATCTCCATCAATCTCCCCCTTTGTCATTGATGGCAAAACTACCTGATTCATTTTCTCTTTCTCCCCCTTTTTGACATCTGATGACAAAGAAAAATATCTCCCCCTGAGAAAAATAACTCGTATAGATCATTAGTAAAAGACTAGCAAAGTATGCTAATATCAATCCACTATTTACACATTTGTTGGATCACAACCACTATCACTGACCTTGTTATCTTTCATACCAAATAAGAATTAAAGTATCACTTACCCAAGCCTTTGATACCACTAGTCTCTCAAAAAATTGAAGGCTCTGATCATTATTGCAATTTGATCTACATCTTGAACAACATTTAAAACTTGAGAGCAACAAGATGCCACACATCTGAAAACTTACATCCTGAAGCATAATATCACTTCTTGTTACAAAAACCACTTATGAAGATGAAGACTAACACACTCTTGATGACATCACATGTGATTGAAGGACAAACTTTCCAAACAAACAATCTCTTCAATCATCAACACAAATTTGAAGTATGATTATGAAGGCATAAAGATTGACCCCTATGACATGACTCATATAAACTTGAACTCCATGCAGAGATATCATAATCACATCAATACTTATGATGAACAACAATGCAGATTTAACAAGCAAAAATCTGATAACCACATGAACACTTCTCATTACTAAATTCACAACTCATGATGACATGACAACCATTCAAGAGATGACCTTGCCAACACTTCCATAACAACAATCGATATGCAATCACTTTACTCTTGCACACACTTCTTGGCATGATAAAGAATGATGACCATCCTGAAAGAAATAAAGACTATCTTATGAAAACCATCCTCCTATTTCTGCACAAGACACTATTTACAACACCATGTTAAATCTGATATAAACATAATGACTATCAATACCTTTGCAAAAATAAATGAATTGACTTCTTTCATTTGCAACTTCCTTAGCCGACATAAGAAAACATATGAAGAGAACTTCTTGAATATACCCAAGATCCATTATTCAAATCAGCCCATCAATTTTGCATACCAACAAATTAACTGCATTAACAAGTTCTTCCTGAATCACTGTCACATACTGAAGATCAACTTAGTTAGCAATACCATCATAGAATTCATTTGACAAGAATCAATATGACAAGATCATCATTCAAATGATATCCTTCTCTTGGGGATAATTGATAGATCATGAAAAACTCCCCCTTACTTCATGCTCTCTGTTAGGCAACTAATGAAGTGACTTGTGCAAGATGCACAAGTTTAGAATTTATCTTCTCTTGTTTTTGTTTCTTGTACAAGATGCACAAGTTTAGAATTTATCTTCTCTTGTTTTTGTTTTTGCCTCCAAACTTTCTTATGTTCTTGCTTCTATTCAGATTTCTTTATCCAAACCTTTTCAACCTTGTTCTTTTTCCAATCTATCAAACCAGGTAAAGCTATTCTTCCAAACCTTCTGCAACTATATGCTTTGTGACCATGAGAATTACACTTGAAACGAACAATAATAGTGTTTCTGATTGAAGCAAAATCATTTCTTCTACAATTAACTAATTTGTGTCCAAATTGATTACAAGTATAACAATAACCATTAAATGAATAGTTATACCTGTACATGTATGCTTGTCTTATAGGAGCAGTTCTTCTTCTTTGATTGTTCACTTTTCTTTCAAGAGCAGCAGGCTGATCAATTTTTCTTCTAGGAATCTCTCTAACATTAGAGGACTGATTATTTTCATAACCAAGTCCAGTAGTGTCTCCATGTAGTTTTTGTTTACCCAACATTTCATGTAACTTACTTGTGCTCTCTCCAAATTTTAAATTGTTTTCCAACTACTTCTTAACATTCTCAAGATCTTTTCTTAAAGAGACTATCTCTCCTTCAAGCTTTTGACATTCAATTGTCTTAGCTTCCAACTCAAACTTTGTTACTTCATCTATCCTCTTAAATTCTTCAATTTCAGTCTTTAATCTGACAATTAATTTGTCTGAATCACCAACTTGACTTCTTAAGTTCAAAACCAAATTTCTTGCCTCTTCAAGATCTAAAACAACTTTGTCCTTGGATTCTTTCTCTTGTTTAAGCTGGTCTTTTAATCTCTTATTTTCTTTACTAAGTTGCTTGATTGTATCCAGGGCACATAGAATTTAATTTTTGTTCTCCATCATTCACAATAATTTCTTCCTTTTTATCAAAATTCTCAATTGCAGGATCATTCTTTTTCAGGGGTAACATATGTAACATATCATTGCTAGGATTAACTGAGGCTTGTTTTACCATCTTTTGATCAGCATCATTCTTTTCTCTATTCAAGACCTTATTTCTATTCTTCTTTCCCATGGTACTCCAAACACAGGATCTACCCAAGATGATTAGGCTACAAAAGGGAACCAATGCTCTAATACCAAATGTAGGAGTACAATCAACACTGAGAGGGGGGCTGAATCAATGTTATGTAAATTTTAACCTTTTGCATATCTGACTACACTTATCCTGATGACATCAAACAAACTGAGAACACCTTTTTGACATCAATGACAACTTGTCTCCATCAAAGTGCCCTTTTATTGCTTGGAACATCATGCGATAGTTGCATGGAGATCTTGACTCTTTATATTGAGAGCGATGCTTCCTTGTTTCAAACCCATTCACATGGAGATATTATTGAGACAAATTTTCCTCCTTATAATACTCCATCTAGAGTTGATGACATTCCTCCATCACCTATTGTTTCATCAAGGGCTTCCAACAACTCTTTGTATCATGTTTATATTAGTATTCATGATCCACCTCATTGGGACATCTATCTACTTATTTGGGGAGTCCCAACTATCATATCTAAGGACACCTTTGAGGACTTAGTCTTCCTCTTTGATGATAGTGATTCTATGGCTATTGTCTCCAAATATTTGGTACCCATTTTTCATTAGTTTTCACATCATTCTAGATGGCCACTTCTTCAATTAAGAGTAGGGCTCCTAATTTAGATGTGGCTTTTTTCAACATTGATGTGGTGACATGAGAAATTTCTAGAGACACATTATGATATTTCTTCCCTCATATTTCTTTCAAAAATGGGAAGATATCTTGTATACACATTTGTGTTTATATCTTCCTAAGGGGAGAAATGTTGTTCTACAATCCTAGACTACCTTCACCATTTAGTGTTAATAATTCATCATTGATGCAATAATGCAATATTAACTTAGAAGGGGGCTACATGGTATCCCTTCTTCTATCTCTTCTAGGAGGGACTCTCTCTCTCTCTCTCTCTCTCTCTCTCTCTCTCTCTCTCTCTCTCTCTCTCTCTCTCTCTCTCTCTCTCTCTCTTCTCTCTCTCTCTCTCTCCTCTCTCTCTCTCTCTCTCTCTCTCTCTCTCTCTCTCTCTCTCTCTCCTCTCTCTCTCCTCTCTCTCTCTCTCTCTCTCTCTCTCTCTCTCTCTCTCTCTCTCTCTCTCTCTCTCTCTCTCTCTCTCTCTCTCTCTCTCTCTCTCTCTCTCTCTCTCTCTCTCTCTCCTCTCTCTCTCTCTCTCTCTCTCTATGGGAAATTTTTCCCTTGTATATGATTTTATCCTAGTTCCTTAAGGGAAAAATTTTATACATGGGTACTTAATATGGCTACACATTTGTCAAGATCTATCTATTAATATCTACTTAATCTATGCTTATGGGGGGTTTTGGTGCATTATTCTATTTTTCTATTTAGTTTATTACTTTATTGCATATTGTGCTCCTGGGATAGGATAAGCTTTCTTAGGTAGGTATCTACCTGGACCAAGTTGTACTTGCATCATGTGACTTGTACTTTCTAGTTAGTAGAGATGTTGTGCACACATGCATTGACTACATCTTGTTTATCCCACATTGGTTGTACATTCACATATCATAGTGGTGTATCCCAAAGATACCCACTTGCAACTCATTTTTGAACACCTTTTATACATTGATCATGCATATTACCATCTATTGTTATTCTAATCTATTTTTATTTCCTTTAGTCTCTTAATCTTAGTTAGCTTCCATATCCAAGTCTTATAGTTTTTCCTCAAAAATTAGGAGTTGGTAACTTTCTAGAATAGACTTTAGGTAAAATAAATTACTTGCATTAAGTATGGATATGAGCATACATTATGAATTGACTTATAATTCAAAAGTAATGTCTTATTAGTACATGTCTATACCCTAGAACAATTCTGTTGATGGGTATTTTTGCACACAACAACGCAAATGAAATACAGAGTATCTCACCTCTCTTGAAAAGAATCTAATCCTAGAAAAATCATAAAAAGACTACCCCAAGGTTTAAAATGTCAAGTCTTGGCATGCAAGATAACTCAGTTGGCTATGTTTTGTTGTACCAATCAAGGGGACTTACATAAGAAATGAACTTATATAAGTTTTTAAGAAAAATGATAGCTGTAGGTATACAGAAACCCTAAGTAATTCAAACTTTGAAGTCTAAGAACTTTTTCTATTTTTATCAGTGATGTGATGCTTTTGACCTAAATCTACTAGCTCTCAAAGAAAATTTAAAAGTATAAGGGATGGGAAAAGAAATAGAAAATCTTAAGGATAAATCACAGCAGATGAGATTACTTCAGATAGACAAAATGCCCTAAAACTGATTTGTGTTTAACAAGGTTTCCCACAATGCTATAGGACTAGTGAAATCTTCAAAGGTAACAAAGATTTTAAAATCACATAAATTCATTAAACACCTAATTACTGGCGCAACTTAATCAATTTCATATAACCAAACTTAATTCAAATAATGGGTTCAGACTAACCATGCAAAGTAACTTACATTTAACAAGATGCAGATGGTATGAACCAGAGCATTCATCAAATATTTAAAGCATACATTTGAACTATAACTGAACTTTATCTAAAATCAGATAGAAATGAACCATGAAATCCAAATCCCATAACACAATAACAAATATATGCAGAAACACCTGTAAGTATATTTGTATTGATTCAAAATTTTGGCAGTCTCAACAATACATTGTTCCAACCTTACAAAGTAGAGAAAATGACTACTCTTATATAGAGGAGCAGGCATACCGAGTTTTTCAATAGATGGTGAGGATTAATCCAAAACCAAGGGCTCAGATTTGATAACATTTAATTTGGGGCAACAAGCAGTTACAATCCTAGAATTAATTTTGTCCTTTAGGAAAAAGACAAAAATACAACTTTTCAACTCAATAGAATATGATAATATAGTAGCTTTTTTATATGTCTAATAAGACAAATCACTTTTACAATGCATTGACAAGTCAACAAAGAACAAATGGCACATTTTTAGGAGAGGTGCACCAGCTGAATTTGGCATTTGACTTCCTAATCTACTAACTCTGCTTAGTGTTGATCCTCAGGAACATCATCATCAACTATTACTTTGCTCTTCTCTACCTCTTTTTCCTTGTACGCCATCAAGGATTCAAGTGCTAGATTTATATCTTCTAGAGAAGGATCCTTTACTAAACTTGCCTTGAATTTGAGGTGTCTACTGATTTGGATAAATCATGATAAATTACAAATTTGGCTATTATGCTCTTCTTATATTCTTTAACCTGTGTCTGCAGGCTGCTAGCTTTGTTCATGTATGATATATTGTAAGATGAAGAATCTCCTTGTAGTGATAGTCCCAACTATTTCCTACATTCTTGTACATGGGTATGTGCAGGATCATTGTGGGCCAAACAGTGGCAATGGAAAACAAATCACGTCTTTACTTAGCCAAATTTGTGAATTTCCCAACTTTGACTTTCACAGGTGTATACGCCTAAAAATGACACGACTTTGTCTAAATAAATATTCTTAATATTTATTTAAGTCAAATTCCTCTATCAAAAAATAAATAAACAAATTTATATATTTGATTCATATTCTCCCAACAATTAAATAAAATCAATTTATTTAAATTAAAATTCTTCTAATTCCTCCAACAAATTAAATAATACCAATTATATAATTAGTTCTTCCAAAATCATTCTAAATTAAATAATACAAATTATTTAATTGTATCTTCCAATAATATCTTCTCTAAATTTAAATAAATCAAATATTTATTTAAAGTTGTCCATTTCTTCTAAATTGAGTTATCTCTAAATATAATTCAATCCTTGTGCACATGCAATTGAATATTCTAAATATTTAATTGAGCTAAAATATCTTCTCATCCTCATGCAATTTCTATTCTCTAATTCTATTCTCTTAACTAATTGATCTATTCTTTTAATTGATTTAATCTCTTCAATTAAATCTTCTTCTATTTTATTAATTCCTCTCATGCAAAATAGAGCAAGACACATGTCTTCTTCTTATTTGCACACATTTCTCAACCACTCTATACCGTTGATCTTCTTGTTCTTCTCGACCATTGATCTTCTTGTTCTTCTCAACCGTTGATCTTCTCTCTCTCAAGTCTATAAATTGAACGTTATTCCTCCACTTTATTCATTCAAGCTTTTAGTATTGTTACTCTGCAGGAATTGTAGCATGCCTTTGGCACCCACGTCATTCCATTTGCTTGTGATCAACTTGTTACCATATCACTACCATTTTTGTGAAGGTCATCTTCATTACAAAGCACTATCATAGCCATTCTCCATTGACAATCTTGGAATAGCAAGGAAGTGCACTCTCTGAGGGCCTTATTCATACATGCAAGATCGATTGATATAGGCAACCAAGGGAAGCTATGAAGTATTGAGGTTTGCAAAAGTTTCATCTTTGTTTGTTTGATCTTAATTATTTCCCTTTTCGTTGAGTTTTTGGTATTACTGATATTGATATATTGATTATTCATATTTACTCTAATTTTCCCTTAATATTTTTGGTGCCCACCATGGGGCCTAGCCCCAATTTAACCCAAAAACTAAGTTTTTGTGCATTAGGAAGCTATATACAGGAGGAATCTATGCATTTGCCCCATCCTAACATGCATCTGTTGACTGTTCCAGTGCATATGGGCTCTGTTTCGATGCATATAACCTCTGATACAGCACATCTGCTAGTTCTGCACATATACTCTGTATTTCTGCACTTTTGACCTCTGTCTCAGCGCATTTGTACTCTTGCGCTTCTGGGCTCTATTTCTGCGCATTCAGACCCTCAAGCTACGCATCTGATCTAGACAGTGATTTTAGGGTTTTTTTTTTTTTCACTAACGCTAATACTTTTTCACAGGAACACTATTGGATCTGTTTGCAGGCTAGGTACTAGTTTAGATCATATAGCTACACTTGTTAACTCACACTTCAATTTCTAAAGGGAAAGTAAATGGATGCTCATGCAAATCTCACATAGTCTTAACTAGGAGGGTGGTAACTAAATCATTGCTATCTTACATATCATTGAATCATTGCTATATTGCTATCTTTCAAAGTTAGACACACTGCTATCTGGGTAAAATTGAACCATTGTTATCTTGTTATCACTTCAAAGTTAACAAAATCTTGCTATCTTAGTAAAATTGAACCATTGCTATCTTGTTATCACTTCAAAGTTAACAAATTTTTGTGTGTGCTCAAGTAGATAGCTCATTTAGTCTTTTTCATTTTAACTAGGGGAAAAGAACCACTGTCTTTCATTTTTTGGGAATGATACCAGGCCTATGCCCTCCCCTATCTTAGGTGACCAAAATGGCAAACATATCATTTTCGCATGTGTCTTACCTTTAGAGAGGCCTGCCCTTGGATATCTCTCTGTCCTTGGGGAATGACCTTAAGTGGTAACAAGCTAAAGCCAAGCTCTACCAAGCCACTATAAATAAATCATGTTTGGAGTGAAAGCTTCAAAAAATGAGTGAAGTTGTGTTATACTGACAGATAAACTCCCCCAAAACCCTCCAAGGTGCAACCCTTGCAAGCTGGGAGACTCCATAATGGAGAGTAGTGCTGCCACATGTATAACCACTCGAACGGTTGCACTTACTAGTCATCCTTGTTTTAGTAGACCAAAATCGTTCTATTTGTTGGTGCAAAAGGTGAGACCTTTGAAGCCACCATGATTCATGTGGTTCTTAGTAGAGATAGCAGAGACAATCCTAACGTTTGGTGGGGGTACGAGCCATGGAAAACTTAGATCTTGGTCTGCGTGAGAAGTGTGTGCAATGGAGAGGAGTCAGTGCTACCAATATTTTGAAGCTATCTACTTTGAATATGCGCAGCTAGGGGATCCGACAAATATTACTTTTTCCAACCTAGGATTTGTACTTTCTTTTCAAGTCAAAAAGAGTCCAAAAAATCACCAAAAAAAAAAAATGAAAACATTCTTTGTGTTTCATGTGTCTTCTTGTCATAATTAAGAAAATTAGACCAAAAAGACCTCCTTACAACCAAGAAACCCAAAAAAACCAGAAAAATTCTCAAAAATTGCAAAAACACTGAAAAAACTAGAGCTGCGCATTTGTTATATGAGGTTGCGCATACATACTAACTTTCTACGCATTTGCATCAACCTGCTGCACTTTTATTATATGTTACTACACATTTGAATTTCACCAATCCTGCGCATTCATAGTGACTTGCTGTGCTTTTATCCCATTTTGTTGGGCATCTATTTCTGTGCATCTGTGACAGTGAGTATCTCCCTACATTTTGAGAAAAATTTGTTCACCTTTCTAGGTACCCATTTCAGCCTAATTACAAATTCTAAGATCTGATCTTACCTTGTAGTCATTTTCCCATCCGTTCTACGTCAAACTCTATCTTTCATCAGTCATCTCATCCACCTTCTACCAGGTATCCCTAGAGCAAAGTCAAAGTATCCTATATCATATTAGTGCAAGACCTTTTTTCAAATCATTTTGGATTCAAGTAACCCTAATAGGTCACAGAACTTCGCTAGTGGTCTTGGTACATGACTAGTCTCTACACAGTAAACGGGTATCGAGTACCCTTACTTATGGCTATCATCTTGTGTCGGCTGCCTTACTTGGAATCATGATCAAAAGAGTCCCTTGTTCAAATCTCGTCACAAATATCCTCTTCTCAACAATCTCCACCATCATCTTACCAAAGTCTCTAGTTTCATCCCACCACTTCCCACGTTGCCTTGCATGGTTTTAACTAGATCTCAATACAAAAGACAACTTGAAATGGCTGGATCGTCCAATCGCATTGTCACCCCTCACGATAGTGATGGGGAAATCTCTCATGAGGAGTACCAAGGAACCCTCTAAGATCAAAAATTTCAACGCTTGCTAGAAAAAGTACTCCACAAGGACCCTCACAAGTACTTTATTCATCTTGCAAATCTAGGACTTAAGCTCCCCATTGACTTCGATCTCAACAAACTGAAAGAGACCATAGAGGAAACTCCTGAAAACCACATTGGTGAAGATAAAGGAAAGAAAGTCATAAATCCAAACATGCCTATGGAAGAAATGAGGAAACAAATCGAGGGCCTAACACAGCAAATGACAGATCTCAAAATAGGAACAAACACTAAAACTTACTCCTTGGAAGACATCACACCATACCCCTTTGACAAAAGTTTGAACATGGTGCCCTTTCCCTTTTGGTTTGAAGTTCCTAAGTTTGACAAGTAAAAAGGGAAAGGAGACCCAAGAGATCACATTAGGGAATTTACCGCCGCGTGCATGGAAGTAGCTCACAATGAAACTTTCTTAATGAGATTATTCCCTAGATCTCTAGGTAGTTACGCCATGGAGTGGTTCTCATGACTTCCACTAGGCTTCAAAACTTTTGATGAGTTAGTAAACAAGTTTGTCGCACACTTCTCGCATAACATTAAACACGAATTCTCCATGCTCAACCTATGCAATACAAAGCAAAAGAGTGGTGAATACTTCGCCTCCTTCTTACAAAGGTGAAGACAACTCATGAGCAAATGCTCATATGACGTACCTAAGAAGCAATTAACAAAGATATTTGTCCACAACCTTAACTCTGATCTAAGCTACCAAATCCAAATTTAATGCCCTACCTCATTTTCAAAGGTCATTGAGATGGGATTATTTATCAAGAAGGCTATGATCACCAAGGGGCAAATAAAGTTATACAAGGACACCCCTAACTCTAACTACGCTATGGACAAGTTGAAATTTTGGACAAAGAATAAAAATGTCATCAATGATGGAGTGGTTGATGCCAAAGTGGCGGCTCCCAAACAACAACCAATATTCACTCTCAAAGGAGAGGCAAGCAATGCTACGCCCAATAAAACATTCTCTCGAGAGTCAAAGCCATGGTACAACTCAAATCCTAGGTGAAAGTTCACAGCACTGGGAGAGTCCCAAGAGTATGTGTTAAGAAAACTATTGGCCAACAATGAGATCACGCTCTGGCCAACTAATAACTATGAGCCTCAAATAAAACCTCACTATTGGAAAGACACCGATTTCTGCGAGTATCATAGAGGAAGAGGCCATACGACCAACAATTGTATCCATCTCAAACATGTCATTCAAGACATACTTGACCAAAATCAAGGAGGTGCTCAACAACATACCTCTAACGAGACACATGTGGCATACAAGGATCTGCTTCTCAACCATGACAGGTCGTACAACAACAATAACAACCGCAACATGCAAAATCAAATAATAGGCATAATAATGCTAACTACGTGAGTGTGCCATTCGATTATACTATCAACTACATATCAGAGCACATCCCATAAGTCAATGTGGTCATGCCCAACCAATAATCAAAACTAAACAAAACTAATTGTAGCATTATCACCCACAGTGGTAAGGTCACGTTAAACACACTCCCTCCAAGGTCATCACCTTCTCAGTCCAACTCCCATCAGTATAGTGTCATAGACCAACTGTGAAAAACTCCTAACCACATTTCTATATTAGAGTTGTTGCATCTGTCTCCTTCCCACAAAGAGATTCTCAAAAAAGCCCTAGTGGAAACAACTGTGCCCATGAACTTGGCCCAAGATAAGTTTCAAGCCATGGTAGGAAAGCTAACCTCCTTTGGTGCCATATCATTTACCAAACAGGATGACCTCTCAGTGTCTCAGCCTCATAACACACCCTTGCATATCGTCGCTTTCATTCATAAACATCGTATCAAAAGGCTTCTCATTGATGGAGGAGCTGGTTTAAATATTTGCACGCTCAAGCTAGTCCTTACATTGGGGTTCTTTGAAAATACGGTGGATCCAAGGAAAAATATCACTATTAAAGCCTATGATGAAGAGGAAAGAACAACTAAAGGAATAGTGGTGTTACCATTACAAGTTGGACCGGTGATAAAAGATGTTGTTTGCCAAGTCCTAGACAGGGAGCTAGCCTACAATATTCTCCTAGGTAGACCATGGATTCATGCCATGAAAGTTGTGCCTTCTACCTACCACCAATGCATAAAATTCCCTCATAATGGCAAACAAGTCACCATCCAAGGTGATCCTGACCCCTTTCAACATTGCAACTCTGTCCGCTCAAAGTCAGATTACATCATACCCAACAGTAGAGCATCTACGTCCCCTACCCGCTAGCATGATTCTACATCTGAAGCTTCCTCATCCAAGCCCAAAGAGTAGAAAATTACCATCAAAGAAATAAGAGTAGGGGAATACTCCATCAAGCACAGCCTCAACTTAGCCAAAATGCCTCTATCTCCTAGATCCTTCGGGTGACCTAAACATTTTCCAAAACCATCTACTCCTCCTACACCTCCTATAGCTCCCTTTGTAAAATGGGGGACCCTATCAGATGAAACAAAGGAAAGAGATATCTTACAATGGCTCTACACAGAAGAAGAAGAAAACACACAACAAGAACCACCTAAGTTCCCAACGAAAATCTATGGGCGAGGTGACTGTATCTTACACATAATGGGTTATGAAGGACAAGGTCCCATCAGCCTAAGAAAAGAAGGAATAATAGAACCCATTCAACCTCCTTCATCCTCACTGGCAAGAAATGCAAAAGGTCTAGGATACAAAGACAAGGGCAAAGAAAAAGCAAATGCTTGTCTTGTGGAAATGATCCATACCCTTCAAGAGGACAGTGACACATATTCCAATGAATATGAATGGGACGAGCTGATAGAGCACTCCTATGACGACAAGGAAGTTGGCATCATCCAAACTTATATCTCCTACCATGAGGCACAATCACTAACACATAGACCATTAGAGTGTGATTCGCCAATTCCTGAGAATACGACTTTCGAGGAAGGTTTGAGTTCTATCACAATAAACAATTTGGAGGAAAGTACCATCCCGGACCCTATCCCTACCAATACTCCTCTTGTATCCATCCAAACTATCAATGAATCAGATCTATCCTCCGACTCCCTCCCCCTTGTGCATCATAAACTTATCGACTGGGATATACAAGGAACCCCACAACTAGACATGTTCCAAAACGATGATGCCTACATTGACTACATGGAACTTAGGGACAACCTACCTACAGGAGATCATAAAGTTGGCTTCTCTATTGAGCTCAATACCATGGCTTATTTTGGAGAGGGTGCCAAGCCTTCTAGTCACAAAAATATCAAAATAAAAACTAGATCTGATGGTGAAAACTACTCCACGGCAGTATCAGATCCAAAAATAGTAAAAAGAAAGCACACATTCGATGGTGAAAACCCATCTATGGCACCTGGCAATGGAAGACTTAACACTCTCCCTGACAACATGTACCAGGAGAAGTCTCAGATTGTTGTGGAACCTACATAACCTGTTAACATTGGAACAGAGGAATAGCCTAAGATCATTCACTTTGTGAAGTCTCAAACTCCACCAGAAAAGACAATTTGTACCATTCTTCAAGAAAAAGCAAGTCAACTTTGCTTGGTCATATGCAGATATGCCAGGATTGGATCTAGATTTGATTCTACATCATCTTCCACTAGATCTGAGAGTGAAACCAGTCAAACAGAAACTTAGAAAGATGCATCCACACATTGCACTACTAGTGAAAGAAGAACTCAAGAAGCTGCTAGATGTAGGGTTCATCAAAGCAATAGACCATCTAGAGTGGGTCTCCAACATAGTGCCAGTATCCAAACCTGATGGCTGAGTTAGATTATGCAATGATTTCTGAGATCTAAACAAAGCTTTCCACAAAGATGACTTTCCGTTGTCAAATATAGATATCATAGTTGACTTAATAGCAGGGCATACCATGTTATCTCTCATGGATGGTTTCTCTGGATACAATCAAATTAGGATAACACCAGAAGACCAACATAAGACAAATTTCATTTGTCTGTGGGGCACTTTCTGCTAGACTGTCATGCCATTTGGGCTAAAGAACGCAGGAGCCACATGTCAATGTGCTATGACCACTATATTCCATGATATGATGCACATCACAATGGAGGACTATGCAGATGATATCCTTGCAAAGTCACTCACTAGAGAATCACACCTGGATGTGTTGGAGAAGGTCTTTCAGAGACTAGAACAATTCAAAGTCAAGTTGAACCCAAAGAAATGTGTGTTTGGAGTCACCTCGGGCAAGCTCTTAGGCTTCATTGTATCAGCAAATGGGATTAAAGTGGATCCTACCAAGGTCAAGGTCATCATGGAAATGCCACCCCCAAAGAATATCACTCAACTACGGTCTCTACAAGGCAAGTTACAAGCAATCCACCAATTCATATCACAACTAGTAGACAAGTGTCAACCTTTCAGTCATCTCCTACATAAGAACATTTGATTTAGGTGGGATGAGAAGTGTGAAGAGACATTTGGCAAACTGAAGGATTATTTTATGAACTCGCCTATCTTGATGCCTCCTATCCAAGGAAAACTGCTATTACTTTACATATCTGCTACACTAACAGCTCTTGGGGCCCTTCTAGCACAACAAGATTACGAAGGTAAAAAAAGAGTTGTTTACTACATCAGTCACACATTGGTGGGCTATGAATTACAATACTCTCAAATAGAAAGATCATGCCTTGCTATGGTTTTTGCTTCCCAAAAACTACAACATTACATGCTAGCATGTCCAGTCAATCTTATTACAAAGATAGATCCACTGAAATACCTATTAAGCAAAGCAGCTTTAACAGGTCACCTAACCAAGTGGGTAATGCTCCTAAGTGAATATGACATTAAGTATGTAGACAGAAAGGCTATCAAAGGACAAATCATTGTTGATCAGTTAGAAGAAGCACCATTACAGGATATCACACCAATGACATTTGAGTTTCCAAATCAATCCTTCTTTAATATCACAACACACTCATGGAAACTCTACTTTGATGGATCCCATACAAACCATGGATCGGGGGTAGGAATCTTGTTGGTCACTCCTCACGAAGACACCATACCTAAGTCTTATCGTTTGTTATTCCCATGCACAAACAATATAGCAGAGTATGAGGCCTTCGTCATTGGTCTCAAAATGGCAATAGAATGGAAAATCAAAGAGCTACATGTCTATGGTGACTCCCAACTAGTGATAAACTAAGTCAATGATGACTACCAAACCAAAGATGAGAAGCTTGTCCCATACAAGTGCATGGTAGATGAATTTAAAGAGTACTTTGTGATCATCTCCTTTGAGCAAATACCTCACATTGAAAACAAAGCAGTAGATGCCATGGCCACCATTACCTCACTCCTCGACATCCCAGAGAATGAGTCACAGTATGAGTTCTTGGTGGATTCAATTCAGCAACCAGCTTATGATCTTCCTGAAACACACTCCATATGCCTATTAGTTGGATCTGATTCACCTTGGTATGGTAAGATTTACACTTACCTCAAGGACAATACCCTCCCACCTAACTTGTCTTCAAACCAACATCAAACCTTCATCTGCCAAACCTCTCTTTATACCATTATTGCTAACACCCTATACCGACGTGGTCTGGATGGTACTTTACTCCATTGTTTAGAATGAGAAGAATCTCAAACTGCCTTACAAGATGTGCACGAAGGAATTTGCGGAACACACTCTAGCAATCCTTCCTTAGCTAAGAAACTCATGTGTTTAGGTTATTATTGGCCAAACATGGAAACAGATTCATATCAGTTTGTGAAGAAGTGCAAGCAGTGCTAGATACATGGAAACCTGATACACGCACCAGCTCAAGAGCTGATACCTTTAATGACACCTTGGCCCTTTTACTAATGGGGACTCAACCTTGTGGACAAAATCCACCCATCCTCATCCAACGGCCACAAGTTCATAATAACTGCTACTGAATACTTTACCAAGTGGATTGAAGTCATTCCACTCACCACCGTCACAAGTAAACAGATTTCCTTATTCATCCTCAATTACCTTATTTGCAGATACAGAATTCCCTCATCCATTATCATGATAATGGAAGACCTTTCAAGAACCAGGATGTACAAGATCTTTATGACAGATTCAAAATCCAACACCATTTCTCCACACCTTATTACCCCCAAGGCAACGGCCAAGTAGAAGCATCCAATAAAACAATCTTGAAACTCCTCAAGAAGACAGTCAATGATGCTGGCTGTGATTGGCACATCCAACTCAATCCTGCTCTATGGGCCTATCAAACTAGTATACGCACTCCCACAGGTGCCACCCCTTACGCCCTTGTCTATGGATCAGAAGCCATTTTACCCATTAAGGTCAAGTTACCATCTCTAAGGGTGTCATTAAAAGGTCTCATAACTGATGAAGAGTATAGAGTTTCTAGATTACAAGAACTAGAGATGATAGAGGAAAATAGACAGAAGGTCTTCAATCATCTCAAGGCATATCAGCAAATGATGTCATGAAGCTACAACCATAGAGTCCGTCCAAGAGTCTTCAAGGTTGGAGATCTAGTACTTAAGGAAAATCCTCGCAATCAACAGGATCAAGAAAATAAAGGCAAGTTTGAACCCAACTGGCTTGGGCCTTATGTGATCATTGCTGCCTATGGATCAGGGGCATATCAATTGGCAACATCAGAAGGTGAGCTGTTCGATGACCCAATCAACAGTATGCATCTTCATCGGTTCTATACCTAAGAGAACCCCAATGTAAGGGGGAGTAAAATACAAAAAAAAATGTAAAGAGAAATCCCTTCATCCAACGGTGAAAATCTGGTAAACAGGCGCCTTGGATAAGTACCATGATGAAAACCTAGCAAATAGGCGTCATGTGTAAGTTGATATTCTATGTCACCTACCCTTGGAGGCATCTTGTCTCATCATCATATCACTCTTCTCCTATCAGTTTCCTTCCATATTACATTTCCTACCCTATCCTTCTATCCATTACGTACCTATACTATCCAATCTATTCATCCTAATCTTCCATTCCTCTATTTTTTTTATCTTGATAAAGACTGGGGGTACAATATTGACAAATGTTTTAGATGTCTCTTGACATACCTTATCCCTCCACAAACACGCAAAGTGCTTCATTACCCTCTCATCCTCCTATCATCGTAAGCTTTGTCATGAAAAATCCTAAGTATTCTACCTATAATGGGGTATGTTATTCTTATGCGACATAGTCCCTACCTAACCATCCGTATCTACTATCACCCATCCATCTGCCTATCCATGGTGTTTCCTTGTCATCAGTATCTAGCATTAAGGCTATCCATAAATGTCATCTTATCCTATCATGGCTTGATACTCTCTCTTTCTTTTGTCTTGTCAACCAAGGTCTTATCTAGTATCCTATCCACAGTGTCAGCCTAGCATAGTGTCCATCGTCAGTATCATAGGGTCTAAGTCCCTGAACTACGTTGCCTCTGTGTCGTCACATAGGCAAGGCCATTTTCAATGCGCTCCTGAGGCTCCACTTCCCATCCATCCCATACCTTGTCATTTATCCTCTAGTCCATCCATGGTCCAAGTCCCTGAACTACGTTGCCTCTGCATCATCACATAGGAAAGGCCATTTAGCAATGAGCCCCCGAGGCACTAGGTCAGTCCCTTGGAGTCCATTTTACCAAGCATGCATGCAAGCACAAGTAAAACCCGCTTTCAAAGAAATTTTTTTGATGCAACACCTCAACCTATCCAAGGCAAAGCAAACAAGTTCCTACGCACTCAAACTGATTCTATCTAAATTATGGCAAGAAAAGCACATCTAAATGCAAGAATGTTTTATGTTTGTGATCATGGTTAAATTACGGCGTCTTGATTTTTGTTATCATATCTTTCTATGCTACTCAAGGATGCCAAAAACTAGAGATACTATGATGGGGGCATGATTCTTTTCTTTGTTTGTTGTTTGTGGATTAAACTTTAGTAATGTGATGCCTTGTCTAACAACATGATCAACAAATGATCATCAAGGACATCAAAGATCTAACATGAAAGGGGGCAATCCCTGTCTATTGATATGCAAGAAATACTCAGGTCATCTCGATTCAATTATACCTTAATGCTTGTATTAACTTGCTAAATTAAAATCCATGTAAGTGATACTCAGGTCATCTTGGTTCAATTATACCTCGATGCTTGTATTTTCTTACAATATTTCAAAAACACAAAAAAACAAAAAAGCCCAATGATGAAATAAGCACTTCAAAAATACTTGCAATATCAAGATGAAAAAAACCATTCTCATCCATTTGCATCCACAAAGTATCGATACCATATCCCATGCAATAAAAGATCCAAACCGCAGAGTATCAATTAAAAGCTTGTGATTCCTTCAATTGAGTCATTTCTTCTGTCAGTCAACTTTATATCTATCATTGTATCTCTCCTCAACAATTCTAGCTATCAATCTAAGAAATGATCCAAATGTAAGTCCATCCTTAATCCATACTGATCAAGTCAAGTCAATCTTGTCAAATTATCCAAGCGCCCTCAGTGATCTTGATCCTTGTCTGGTTGTAAACCAACTCAATCAGTTGTAATCAAACATTTGTCATATACAGGATGTTGCATTGTCAAAATCAGACCAATACACGCGTCTTACACGACATGTTCCATTTTCCTGAAACCAGACACTATCCTATCGTGTTTCTCTAGGGATCTATCGTTCCTCGCCATGACAACACGTCTGCCATGTTGGTCTAGGGATATATCATTATCAGTATATCGTTGGTTTACCGCTTGACAGAGGCAATACCTTGTTTGTTCTTGTATCATTTTGCATACTTTCTTGCTTGCTTGTGTGTGTTATCATTCTATCTTGTATTGTGTATCATTTAGCTCTTTCTTCCACCCTAACCTAGTTTTCCCTTCTTCATCGTGAGATTGTCCGTCTCACGTCCTTCTGCCTTCTTCCCGTCCAATCTCCTAAGGGGGCATCCTAAGGGGCAAATTGGGGCATGTATTGTTATCAGAAATTATTATTCTTTGAAGCAACACCGTAAACTGCATTGCATCAAAGAGGGGCAAAATGTATACGCCTAAAAATGACACGAATCTGTCTAAATAAATATTCTTAATATTTATTTAAGTCAAATTCCTCTATCAATAAATAAATAAACAAATTTATTTATTTGATTTATTTTCTCCTAACAATTAAATAAAATCAATTTATTTAAATTAAAATTCTTCTAATTCCTCCAACAAATTAAATAATACCAATTATTTAATTAGTTCTTTCAAAATCATTCTAAATTAAATAATGCCAATTATTTGATTATATCTTCCAATAATATCTTCTCTAAATTTAAATAAATCAAATATTTATTTAAAGTTGTCCATTTCTTCTAAATTGAGTTATCTCTAAATATAATTCAATCCTTGTGCACATGCAATTAAATATTCTAAATATTTAATTAAGCTAAAATATCTTCTCATCCTCATAAAATTTCTATTCTCTAGTTCTATTCTCTTAACTGAATGATCTATTCTTTTAATTGATTTAATCTCTTGAGTTAACTCTTCTTCTATTTTATTAATTCCTCTCATGCAAAATAGAGCAAGACACATGTCTTCTTCTTATTCACGCACATTTCTTGATCGTTCTATACCGTTGATCTTGTTTCTCTTCTCAATCGTTGATCTTCTCTCTCTCAAGTCTATAAATTGAACCTTATTCCTCCACTTAATTCATCCAAGCTTTTAGTATTGTTACTCTGTAGGAATTATAGCTTTGGCACCCACATCATTCCATTTGCTCGTGATCAACTTGTTACCATATCACTACCATTGTTGTGAAGCTCGTCTTCATTACAAAGTACTATCATAGCCATTCTCCATTGACAATATTGGAATAGCAAGGACGTGCACTCTCTGAGGGCCTTATTCATACATGCAAGATCGATTGAGATAGGCAACCATTGGAAACTATGAAGTATTGAGGTTTGCAAAAGTTTCATCTTTGTTGTTTGATCTTAAATTTTCCCTTTTCATTGAGTTTTGGGTATTATTGATATTGATATATTTATTATTCATGTTTACTCCAATTTTCCCTTAACAAAAGGTATGTTAAAAATTTCTATTTTGGCTTGGATACCAAACCAAAATGGATACCCATTTTGTGGGTCCCAAAATGGATATCGATTTTGGAACGGATATCCGTTTTGGTTTTCTAGAAATAGATATCCATTTCCTAGAACTATAAATGGTTTTTTTAATTCTCTACATTGTGCATATATAAACAATGAACTATACAAATGGAACTATAAAAAAGGTCATATAGATAAACATGTGCATGTTGTGTAGGCTAAAGAAGCAAGATCATTGAGTGCTAGAGTAGAAGGTATAAACCTAGAGGCTAGGGAGAACTTGATGATGAACATTGTTTTGTTGAAACTTGCATGAAAGGATGATGAACCATGGTTTAGAAAGAGTCTCTTCTAACTAAGTACAAGTTTAGAGGAAAGTGTTGCAATCTAATCATTAATGGATGCACCACAAACACATTACTATCAATAAAGATTATGCATAAGTTAGGGATGAAGATAGTCATGCAAATCACACAATACAATCTCATGGATACAAAAGGGATAGTAACTCATGATGATATAGTAACATTAAGTTACATTCTACCTTGAAGGATATGCAAATAAGGTATGGTGTGATGTGATTTTGATGTATGCCTACCATGTGTTACTAGGAAATCCCTGGTAGTATGATTGATGCATTGTGCATAGGGGCACAAGAACACCTTCACCATCAAGAACCTGATGGGAAATTTTTGAGTTACTTCCCATAAAGGATGAGGAAGAGTTCATGTAGAAGGCCAATGTGTTCCTATTATCAAAATGAAAATTTCTCAAGGAGATAGAAGACTTGAAATACTAATATGCACAAGTAGTCAATCCCACATAGAAGGAGTAGATTGAGCCACAACATAGAGGACACAAGTTGTGATCCTACATGGGGAGTTCATAGATGTGATTTGTGAAGGAATTGTAGATGGATTTCTACCAATATGTAGCATCTCATACTTCATGGATATGATTCTAAGTTCTAGTTTTCTGAAGAAGCTTATATATGCCGTAAAAAGGACGTAGGAATTATTGTATCTAATGATGGTTAAACTAGTGGGCATGGAGGTGATGAAGGATATTGTTGATGATGATTATTAGTCATAACAACATGAATAAAAGTTTACACAACAAACCTTTATTATCTTGAAAAGTACGATCAATTTAGGATAAATTGATGACTCCAAGTCTCTATTGATCAGGTCATGATCATCTAACGTTACTCAGAGGTTGATTTGTGTTGTTGTTTTCCATTCAGGGGCCTTACATGTTAGTCTAAAGTTGTCATATCTAGATATGCTTTATTTTCACATGTTCTCTGTAAATACTTAACAAATGATGTCAAATCTTACAATATTTGACCCAAATGTGCAAATATTTAGCTATATTTATGTTGATCCTAACTCTGATAAGTATTATTTGAAATGACCCTAATGATTTCTGATTAATTCTTCTACAACTATCTCGATTTGCTTGAAACTAAACTAATCTTTACTTAATCTTAATTCTGCACTATGAATTTATGTAAATATTGTGCCTATAAGCTGGTATTTCCATGATTCTTATCATTATTTGTAATTCTTTGCATGATATTTATCATTTCTACATGCACTTAGCTCAAATATGCTAGTGATTTTTGATTAGCTATGGGATATCTGCATATTTTATGTTCTGCTTGTCATTTTCTATTATTTGCAATTGTTATGGTGGTTCAATGAAATTAAAAAAATGAGAAAAGAGAGTTTAGAGAATGAGATTCCCAAAATTACTTAACTAAGATCACTGATCCACATACATGTTCTGATATAGTAATGAAGAGAAGAAAACTAAAATCATACTTCACCAGGACATTCCACAAATCCGCATGATCCAGTGCTAATCTTCAAAGGAAAAGTTGACAACAATATGCAATAAAATTAAAGCACTTATATTGAACGCAACATTTTACCATTACATATCCAGAAATCTACTTGAAGATTACATAAAGTTTACAATCAGGATGTAATCTATAGCTTCATCTCCATCCAGTATGCTTTAGAACAAGTACATTTACAATGATCTAAAGAAAGAAGCTTGCATAACTTCAACAATTCAATCTTCATTAGTCTCAATAATCTGATCTCCTATCAGGACTACAACAATTTGACCTCTTGCCTAGATGTGAAATGATTGGCTCTCTAGCCAAATGTGAAAATAATTAGCTCTTTCAGGTGCCCAGTCAGATGTAAAAATGATTGACCTCCCTCCATTACAAATGACAATTCATGGCCCTTTTAGAGAACAAAGGCCAGAAAATGGTTACATTGATCCAATGGTTAGGATCTAATCATAATGATTCAATGGTTTAGAATGAAGGCACATGGTTGCCAGTTGGCAGTCACACAACTAGCAAAGAATATTCCAACATCTTCAACTTACGTAGATAGAATATTCAGTCATAACTTCTTTGGTTATGGTTCATGTCGGCTTTGTCTACAACTTCATCCATTTTAGTTTTCCTTGGCAGCATCCTGCTTTCTCTTTTTTCTGCTCTATGTAACCTCGTTGAAACCCCATGTATCTCCAGTATCCTGCAACAAACACATGAGAAATTAAATATTTGCATTTGATAAATGAATCAAATAATTAAACATAACACTCACTGTAAGAAGAGGTCCGGATATGGATATCTGGATATGATTGTTTTGGTTCAGGATATGACAATGTCATCGTCATGTTTCAAATGAGTATCGGGTCACAAATAAAATACCTTGGATATGCATAATGTGAGTATCCAGATATGATGACATCAGCATAAGTCAGGTCAACCTTGGTTTGACCAAAGATCTTCATCAGCTTACAAATATGCTTTCAAGTATACCATGCTATGTGCATGGACACGTGTCATCATCATGTGGTAGATCAAATAATCTCTCTAGATGGGAATATCCTCCTATGAGGATGTGCTTACCTTTGAAGATCAGGATGATGTCATCATCATCACTAATCTGCTTGGGAGATGACGTCATCATCATATCAATAAAGATCAAGCATGTTAGGAAATATGACCTTTCTCAGATTAGGATCATGATGATGTCATCCTGATATCGAGTTTCTCTTTGTATCAGGTTAGGATGATGTCATCATCATATCAGGTAATATGACAAATATTAGGAAATATGACCTGGCAATCATCTGGCACACTAATGACATCATCATCATATCGGGCTCTTTTATAAATCAGAATGGGATGATGTCATGGTCATATTGGCAAAGATGACAGATATCCAGAAATATGACCCTGCAGGGATGCGAATATATGATGATAGGTAAATAACTCCTACACTTAAATTTGATGTCTACATATGCAGATATCGGGTTACGATGAATATCAGGGATATTGGCGAATGTGAAGATCAGGGATATCAGGTTTGACCAAACTTTGACTGACTATAACTTTCTCATCCTAAGGAATTTCAGGGTGATCCAAAAGGCAAAGATACTTAAAGAATTTCACACTTTTTCACATGGTAGGCTTCATGATGGCAGATTTTGACTTTAACATTTGACTTCATATTTCAAGATAGGACATACCTGAGACTAGACATATGCATACTAACTAATGTTGCTTTTACCATTACCACCCAAGGAGAGAAACAAAACACAAGGAAGAAGCCAAAAGGTTGGGTCCCTATTTTACTAAGGCAAAATGGGGCATGTTGTGTAACTACACAGTAACTTGCCACCAAAGAAAACAACCAAATTCAAATAATTCAAGAGATGAGAACAAATTAAAGCATAATGTTTCGACTCTACCCAGACATAAGTAACCTAACCTTTCTAAATGATATCATGTTCATCAATATAACAATGCTGATAAGGGATCATGTGTGTGCAGGTGATTAATAATCCTCATCTTGAAAGTGAGTTGAAAAGACTAGTAACTGGTGTTAAGCTACATAATTGAGTTCATCCCTCATAGCCAACTAGATAGAGCCTTGTTGCCAGCAGGTGTCCATAGGCCCGAAAAGGTTATCATTGCAATTCCCCTAAGTAGAGCCCCACTACCAGCAGGCGTCTATAGCCCCGATAGAGTTACTTAGATGGCCTAAATTTTATCCTTTTGGATTTTTGATACATTTCTTTTTTTTTAGATTCATAAGATATCATCATGTAAGCTCAATGTGCAAGGTATGATCACTTGTTGATTAGGTTGAGAATTGTAATGGCAGCAAGGGTGACCTCTAGATTTTTCACTTAACACTACACTAGTACATTCAACAAACCCAAGGTTGTTAGGTGAGTCATTGTGAGGATCTCCTTGAACAAAAGAATTACCACTAATGAATAAGGTATCACAAACCTGATCAGAAGTACCTATACCAACATGAGTTAAAACTTATGTAAAAATTTGGATTCATTTCCTAAATTCTAACAATCTCACTAGTTCTCTAAAGTGAAAAAGTGCCTCAATGTTGCCTAACCAAAACAAGGACTCAATAGCAACAAACAAAATAGACACACAAAGAAAACAACTATACAAGCAACTAACTACAAAAGGGGAACAAAGAAAAGCAAGAGAAAAATAGAGAAGAAAGGAAAGAAGCAGCTACCCTACCAAACTATATACAAAACATTACAAGGCAAACAAAACCCATGGTAAGACCTAAAGACACCTTCATTTGCATAATTCCTTAGATTATGTAGGAGCATCAGGGCACTAGTTATGGTTCTAATTCTAGCAAATTCATCTTTGTATTCTGAAAAATATTATTTTATTCTTAATTCACTATACTTAACAGAATGATCCCTAATGATTAACAATTGAGCAAGTTCATCATGCTCATGATCAATCCATATGCATGTCTTATCTTTTGATTTTCCATAATCAAAATAATATTTAACATCATTTATTGAGGAAAGGAAAAATACAACCTGGTGTATTTCCTGTTCTACTGGACATGTTTGTTCACCGCCAGCTAGTCCTTCATTTGACCTTATGTTTTCTTGTCTCGCTTCCTTTTGAAGGTTGAACGACTCCTGATGGATTATTTCATTATCCATATCCAACTCCATTTCCTCATTCTGCAAGCTTATCTAATCGTCAAATTTAGGAAATGCTTCAAACTCTCCATCAGTTCCCTATGCATCAGTACTTGAGTGAGTATCTTCATCATTTAACAAGATGCACATAAATCTATTGTTTCTAGATTAAGGATTTGTAAGGATTTAACAACATTTGATAGATAAGAAAACTTCCCTGTATCTACTTCAAAATGGTGCTAAAGAGACATCTTTTCATGCATATCAACAGTGAAACCCTCGGTATCTTCAATTTCCATGAATTGCTCTTTAAATAGTTCACTTTCACCATCCAGTGGAGTGTCTATTTTTATTGACTTGCAACATTCTTGAATTTGGTCATTCATCTTAAAGACGTCAGATAATAAATCAGGATTTACTCTCTTCTCTATGACTCCTTTAGTAGCTATCATAGAAACTTATTTACTAGCAGTGCATTTTAATTCTTTCACCACTTGTTTACACTTCTTTGTCCCCTCATCCTCATCAAAACTATTAGGATCAGATCTAGAGACACTATCCTGACAAGTATTTCTTAATAATTCAATATATTTATCGTGTATTAGGATATTCTAATCCTCTTGATTTATTATTTGATGACGTAAAATAGGGAGCACTTTCTTTTCTGCAATTTTCAAAAGATTCATACATGCACTTTGCATTATCTGTATGAGGTGAAGAACACTCATTCTCACTATATATTGATTCGTCAAAAGGTTTTTCGTTGTACTCATCTCCCAGAACTGGTTCAACTAGTCCATTCTTTGGATAACCCCTATCTTCTGGTGCTATATTTTCTTGTTTCTTTAGAATTCCTACATCCTCCTACTGAGACTCAGTCCTATACACTTGTGAGAAAGGAATTAGTCGTTTCAAAGCTAAATCTAACCTTGTGAGGAAAGTCAGACAACTAACTTCATCGTGCTTTGTAGAATTATGTATCCTGCATCTCCTAGATAAGCTAAAGTTAGATAAACTTTAAGAACAATGCTTCCTATTTAAAGTTCCCTGAAAGAAAGGAATATTAGCTTGAAAATTATCTTCATATGAATCCATTGGTCTCAAATAATGAGATATTCATGCATATTTTGCAGAGAATGCAAAAATTTTAGTTCAAATTCAGAAAATACAGACAACTTTATGCAAATGATAAGGTAAGTAAATTTAAGGAAGCGATATTTATGATTAGACTCCTCAAATTGTTCGATATTGGTGGAGTCTTTGCACAAACACTCAAGATTCAGAGTATTATTGAGAAGTTTGAAAGATATCACCTCATTTCAGATTCTTTATCAGCCCTCCTAGCGCCAAAACTATTGATGATGAATATTAGTCATAACAACATGAGTAAAAGTTTACACAACAAACCTTTATTATATTGAAAAGTATGATCAATTTAGGATAAATTGATGACTCCAAGTCTTCGTTGATTAGGTCATGATCATCTGACGTTACTCAGAGGTTGATGTGTGTTGTTGTTTTCCATTCAGGGGCCTTACGTGTTATCCGAATATGCTTTGTTTTCACCTGTTCTCTGTAAATACTCAACAAATGATGTCAAATCTTACAATTGTTATAGGTAAAAAATTAGGATAATAAGATCAAGCATAGACATGAAAATTGAACCCTACCATCATCAAATAATCTAATCCAAATGAAATCAAAACCATGCAATTCAAGAACAATCACTTAGATTGTATGATTTCTTATTATGATGTGGATTGCTTCTTCAAAAATGAACAATTATGAAGATAAAAGCTGCCATGATGGATGGATGATAAAGCTAATATGCTATATGGATGCTAAAGTACTCAATATGCTCAAGATGATAATGTAGACGCTATATGAATGCTAGATTGATACTGATATGGAATGAGACGATGTTTATATAGAACTCAACCAAAATCAATCAACAATGGAGATTTGGTGGCTATGTGAATGGCTAAAACTGAATGATAGACCTAGGTGAATGTGAAGATGACAAGTGGAGGGAAGATAAGGCTTATGTATGCTTGTGTACATAAAAAGTACTACATGTGGAAGATATTAAATAAAAGATGTAGTACCACTTATCTTTTTTAAATGAAAGAGGCACACATGTCGGCTCATAAGATAAATGATAAGAGAAATTAATTAAATAAATAACATTTATTTAATTAATTAGAAAGTGGGCTTATGAAAGGAATTTTTAATAAAAAATAAATAGAACGAAGATAATTAAATAATTAACGATTGTTTAATTATAGTTTAGAGGAATAGAAGAAATAGCTAATGAATTAATTAAATAAAAATAAATTTATTTAATTAATAGAAGAAATAGATATGTTTGGGATATTGCTCAAGTGTGCTAGACAAATCCAGATGATGGATAATATGATGTTTGAATGCTAATGATAATGAGTCAATTTTGGGTGTCTACATTTTGTCCCTCTTTGATATAATGTTTGTTAGAGCGTTGTGTCAAAGAAGATACAATAATTCATTCGATAAACAAGGTTATGCCCCAGTGTAACTGGCAGGTGATGCCCCCTTGAGAGGTAAGCTAGGCTAACCAAGAAGGGCTGGGTTGGCTCACAATAAAAGGAAAAGCGAGGACACAGGGGTGACACAAAGAAAATAGGGGGTTGGGTGGGAAACATGGGATGATGCAGAAGAAAATAGGCTTTGGCATAGAAGAATTAGGGTTTGGATAGGGGCTATAAGTAGGTCCTTTAAGGGCAAATAAGCTCATTTGTGCTCAGTTGTGTTCATTTGCTTATAAAGATCTAGAGCTCCTTAGACTTTGTGTGCGATGAAAGTTGGAGAGCTATTAGGATGGTGATTCCACGCAAAGATCATCATGCTGAGCGAGTGAGGACACATGGATGACCAGAGGGAGCAGGTATACTGGTATGTATTGAAACTTTTTCTAAAAGCGTGATTTTGATAAGCTAGAAACGTCATAACTACACACACGTCACCATAAGCAACTAGGTTTTAGGATAGGCAGTTTAGGTCACTTAGGAAGCAAAACAAGTCGCTTAAGGTAGTTAAGGTCACTTATAGGAACGGCTTGGTCGCTTATGGGATAACAGGTCACTTCCAATCGGCTAGACAAATAGAGGCAGAATGCGCATATAGATAAAATCAAGTCTCTTATGGGCTAAAAGCAGTCGCATAGATAAGTTTAACTCACTTCTAGAGAAAATAATCTTGCATATAGGATAGAAATTTCTTATAGGCAAAAGGTATACGTATATAGAAATAGAGCTCGCACTTAGTCAATAAGCAGTCGCATGGGTAAATTAGGTCGCATGTAGGTGAGAAATAAGCACATGTAGTAAAATAGGTCACATGCAATCAGCAGATAAGTGCATATGGAAAAAGGAGTTGCTTACAGTAGATAAAAGATGGTATAGCAGTAAACGATCCAATTTTATAGCAGTTATATGTAGCGCAAGGGACTAACATGATGAATAAAATGATGCAGGATATCCTACCACCTTTATTATCACAAGAGCCACATCTGAGGGATTTGCGGTTGGTGAGATTGTTGGATGCAGAGGAGTGGCTAGTGTTAGAGATCCTCATATTAGAGCATGTGTCTAGATTGGAGCCGGTACAGGCACATCAAGGATTGATGACAGAGATGGTGGAGCGATGGATTAGCGAGCATAGTTCTTTCTTTTTGTCGACAGGAGAGGCTATGATCACACTAGAGGATGTGTTCCTATTGATCGGGACCAAGTAGATTATGATCCTGATATGGGTCCAGTTGCATTCAGGAAATTGTTTGGGACACCAGACATTAGAGCAGAGGACTCAGAGATTCATGTGGCAAGGATGGAGGAGTTATGTGATAGACTGCAGTGAGTGATAGTAGCTATTATCATATGGCTAGTTGGAGATAGATGGGCGAGAGGGTTTCTAGTAGGATGGGGGACAATGATGGAGGGGATGTTCTCCTATGGGACAAGATATGCATGGGCAGAGTGTGTGCTTGGACATCTCTATCATTTCCTGCATGATTGTGCATCTATGTTAGGGGTTAGTATGTCTGTAGGAGTTACAGTTTTGCATGTGTGGGCATATGAGCATATTCCAGTGATGAGACCAGAGGGATCAGTGGTTAGAGAAGCAGGAGAGCCATATGCTAGGATGTATAGAGGAGCATTGACATACCAACAGCGTAGAGGACTAGTGTACTGTCGGAGGATGTTAGATGAGGTAGATAGATTTATATGGAGGCCTTGGCTAGGATGCGAGAGATGGGATGAGGAGGATTCTGAGCTTGTCTATGCTAGGTAGGAAAGATATTTTCAGACATGGGATATACATTATAGAGTGTTATTTGCCCAAGAGGGTTTTGAGATAGTTCGGTTTACCACAGGCAGTACCAGTTGGTGATGTCATATTTTGTAGGACTCGACAGGAGGTGTTTGATTGGGGGCCGGAGGTAGTGGTTGACACGGTTTTGGCAGAGAGAGAGGGGCTACAACCAATTGTATGGCAATGGGGATAGGGTCTTGAAGATCTAAGTATGCTACCAGATTATGATACATACTGGGTGACAGTGAGACTGACGCGGCTGACACAGGTTGGAGAGATCAGAGAGATAGCGATGGAGAGACCAGTCAGGAGGAGGCAACAGGCTCCACCAACATAGGCTATTGTACCGACAGCGCTAGGGATACAGATACATGGATAGGTGTAGGGAGAGCCTCAGATACTTGCATAGCCATAGGGATAGATATTAGGAGGTGACGATGTTGGGATTCAGCAGCTGCAGAGGAGGATTAGAGAGCAGAGGAGATGGAGGTAGTGGGCTCAGATGAGATTGAGGAGAGTGGAGTTGGATAGACATTAGGAAATGATTGGCTTGCGGCATGCTAGGGCTCAGGCTCAGAAATACTAAGCTCAGTTACAGGTTAGAGTGCAGGCTGGGGATGGGCAGGATGATGGTGCACTTGCTAGAGTGACAAGAGAGAGAGAGATGCAGCTAGGCAGAGTGAGTAGATGATGAGATTAGAGAGAGATACTTCCAAACAGCAGATGTAGGCGATGCAGGCTGAGAGAGATGATTTATGGACAAAGAGGGATATAGTTGTGCAGTAGCTACAAAGGATGACTAGCGAGCAGGACAAAACAGTGGCTGCGTTGCATATAGATGGGACTACGATGTATTTGTCCACACAGTTGACACAAGTACAAGCAGAGCTACAGAGAGTACAGGGTGAGGTAGAGTATTATAGGGGCTTATACTATGGGGCTATGCCAGCAGAGCAGAGGCATCCTAGCTTCAGAAGCAGATCAGGAGCTTTAGGTTCATGGAGGACAGGTGAATCTTAATCTGTAGCATTAGTGATGGGGCCACAGAGAGATAGGGGAACAGGTGCAGGACCTAGTGGTGGCGGTCAGGGCGAGGGAACTACCAGTAGTCATTAGGGCTACCTTGTTTATGTATATTATGTTGTATCATGATGAGGCCTAGAGTCTCTTGTACATACATTCTTTATGGCTCAGCTTGTATATGTAGACACTTGTCTATTGACACATGTATATATATATATGATGGCATATTGGTTATCTACATGATGTTGTAATTGATGCACTGTTGGTATTATGATGGTTATGCATGTTGTATTTTATATTTTTTTTTCATGGATTATGTATGGATGTTTATGCAAATGATATGAATGGAAATGTATGATAATGCAAATATGTAAATGGTAATGATATGTACTCATACGTATAGATAAATGGTAATGATATGATATGTGATGGACCTCTATATGTCTAACACACTTGTTTTGCAAGATAAGAGATGTGGAAGAAGGACAATGGAAATGATTGATCTTGGTTGAGGACTAAATAGGCGGATAATGAGATAAATAGACAGCATGATGGGCAGCTTTAAAAGTAATTGCTCAAAATGAAAAGAAATGCAATCCTTATGTTTGATATAGCATGTGGATGTTATGCACGAGGGTATAGAAGACCAAGGTGTCGAGATATCCAATTCTAAACTAACATGCTACAATATTGTCTGAACGCATGAGGTCAAGATGTTGAGCCAACATGCACAAGATATGAATAGCAGCTAGTGTTTTGAGATGGACTTTGATGCTATAATCAATGGTTTGAGCTTATCTCCACTATGCATAGTGACAGTTTGTTGGTTATATGTATGGAGCTAGTCTTGACATAGAATAATCTCAAGGGCATAAGAGACTATTTAACTTCTCAGATGCTAGAGATATTGATATGTAATATGCTAATCCCAACATGTACAAGATACCAATACACTTAGGAAGAGAATAAGATCATCCCGCAAACACGGCATATGAAAGCAATGTGACCATGCCCCATTCCTTACTTCATCACAACATACCAAGATATAGATAGATCAAGGCAGTCTTGATTAGGCATAGAAAAGGAACAAAAGATAAATCAAAAGATACTGTCATCATGTTCTCTTGCCAAATTTAGGTGCTCTTAGATGGATTTAAGATGGCGCCTTGTTAAGAGGAAAGCTACATCCTGTTAAAGGCTAAAGATGTTGATAAAATGCTACAGTAAATGTTGGCTTAAGGCATGCGGACAAATAGCTTATAGCTTATCCCTGATTGGTTAAAGTGCTAGAGCTTTCAGTATACACATAGTCAGCTTCTTGCTTGAGTTGATCAAAGAGAAGAAAATAGAAAATGAGAGAAGATGAAGAAGATGAGGTGGATCTTTTGTGCTTGAGTACTGGAAACTTCCTTTGTATTCCAGACTATCTACATACCCTATATCCACGGGATCAAAGCACATTTAGGATGAAGATGAGACATGATGAATATGTAGTTCTGGGTTTTATTGATGATGTGTTTGATGAAAAATAGAAGAATGTGAGATGAAAGATTAGAGGATGATTAGAAGAAATATGGAAGATAAATGATGAAAAGAGAGGCTATCATCTTAGCCTAAATCAGAGTGCTTCCTTCGCATCTCAGATTGCCTACATACCCTATATCCATAGGATCAAGGCTTTAACAATAGAGCTAGTGATGTAGTTATTGCTTATTACGCTGGTGAGTAATGTTTAAAGAATCAACTTATTGCTTGGATGTTTGCATTGGTGATGTTTTTATGTTTTTTGAAGTTGGTTCAGCTTGAATTGATTGCAAAGATACAAATCCTGGTTGCAAATGTTTGCCCTGTTTGTCATTGGATGAACGCTATGGTTGAAGTTGAAAGTTTGTTGTGTTATGAGCTAAAGTGTTTGGTGTGTTATTTGCTAGAGCTGTTGGTATCCACTTCCAAATAAGACTCAACAAGTGTCCCCAGTGCAGGATGAGGTTTATTATGGAGAAGCGACAATGGATAACATGTGCGGACAAGATGCTAAGATGCCAAAAAGATATAGTTATCGTAACAATGTCTCAAGTATGATAGCTAGCAGTGACAGAGGTGAAGACGGAAAAGCTATTTATTGCAATGAAATGAGGATTATGATGTGGATTATGTAGGATAAGATGGTGAAGTATGCTAGAAAGAGTGATGATCAAACAAACTAAGCAGATAATGGAGACTGGTCACTACACATAGTGCCTGTTTGCCATGTTTTCACTATGGTACTTATCCAAGGCGCATGTTTACCAGGTTTTCACCAGAGGATGGATTATTTATCTTATACTATTTTTTTTTGTTATCCAAAGCGCCACAAAGTGGTTTTCACTATTGGATGGATTTTTTTTGGGGATATTTTGACATTCATGGATAAAACTTCTTGAGATGGATGCTGTTGACTGGTTCATCCAATGGAATGCCTTTAGGTGTTGAGAGAGTATATGCACCTAATCCATAAACTGCTATGATGATAAAAGGACCAAGCCAATTTGGTTCAAACTTGCCTTGTTTCTCACGATGTTGCTAATTCCTTTGATTTTCCTTAAGGACAAGATCTCCAACTTGAAGTCTGCGTTCTCTAATTTTTTTGTTGTAGCTGCAGCGTAAACAGTTTTGATAGACTTGGAGATGGTTGAGTGCTGTAAGACGTCATTCATCTAGTAGCTCAAGATCATGGAGTCTAGATACTCGATATTCTTTCTCTGAGATAGTATGTTGTAGAGATACTCGCAGTGAGGGGATCTCAACCTTAATAGGTAAGATAGCTTTAGTGTCATACACAAGAGCATAAGGTGTAGCTCCAGTGGGAGTTCTGATGCTTCTTCTATACACCCATAATACAAGATGGAGTTTTAAATGCCAATCATGACCAACTTCATTGACTTTCTTTTTGAGAATCTTAATGATTGTTTTGTTAGAAGCCTCAGCTTGGCCATTGCTCTGAGGATAATAAGGGGTAGAGAAGTGATGTTGGATATGGAACTTTTTCTAAAGATCTCTAACCTCTTGGTTCTTGAAGGGGCGACAATTATCAGTGACAATAGCTTGAGGAACTCCATGGAGGCAAATGATATAGTGTAAGATGAACTTGGATATTTGCTTGCCGATGATATAAGTCATTGGTATGGCTTCCACCCACTTTGTGAAATATTTAGTGGCAATAATAATGAAATTATGACCATTTGATGAAATAGGATGGATTTTACCTATGAGATCAAGTCCCCACTGCGAGAAGGGCCATGGAGTAATGATAGGATGAAGCTCATGTGTTGGTGCATGTAATAAATCTCCATGTTTCTGACATTGTAGACATCTCTTTGCGAATTGTTGTGCATCTTTTTCCATGGTTGGCCAATAGTATCCTGCTCGTAGAAGTTTCTTAACAAGGTCAAGGCCAACGGAATGCGAGCCACAAACACCTTCATGTACATCACGTACGGCCACTTTTTCTTCCTCAAAATCAAGACATCTAAGAAGGATACCATCAAGACTCTGATGATAAAGGGTGTCTCCCAAAATAGTGTAATGAGAGGCTCGATGGATGAAGGTTTTACGTTGGGTGTTAGATAGTGGAAATGGAAAGGTTTGATTGTAGAGATACTCATATAAATCCTCGTACCACGGTGAATTGGGACCAACAACTTCACATTTAAGCTCAGATTGTGGTACTTCAAATGCTGGAATCAAAAGCTGTTCAACCAGAAACTCACGTTTATGTGTATTAGATGGCATGTCTAGAAGAGACCCAATCATAGTCATGGCATCTATTGCTTTATTCTGTAGCCTTGGGATTTGTTCAAAGGTGATATTGTCAAAGTACTTTTTAAAATCATCAACCATTACCTTGAATGGAAGAAGCTTCTCATCTTTTGTTTGATATTCATCTAAGACTTGTTTGATAACCAGTTGAGAATCGCCAAAGACTTGTAACTGTTTGATGGCCCATTTTACTACCATGTGTAATCCTGTGATTAAAGCTTCATACTCTGCTATGTTATTGGTACATGGAAATGCAATTCTGTATGATTTGGGTATACAATCTCCTTGAGGGGTAACAAACAATATCCCTGCTCCTAATCCATGTTGTGTGTAAGATCCATCAAAATATAGCTGCCACCATGTTGGAGCAGTTAAATTGAACAAACCTTCATATAGGAATTCTGGATACATTGGATGAATATCTGTGATGGGTGATGTAGCTAATTGATCAATGATGACTTGTCCTTTTATGGCTTTTCAATCCACATATTGTATGTCAAATTCACTTAAGATCATAACCCATTTTGCTAATCTTCCTATGAGGATTGCTTTAGAGAGAAGATATTTGAGCGGATCCACATTAGATATAAGCTTTGTCATTTGGTTCAACATATAATGTCGCAACTTTTGAGAAGCAAACACTAATGCTAAACATGCTTTTTCCATAGATGAATAATTAAGTTCATATCCCACAAGAGTTCTGCTGATGTAGTAGATGGCTTGTTCTTTCCCTGAATCATCATGTTGAGCTAGAAAGGCACCTAATTCTACTGTTGTTGATGATATGTAGAGCAATAATGGGAATTCAAGCACAGGGGGTACTAACACAGGAGGTGTTGCCAGATATTCCTTTATTTTGTCAAAGGCCTGTTGACATTTTTCATCCCACTTAAAAGGTTCACCCTTATGAAGAAGATGTTGGAAAGGATGACATTTGTCTACTAGTTGTGATATAAATCTGCGGATGGACTGTAACCTTCCTTGTAGACTACGGAGCTGCTTGAGATTTGATGGCGGAGGCATTTCCATGATAGGTTGTACTTTAGCTAGGTCCACTTCGATTCCTCATCGAGACACAATGTATCCAAACAGTTTTCCAGATGTTACGCCAAATATAGATTTCTTTGGGTTTAGTCTGACTTGATACTTCTCTAATCAATCAAAGATTTGTGCTAATACCTGTAGATGTCCCTCTCTTGTTTTTGATTTTCCTAGGATGTCATCAACATAGTCTTCCATGATATTGTGAAAAAGGTCATGAAAAATAATTGTCATGGCTTGTTGATAAGTAGCTCCAGCGTACTTGAGACCAAAAGGCATTACAACCTAGTAGTATGTGCCCCATCGACAAATAAATGATGTCTTATCTTGATCTTCCTCTGCTATTCTGATTTGGTTATATCCTCAAAATCCATCCATTAAAGATAGCATTTCATGTCCAGCTGTGAGATCTACAATATTGTCTATGCTTGGTAATGGAAAGTCATCCTTAAGACATGCTTTATTAAGATCTCTAAAGTCTGTGCAACAGTGAACTCGTCCATCAGGTTTTCCTACAAGTACCAAGTTTGAAACCCATTATGGATAATCAATAGGCTTTAGGAAATTTTCTTCTAACAATTTATGAATCTCTGCCTTGACCAATAAAGCTACTTGCGGATGCATTTGTGCAATTTTTGTTTAACTAGTTTTACATTAGGAGATACTACTAGATGATGTACCACAAGTGATGGATATAGACCTGGCATGTCAGCATAAGTCCATGCAAAATTTATAGCTCTTTTCATAAAAAATGTTGTGAAGTCTCTTCTTTCTTGCTTTGCAAATGATGTTGCCAAAGAAGTGATCTTTGGATTCTGCTTTGTACCCAAGTTCATATCTTGTGATTGTTCAACTAGCACTATTGATTCTCATGATAATCAGTGGCAACAGGAAGATCAAATCCCCCATCCTCAGGCACCTCAGAGAGGTTTTCACCTTTGGATACATCCTTTATTTTTAATTTTTCATGGTCAAGAGGCGCCTTTCAGTTTTCACCTAGTGACCTATTTTGTTTGATTTTGTTTATTTTACTTTTGCGACTGAAGGATTTGATACTTCCACCAAAATATGCTAGTTTAAGTAGATCCATCATGAAACCTAACTTGTCATCACCAAATGGAATGCCTTGTCATAAGCCGATGAATTCTACAATAGCTTCATCATTCTCAAATGTATCTAATACCGGTGCCCCATGTTGGTCCCAATCGACAAGGTGAGGATATACGAGTGAAAGGGTAACGGAAGAATGGCTATTGTTAGAAGAGGTTCTCTTGAAAAAGGTCAATAATATGAAGGGAGGAGTCATTGATAGTATCTAAACTAGAAATCTCTCCTGCCGAGGAAGGTCCAGCGTCAATATCAGAAATACACTTAATGTCTTTGGATCGTGGTACCTCTGGCTGATAGCTAAGGCCTTGCTTATTAAACTTCTTAGACACAACAATGGGTTCAAGAAGTCCTTGTTCCTATGATCCAAATCCACCATGTCCTTTGTAGCCCATGTTCTTTATGATGCGGAACCCATTGTAATATCTCTCCACTTCAAGTTGTACTTGGTCATTTTCATCAAAGAATATCCAAGAGTCGATATCATCAATGTCTTCATCATCTAGGAATCCACCTTTAATGAATATTGTGGGTGGGGCTTTGATGATCACTGGGGATGAAGGTGGCTTGGATGTAGAAGGTTTACCATGAGATTTGGGGGACAAGGGAAGGGTGCCAACACAACAAGATTCTTGTAGTGTGTATTCACCAGGGCAATGTTCGGTGTACTTGATACGGAGATTGGATGCAGCTTTGCTAGATGATGGCTTGAGTAGGTCAGATGGATCTATATATGATGAATATGGATATGCCTTGGTGTTGATAGGAATGTGGTTCAGACTTTGGTATTTAGCTTGAAAGGTACGACAAAATTCAAATGTATTGGGATCAACATGGATAGTAATCTCAACACCGTTATGTGGAAATTTAAGACATTGATGATATGTAGAAGGAACTGCCTTGAGGGCATGTATCTATGGACAACCAAGGATGATGTTATAAGGAAGCTCAATATCAAGAACTTGACAATGAGTTTTAGTAGTGATCGGCCAACTTGAATAGGCAAGTAAATAATCCCTTCAATATCTCTATCAGCATCATCATATGCTCTGATAGTAATGACCTTGGATGTGTCAACATCTTTCTTAGAATATCTCAATTGTTTTATTAATTTCAAGGAACATATATTAAGACCAACTCCACAATCCACCAAGATTCATTTGATACGGCGTTGTTTGACAAACACTTCAATGTGAAGGGCTTTGTTGTGTGAAGGGTGAATGGAGGGATGAAGATCTTTGTCAAAAAAGGTTAAATGACAAGGGGCGGCAATGCTAGCGACCATAGATTGGAATTGTGTGATATGAATATTGTTAGGCACCGAAGATTCTTGTAAGGCTTTGTCAAGGATAGCTTTGTGAACAAGGGATATGCGAAGCAACTCAAGAATGGAAATATGCGCAGGTGTTTTGCCAAGGTGATCAAGGATATTGTAGTTAGAGAACGGTTGAGGAGGATGGACAGGTGCTCCTTGAATGGTAACACAACCTCTTCAAGTAGTTACAGCATAGTCAAGTGCTTTTCCTTGGATAGTAATGGTAGAAATGCAAGCATGGTTAATGCGGCCAATAGTAGATGATTCATAGTTGTACTAAATGGCATTCCCAGCATGAGGGTTACTTGGTTTGTCATGAGATGGAAGTGGATTCTTGAAAGCATCTAGATCATAGTTTGATGTCGGTTGCTATGCAGGTTGAGTTGTTGAAGGTATAATTTTGATTAAACCTTAATCGATGCAATCTTGGATAACATGCTTTAAGCTCATACAACCATTTGTTTTGTGTCCTTTAACTCTATGGTAATCGCAATACTCATTTTCTTTATACCAAGGAGATTTGAAGAGTGGTTCACCATTGGGTGGTGCATCTGGTAACATAATATCGTCCTCTTGGAGAAGCTTTCGAAAGACAACTTCCATAGATTTCGCTAATGGTGTAAATTATCGGTGAGGATTTGAAGTTTGTTGTTGTCGAGTTCGTTGGAAAGGTTGTGTTGTTGTAGAAGCAGCTTGAATGTTAATGGGAGCTTTCATAGTTTGTATGTTTTTTACATCTACAATACCGTCGTTGACAACATTCTTGTTCTTGTTCCAAAATTGAGACTTATCATTGGAGTTTTGAGGATAGTCTTTGTTATCACGAAAAATCTTGATAGTGCCTTTAGCAATTAAACCTCGTTCAATAATGGTTCCTTTGGAAACAAGTTCATCAAAGGTGCTAGTACTTTGCAATTGTAATTGGAATGACAGCTCAAGATGAAGATTTTCAACAAAGATATCAAGTTGTTTCTTCTCAGGTATTTCCCATGATAGTTTGCTAGCCATATTACGCCATCATTGAGTAAATGAAGAAAAGGCTTCATCATTGCTAAAAGTAAAGTGTGATCAAAACTTATTTGCTAACTCCGCAAAAGACTTAATTCCTGGAGGTAAATGAGAGAACCATTCAAGAGCTTGTCCTGCTAAGCTTCTAGGAAATAGTCTCAAAAGATATGTATCGTCATGAGCAACCTCGAGACATGCCAGAAAGAATGCTCTAAGGTGATCTTCTGGATTTCCTTTTCCTTTATACTTGTCAAATTGTGGAATTTCAAAGTGTGGCAAAAAAGGTGTCATATGAAGTGACTTGTCAAATGGATAAGTGCATCTATTTTCTAAGGAAAATGTCTTCTTGCTTTGTCCTACCACTTGGTTAATCATTTGTTGAACATCCGCTGGAGATAATTGTTGTAGTTGCAAAGGGGGTGAAACAAGGTATGATGTTTATTGAGATTGTTGTTGTGGGATATATGAAGCCATGACCATTTGTTGAGGTTGCGTACTCACAATGTATGTCAAAGGATTGGTATGCGACACATATGTGGTTGAAGATTGTTGTCCTTGAGACACAAGCAGTGGTTGGGTATATTGTGACAAATTAGTACCAATATTTTGCATCACATGAGAAGTGGAAGATGGATTGACATTAGTTAATGGTTGTGAATTTGGAGTTGGGTTTGTGACATGGTAAGTGATAGAAGGATTGGTGGATGCGAAAGAAGGATGGACACTTGGGTTTGTATTTTGGACAACATGAGGATTGGAATATGTCATGTCTTGAGTAACAATAGGCAAACCTTGGGTAGCATAAGATGGATTGATGGTTTGTGAAGGATTGTAAGAAGATGATGGAATGGATGTAAGTTGATCAACACAAGTGACTATAGTTCTAGAATTGGCTTGAGAAACAATAGGAGGGTCACTCATGTCAATAAGAATAACATTGGGATTGTATGATGAATTGGATAGATTAGTGGAGATCATATTAGCAGCAGTAGGAATATGAGATGGGGTATCCACATGTGATGTAGCGGATTGTGATGGTTGTGAAGCTTGGACTATTGGTGTTGTTTGGATAGCTTGGGAAGCTTGCAGACTATGGGATATGGGGATAGCTTGTGATGTTTGGGGAGTTTGCACTTGAACCACATGGATGGCTTGTGTTACTTGAGGCATGGAAACAGTCATGGTAGGAGGAGTATGTTGACGAACATGGAAAGGTGGAATGTTGACATTTTGTAAAATGAAAGGGAGCACATTAATTGGAGTTATCAAAGGTTCTAGAGTGTACTCTGAGCATGGTGGATCAAATGAAGTAACAATAGGCAATGAAAGAGATGTGTTGGAAGATGGAGTTTGTGATATGGTATGGGATGGTGTGACTATAGTGGATGGTCCCTTTGCAACAACAGCGGGAGTGTTTGGATTGTCCTCTCTAATAGCGGATATGTCAAAATCTCTTGGTAATTTAGCACCCATGCAAGCAAGTTGCAAGAAGTAGCGATTAGGCTCAGATAAGACAAGTCTCTCAACTTGATCCCATACATGTGTATCTCAAAATTCTGATAAGTCTTCTTGGGATTGTTCCTCATAAGTCTCCAAAATTGTTTGAGGTTTCACTTGTTGTGAAGATGACTCTCCAATGGTATACTCATCGGGCATAAACATATGAGGAGGCATACCGGTCGTAAATTGAGTCACGTCTCTAAGAGGTGTTGATCTAGATTGTTGCATCTTAGCTTCCATCTCAGCTTGTAATTTGGCTTCCATTTTAGCTCTATATTGACTCCCAGTTTGAGGCATGATGAATGATGTTGAAAACTAAACTTTAGCTTGTTAAAGTTTTGAGACCCAAAAAGATGATGGTTTGCTGATTGTTTGGTTACTGATTGTTGGTTGGTTATTTGCTGTTTGCTTTTTTGTTGGGTTGCTTGGTTGGCTATTTGCTTTGTTGTTAGGTTACTTGATTGCTTTGTTGGTTGGACTTCACTAAAGAATAGCTCACACACTCAAGGGAAAATTTGTTTGCTAATGTTGCTATTTTGCTGATGTTACTAAAGCTAAAGCCAAGAGATGATGTTTTGTTGATTGATCAAGTTGACTAATTTGATGTTTGGTTTGCTGGTTGGAGATCTCAAAAAGATGAAAAGTTCACAAAGTTCAATTGGTTGGTAAACTCAAAGTAGGAGACAAAGTCCAAGTATCTGTTAATGATTAGAGATAGGTCTGAAAGCTAATACTGAGGCTGAGCAAGCTGAAATTGTAGATGATTCAACTAAGTCACTAAGATTTGTTAGTAATTGACCACAGGCGAGAGCTAATAGCTCATATACGACTCAAAAAAGGCCAAAAGAGACTGGTAATAGCTTAAATGTGATTTGGTTTTGGTTTGAATAACAGGCTACAGTGTTAACCAGAGGCGAGCTAATTTGCTACAGGTGACCAGTATTAAATCAGAAGCAATTTATTGTTGATCAGAGGTGATGTAGTTTAGACCAGAAGTGACTGACTATTGTTTAAAAGTGATTCGATTTAAGAAAAAAGTGACTGACTGTTATTTAAAAGTGATCCAGTTTAGGCAAAAGGTAACTGATTGTTGTTTAAAGGCGATCCAGTTGTCTGTATGTGGGCAGTTTAAGCTCTGAAGCGACTATGTCTGTCAAGAAATATGTCTGATTTGTGTTTTTTTGACAAGAAAATAGTAATTACAGTCACTCACACTAACAACAAGCACAAACTTGTACAACCTAGGCTAGGAAAGGACTGTATTTGTTGAGTCCCCTGGCTGTGCTTATTCAAAGTGGATAGCTTAAGGATCTTGGTAGCACCGGCTCCTCTCCATAGCACACACTTCTCACGCATACCAAGATCCAGATTTCCCAAGGCTTGTCCCCCCACCAAACCTTAAGATTGTCCCTGCTATCTCTTCTAAGAACCACGTGAATTGGGGCAGCTTCAAAGGTCCAACCTTTTGTGTCAACAAATAGAAGGTTTTTGGCTACTACACAAAGTTGCTAATAAGGGCATCCGTTTGGGTGGCTATACGTGCGGTAGTGCTACTCTCCGTTATGGAGTCTCCCAGCCTTCAAGGGTTACGCCTTGGAGGGTTTTGGGGGAGGTTGGTTGTTGGTATAACACAACAACACCTATTTTTTGTGGCTTTTGACACAAATACTTTTCTTATATAGCGGTTCAGAAGGACTTGGCTTTAGCCCGTTACCGTTTGGGTTGTACCCCTTCTCACACCAGGAAGGCAGGCCCTCTAAAGATAATAACAAGTTCTCATACACCCAAGATCCATTTGATAGGAAAGGGGAGAGGATACTTTTGTTATTAAATTTGGGTTACAATCAAACACATGCAAGCAATCAAGAAAAAAAAAAGATAAATCAAGCACGGAGCAAGCAATGATTCTTTTTAAGCACCAAGCCCAAATGTTCCTACTTTAGTGAAAAACCACAAGTCTTGGACCGATCAAAGCTACAATAGATATGTTAGTAGTTTGATAACCTCCTTTTCTTGGACAATAGATAAGATCCTGCACAAATACCCAATTAGTAGACAAGAAAACTAAACTACAAATGATAAGGATTGAAAACGACATAGTTTACTAGAGGCGATCAACTGTTGATCAAAAGCAAATTGTATTCTTCCATAGGTGAAATGTTACAGATCGGAAGTGATGCCAATAAATCCAGATGTAGATTGATAAAGCTCATAAGCGATGCAAAAAAGCAATAGGTGACTGATTACAAGTCATAAGCGACTCAGATCTGTAAGAAAAATAAAATGTAACAAAAACCCTAATTTCACAATAAGCAATTCAAATAGCTAAAGGCAATCACTATTAGGTTAAAAGCAATTCGAATAAAGGCATAAGCAACCGCTGTTAGCTTGTAAGTGATGCAAAATAGGCAGAAAGTGACTACTATTTGCTCATAAGTGATCTAGGAATGCTAAAAGTGGTAGATTTCAGCTCAGAAGTGATGCATATATTCAGACAACGACTGGTTTTTGCTCAAAAGTGATTGGAACTTGCCATAAGTCCTCAGAAAATCTGATCTTCATGAAAACAACTTCAAATAGCAAAGTTAATGAAGAATGTGAGTCCCACCAGGCATGCCAAAATGTGAGGTAAAAAATTAGGTTAATAAGATCAAGCATAGCCATGAAAACCTAACCCTACCATCATCAAAGAATCTAATCCAAATGAAATCAAAAGCATGCAATTCAAGAACAATATCACTTAGATTGTATGATTCCTTGTTTATGATGTGGATTGCTTCTTCAACAATGAACAATTATGAAGATAAAAGCTACCATGATAGATGGATGATAAATCTAATATGCTATATGGATGCTAAAGTACTCAATATGCTCATGATGATAATGTATATGCTATATGAATGCTGGATTGATACTGATATGGAATGAGAGGATGTTTATATAGGACTCAACCAAAATCAATCAATGGTAGAGATTTGGTGGCCATGGGAATGGCTAAGATTGAATGATAGACCTAGGTGAACGTGAAGATGACAAGTGGAGGGAAGATAAGGCTTATGTGAGCTTGTGTACATAAAAAGTACTACATGTGAAATATATTAAATAAAAGATGTAGTACCACTTATCTTTTTTAAATGAAAGAGGTACACATGTCGGCTCATAAGATAAATAGATAAAAACAAAATAATTAAATAATTAAAGATTGTTTAATTATAGCTTAGAGGAAATAGAAGAAATAGCTAATGAATTAATTAAATAAATATAAATTTATTTAATTCATAGAAGAAATAGATGTGTTAGGGATATTTCTCAAGTGTGATAGACAAATGCATATGATGGATAATGCGATGTTTGAATGCTAATTATAATGAGTATTATTTACAATGACCATGATGATTTCTGATTAATTCTTCTGCAACTATCTTGATTTGCTTGAAACTGAACTAATCTTTACTTATTCTTACTTCTACACTATGAATTTATGTAAATATTGTGCCTATAACCTGATATTTCCATGATTCTTATCATTAATTGTAATTCTTTGCATGATATTTATCATTTCTACATGCACTTAGCTCAAATATGCTAGTGATTTTTGATTACCTATGGGATATCTGCATATTTTATGTTCTGCTTGTCATTTTCTATTATTTACAGTTGTGATGGTGGTTCAATGAAATTTAAAAAATGAGTTTAGAGAATGAGATTCCCAAAATTACTTAACTCAAATCACTAATCCACATACATGTTCTGATATAGTAATGAAGAGAAGAAAACTGAAATCATACTTCACCAGGACATTCCACAAATCCACATGATCTAGTGCTAATCTTCAAAGGAAAAGTTGACAACAATATGCAATAAAATGAAAGCACTTCTATTGAATGAAGCATTTCACCATTATATATCCATAAATTGACTTAAAGATTATGTAAAGTTTATAATTAGGATGTAATTTGTAGCTTCATCTCCATCTAGTATGCTTTAGAACAAGTACATTTACAATGATCTAAAGAAAGAACCTTGCATAACTTCAACAATTCAGTCTTCATTAGTCTCAGTAATTTCTGATCTCCTATCAGGACTAACAATTTGACCTCTTGGCCAGATGTGAAAATGATTGGCTCTCTAGCCAGATGTGAAAATAATTAGCTCTTTCAAGTCCCCGGTCAGATGTAAAAATGATTGACCTCCCTCCCTTACAAATGACAAGTCATGGCCCTTTTATAGAACAAAGGCCAAAAAATGGTTACATTGATCGAATGGTTAGGATCCAATCATAATGATTCAATGGTTCAGAATGAAGGCACGTGGTTGCTAGTTGGTAGTCACACAACTAGCAAAGAATATTCTAGCATCTTCAACTTATGCAGATAGCATATTCAGTCATAACTTCTTTGGTTCTAGTTCATGTCAACTTTGTCTGCAACTTCATCCATTTTAGTTTTCCTTGGCAGCATCCCTCTTTCTCTTTTTCCTACTCTGTGTAACATCGTCGAAACCCCATGTATCTCCAGTATCCTACAACAAACACATGAGAAATCAAATATTTGCATTTGATAAACCAATCAAATAATTAAACATAACACTCACTGTAAGAAGAGGTCCGGATATGGATATCCAGATATGACTATTCAGGTTCGGGATATGATGATGTCATCGTCATGTTTCAAATGAGTATCGGGTCACAAATAAAATACCTTGGATATGAATAATGTGAGTATCTAGATATGATGACATTAGCATAAGTCAAGTCAACCTTGGTTTGACCAAAGATCTTCATTGGGTTACAAATATGCTTTCAAGTATACCAGGATATGTGCATGGACACGTGTCATCATCGTGTGGTAGCGCAAAGAATCTCTCTGGATGGGAATATCCTCCTGCAAGGATGTGCTTACCTTTGAAGATTAGGATGATGTCATCATCATCACTAATCCGCTTGGCAGATGATGTCATCATCATATCAATGAAGATTAGGCATGTTAGGAAATATGACCCTTCTCGGATCAGGATCAGGATCAAGATCGTGATCATGATGACATCATCCTAATATCGAGTTTCTCTTTGTATCAAGTTAGGATGATGTCATCATCATATCAGGGAATATGACATATATTAGGAAATATGACTTGCGGTCATCTGGCACACTAATGACGTCATCCTCATATCGGGCTCTTTTATAAATCAGAACAGGATGACGTCATGGTCATATTGGCAAAGATGACAGATATCTGGAAATATGACCCTGCGGGGATGAGCATATATGATGACAGGTAAATAACTCATGCACTTAAATTTGACATCTACATATGCGGATATCGGTTTAGGATGAATATTAGGGATATTGGCGAATGTGAAGATCAGGGATATCAGGTTTGACCAAACTTTGACCAAATATAACTTTCTCATCCTAAGGAATTTCAGGGTGATCCAAAAGGCAAAGATACTTAGAATTTCACACTTTTTCACATGGTAGGCTTCATGATGGCAAATTTTGACTTTGACATTTGACTTCATATTTCAAGATAGGACATACCTGAGACTAGATATATGCATACTGACTGATGTTGCTTTTACCATTACCGCCTAGGCAGAGAAACAAAACACAAGGAAGAAGCCAAAAGGTTGGGTCCCTATTTTGCTAAGGCAAAATGGGGTGTGTTGTGTAACTACACAACAAATATCTACACCAAAAATCTATATTTTACAAATACATGGAATGCATTAGTAGAACCCTAGATGGGAGATATAGTCATATATGATGAAAAATTTGCATGAGGGATACCTATTCAAGAGTTAGTAATTTTCCATATTGTAGAGTTCTAGGAGGGAGAATATCATTAGATAGTTGCATTAAGGTGGACTTGGAGGATATTTTCATGTCTAGAATAGACATGATCCATGTTGGAGTAGAGGTATCACTAGCTAAGTTTGAACAAAGATGTACATATATTCATTGAAAGAGGTACCATCTACCAAAAACAAAGATAATTACATAAAACAATGGGTTTTATAAGACATTGTGTATGCCAAATAGATTGTGGGAGGAGCTATCTATATTTTGTCCTTGGATCTATGCACATAGAGGGGAAATGATTATATCTTCATAGTGGTATTTTTTCCTAAATGTAACACTTCATTCCTTGTGTGTAGTTGAATGGGACATTCTGGATAGTGGATTTATTCGTCAAGGAGTTATTTTGGTTGCATGGCTTGCTGTGGAGCATAACATCTGATCATGACATGAAGTTCCATAGCCTATTTTAGCACAACCTATGGAATAAAATAGGTACAAATCTCAATTATATCTTTATGTATCATCTACAAATGGATAGATTAACATAGGTTGTTAATCAAAGTCTTAGAAATATACTTAGATGTGTGGTAGGGGAAATAATTAGGTTGTGGAACTCTATGTTGGTGCAAGTAGATTTTGTGTACAACAACTTGGGTGAATTTATCATCAATGAAGGTTCTATTCCAAGTGGTGTATGAGACATTCACACAAGGTGTCAAATTTATTGGGAGTAAAAAAAAAGGCAAGTGCAAAAGTGCAGAAGTTGAGGAATTTATGCAACATGTATGAGAGAGATTCATGCACAAGTCAAGGAGTAGATGGAGGAGAGTAGCACAACATATATGTATTACACATAGATGATCATTAGAGAGAGAATATTTACTCAAAGTGTGAGTTAGTCATGGAACATTTAAGAAAAATAGTTACCTAGAGGAACCTACAATAAGTTAAATCTAAAGAAAGCCAGTCCATGCTATATTATATGTAGATTTTCTAAGAACACATATGAGATATATTAAGACTAGGGATGATATTCACCTTGTAATCGATTTAGACTATTGCAATTTATTTAATAGTCAATTAATTATGTGTACAACTCCAAGGATCATGAAAATGGGAAAATTGGACTTAAACATGAGTCCATACATTCTCTAGGTGACTTAGGATATGTTTGTAAGGGGTATTTAATGTGGAGGGAAGCAAATGTGTAAGGCATGATTGGAAACTTAGCACAAAGTGGAGGGTAATCTATGAAAATTTATGACATTGTAAGATGTGTAAGAAACATATACGACATTGTAAGAGGTGTAAGAAACAATATATATGATGACATGTAAGAAGTTGGTTGTCATTTTTGGACTTGGGGAGTTGTTATTTTGTCCTTTAGTGAGTTGTTTTTGTCCTCTAGTGAAGTTGCATAAACGAGTTCATGAGAAAGGTCTTGAAGCTTCTAAAAAGATACTTCTAACTTCCACACATGTCATGAGGTCTCTTTTGCATGTTGACTACTTGTCTCATGATTTGAGTCCATTGTATTGGAAACCACAAATTGGATTACATTTACCTATATATTGGAGGCATGAGATAGTAGTTTGTATGGTATTATAGGTTATGTTGCTATGCTACCAGAATTTTGTTGGACTAAAGGGGAAGTTGTTAATGTACTCTATATTTGAGATTAATACTTGAGATTGTAATCTCTTTGGTAGTGGGGTTTTATACACATTGTATCTCCCTATTGGTCCTCTATCTCTCTCTAACCCTAAACCCTAAACCTCTAAACCTTAACCCCTAACCCCATAACTATAAACCCTAAATATTGCCTGTAAACCCAAGCAACCCTAAACCTCTGTCTCCCTATCTCTCCCTATCTCCCTATCTCTATCATCCCTCTACCTCTCAATCTCTCTCTATGTCTCTGGACATGTCTCTCACTCTCTATCTCCCTATCTCTCCCCTCTATCTCCTCTAGATCTCTCCCAATCTCTATCAGTCCCTTATCTCTATCTCTCTTTAAACCCTAAACCTGAGAAAATCTAAACCCCTAAACCCTACATAATTCCCCTAAACCCTAAACTCTAAACCCTAAACTTGAGCAACGCTAAACTTATAAACCCTAAACAATGCCCCTAAACCCTAACTCCTAACCCCAAGCAACCTCTCTCTGTGTTTATATGCTTCAACTATTGAACAATGATAAAATGTAATGTGGTAGGATGTGGTGAGTTTTAGATGTTGTGATATAGCATAGAGATATGTCTACATGAGGTGATGCTATGGAAATTTAACCATGAGTCATTTGAAGAAGTACTCACAACTACATATTTAATTGTGCTAGTAGAAGCATAAATAATAATGCATGTGGACTTGTAGAAGACTTGAAGTTCATGTGGAACAATCTAGAGGCTTGGTTATGTTAAGAGAATGTTCTACAATACTACAAGTTGAAAGAATTGGTTAGATGGTTGTAGGTATTACCACAAGCTTATGGGTGGTAGTGGTGGTTATATAAGAAGACATGAATACATCGACTATAGTTTCTAATTTAAACTATTGATATTTAATGTGTAATGTAATTTAAACTATTTATATTTAATGTGTAATGTGTAATTTAATCTATTTATATTTATATTTAATGTGTAATTTAAACTATTTATATTTAATAGTTTAATGTGTAATGTAATTTAAACTATTGATATTGATATTTAATGTGTAATGTAATTTAAACTAGTTATATTTAATGTGTAATGTTAAACTAAAAAACAATGAAAAGAATTGGGTAAAGAAAAATGGATATCCATTTTGCAAAATGGATATCCATTTCTGAAAACATAAAAAGGGAAAAAAGAGGTCGCATTTTGCAAACCCATTGCTTGCAAAATGCAAACCTCTCTCAAAACAAATATTAGAGCTCCAGAACATATATCCGATCAAAAGAGGTTAGTAAATTTGCATTTTTTTATTTTTTTGGTATATTCAAGCAAGTTTTTTTGGTTTTTATGCTAAATAGGTATGTTTTATATTTTAAATAGGTAAAATGGATGAACAAAATGAAAACCCAAACCCTCCACCATCAAACCCTCCCCCTCCAACAATCGAAGAGAAAATTCAAAGAAACATTTTGTATCGCCGCCACCCTCGATTGTCTATAATGACATCAAATTTAGAGGGAATTCTTAGTCATGTTCGAACCCTGTCAAGCCAACATGAATCATTTAGGCAATGGTGAGAAACTAAGAAGGCAGAATATGTTGATGGTTTATTATATGATCAAGTGAAAGAGCTAGACATTACAAAAGCTATGTTAGCCCAACATTTTGTCAATCCTAAAATTGGCTTGCATGTTGATGTTCATAAGCCCAAGTATTCAATTAAATGGTGTACACATGAGGGCATTAGTACAAACTTTTGGGATCATTGGTGGATGGTTTTTGATAAACCACCCAACAACAATTTAGATGTACCTTTTTATTTCCTTTGTAAACTCTATGCCGAGTTCGTCATGGGCCACCATGTTAATAGAGATTTCCAGGGAGTAGGTAAGGGAATGCCTCAAGATAGACTTGGGGCAATGAGACAAGTACAAGGTCCCTATATTCCCCCTCCTTCTATCCCTTCTCCACCCCCAATTCAGCACCCAAACGTTGTTGCAAATGCAACATAACAGGGCCTTAGTGTAATACACTCTTTGACCGAGCACTTGATTATACAAACTTCTTAGTTTGCACAACCACATGATGTTGGTGATGATATTGGATCACCTGATTTTACTATACATTCCTCATCCACACATGTTTGTGTGCCCCATCATTACATTTTTTGCAATCAGCTGTGCTTAGGTCCTATTTTGGACAGTAGCGAGCCACCTTTGAACACCTTAGAGTATGATCTTCATTCATGAGATGATGCAGTGGCCTCCAGAACTCAAGTTGAGGGGTCAGGGACAAGAGTAGAAGCACAAGCATTGGTGGAGCATAGAGAAGGAGAAGACCATGGCTAATCTTTTATGCAAGTAAAATTTAAAGTTAAATTTCATGGTGTATTCCATATGAATAATATAAACAAATTTATTAGTATTAATGTATCTAAGGGAGATAACAGCTGATGACAGAGGAGTTGACAAAAGTTCATCATGGAACTTTGTTTGCCATCTAATTTGGCTTTGACTTGCCGGTATAATTTGTTCTACACATCAATTTTTTTGTATGCATTTATTTCTTTGTGAGTAATTATATATTAATTTATATCATGATGTTAATTTAATGTTAATTTAATTTATATCGATGTCTCTTTAATTTTATATCCAGAATGTGAATGATGTGGCATCTTTGTCAATGGTCTTCACTCGAACTCCTCATTGATCCAAGGGACTATCATTTGCAGAACGACTTTCTGAACGCCAACAAAGGGTGGAAACTTAATTCAATTGAATTGTACTTTAATTGATAATTTAGAAAACTTAAAGATTTGATTATAGTCATTTAGACAAATAATAACTTAAAAATTATTATGATTATTTGTATACATAGAGTCTTACATTCTTGTCATTTTTCATACAGGAGATATTACTTGGTTCATCCATGATGAGTCCTTCTCAATCGATGCAGGAGGCCTCAATGGTAGTATGTGTTTGTTTTCTAGTAGATAATTTTTTGTGTAGTGCACTCTAGATTGTTTATGTGTAACACATCTAACTTTTTTTAATGTATGCATTTCCTTTTTGTTTAACAATTATATATTAATTTATTTCAATGTTACTTTACTTTTACAGTCTCTTAAGAATATCAGTGATTTGCCACCTTTGCCATCATGCTTTAGTAGGACACCTGATCATCTTGAGAGAAAATCATTTGCAGAACGATTATCTAAATGACAAGAAAGAGTTGAGGTAATTAAATTAAATTTTTCTAAATAGTTGATAGTTTATAGAGGTCTTATAGTTGATAAGATTGTATTTACTAGTTCTCTAACTTATTTTTATTTACCATTGAAGAGATTGATCAAATTTGTGGTTTGACTTGTTAATGAAGTCAACTTTGTCTCCATCAACTACTAGACATCATGGTATGAAGAGGACACTTTTTGAAGATCCTTCACAGATTGAGGATTCATCACAGGTTGAGGAATCACCAAAGACATAGGGTCAAGTGGACCTTTAGTATTTGATGTAGCTATTTAGCATGCAGATTGTATATAGATTTTGAGACATGGCATATGCCATATTTGGTAAAAAATGTTTTGAGTTGGCATATTTGCCAAATTTTTGTATATGTCTACCATTATGGACTAGATTTTAATATATATACAACTTGATATATAATATAATTTAAATTCCTTATGTGCATGTATTCCTACTTTGAAACTTAAAAGTTTGATGTATAATCAATAAATAATGGTTGAGTTATGATCAATAACATGTTATAGATTGAATTCTTGTTATATATGATTATTTTTCTTGGTAGAAAGATGATATATGTTGTTTCATACCTTAAGACATAACTTGATTTTAGTTGCCACGTGATTGTAGTTTTAGTTATATATAGGATTTTCATGAAATGACAAATTTGAATGGTTCACACATATGCAGACCTATAAAATACTTTTATCTCCTCCATATGTAGTTGTATCTCTTCATTTTTCAAGTACAAACATAAAAAAGCAGTTTTAGATAACTAATTTCACCATCAAAACTTCATTTCTAGCCTCCTTTCTTCATGTTTTCTCCATTTTCAGTCTTATTCAGGACATCAGCAATCTAGAACAGCAATTTGGTACCTCATAGAAGGCTGCAACAATCATATTTAAGGTTGTGATTCTCATACATGATTATAAAGTTCATTTTCCTTCAATCATTCCTTCCTTCAATTATGCAAATTAGGATAAAACTCTTTATGACTATCCTATAAGTACACTTGGTTGACTTTGGAGAATATTCTAGAAATTTCTTCATGCATTTGTAATAGTTTGACATATTTTGATGATTTTTGGATATTGGTTGCTTAGCATGGTCTTAGATACATTTGGGTGCTCCTGGAGGTCCTAGTTGACTTGTATGCTTTGGATGTACTTGTTTATTGCCACATATCTCATTTGAGTCAATTTGATGGTTTGCTTGTGTGTCCATTAGTTAAGGTTTGACATGCTTTTGATTGTGGAGTCTTGGTTGGTTCATAATGCATTTGGTTTTCCATGAGGCTCTTGGTTATATGGGTATGATGGGCTTAAGTTATTCTTGATTTAGGAGGTCTTGGATGAGTATGGTTTGTATTCCCATACTTATGTCTTGAGATTTTGGACTTATGAGTTTGCATGTTATCATTGTGAGATATGCATGTGTGGTTATTACATGCTGAGATATGCTTTTGTGATATTATCCATATACCTTTGTTCTAATCTTATGAAAAAATTTCAAGGGTGAATTTGGTTTGATTTGTGATGACATTGTAAGCCTCAACTGTCAACTTATGACAGTCCTCCTTTGATCTTAGACCTTGAGAGTCTCTTCTCATGCATATACAACTTCTTTATAGAAGCTACATGACTCCAAGGTCTTGGAGACTTGGGGGGTATCCAACATTGGCCACTATCCTTAATGCATATTGTTGTCTTTGTTCTTCCTCATGATATTTTTCCAAGACATATTTATGTTCTCACATGACATCTCTTCTTGGCCTAGCCCAGTTAAGTTTGGCAATGAGCTTCACTATCCAACTTGGACTGTTCATAGTCCTTATGTGCTCACCTTTTAGGGTTTTCTCTTGGTTAACAATGCCATTTGCATTGTATTTAGTCCCTTGCCCCTCTTTCTCAGTCTTAGACTATCCATTACTAATACTATAAGCTTCACGAAACTGTTTCAATCCATTCTTAGTGCTAACAGGGTCTTGGGACTGAAATCTGATTTTATTTTCTGCACTCTTCTATTATAGCTTTGCCCATATAAAAACATGAACAACATTTACAAATTGATCATAGAACAAGGTATAGATTTTTGAAACCTTGGTATCATGAAATACATATACAAATAGGTTGCAAATGATGAAGAACTAAATCAGATCAAGATGTTCACACAACAGTCCTTACACAACTTCAATTACAACATATGCATGGCTAAAGGACAACCAAGCCACATAGCTTAGACTGTTGTTACAGAATTTAGAGATGTATGCAATGAAGAATGATGAACCAAATCACTTCTAACTGCTATGAAAATCAGATTTCTATATCATTTCAATCACATCAGAATGGATGGTTTTATGACAGCCAACACATATGCAAATCTGTTGTTACAAAATCAGAGATATTTATGAAATGTTGACATACCAATGGAGGTGACAAATGCAATATGTTTGATTATTTTCGATGTGAGTCTTCATCAGTCTCTGACTTCAAACTGACCACTGTATATATATTATCCTGATATGATTCACTGTCCACAATTAGTTCCCACTATGATGGAGTGTGTCTCCCTTTGTATTACTCATGTAGGCATATAAGACATGTGCTAAGCTATTCAAACTGATTTAAGAACCTCCAAAGACATTGATATAAGACATGCTAATCTATTCAAATTGATTTAAGAATCTCTATTTTGTGGCTTTCTAGGCCATGTGCCTTTACTCATCTTTCATCCTGAAGTGTCTAGCATGTCCTTCAACAACACTAATCTAACCTCCACTAACAACTATTGTGTTATGTGATATCTTTCCTTTGCTAACTTTAACAAAGTCCTAAGACTTCCTTGACAACCTCATGAGCTATGTTTGGTTTGAGATATATATTTATGTCTTGAGACTGTACTGGCAGAGCTTCATAGTGTTGGAAACACATGCCAAAGTAGACAGGGGTTTAAGTAGTTTGAAAGCATGTGCAGGTTATAAATGTATACACAGACCTTGTATCTTCTTTTCTGAGTCCCTTCAAGGATTGTTTCCCCCCTTTTTTTAAAAAAAGGGAGTCCTAAGTTCATTATTTGTTTTTCCCTTGTATTCATTGTTGACCTTAGTCATTGAGTCCTTCCTTTGAATCGATTTTACTTAGTCATTTTCGTGAGTCGGTGATCCTTCGTATTTTTGAAGTCAAGTCGACAGGTTCACAAGTTCTTGAACCACCTGACCTACCAACTCACCTTGAGTTTTAAGTATCCTAAGTCTTTGTTAAGTCTTCGTAAGAAGTCTTCCCTTTGTAGTCAGGAGGTCAGGGATTCTTTGAAGTTTTGAATCTTCAACTCCTAGTTCAAGAGTTCATATTCTGCCTAACTCACCGACTTTGCGTAGCGCACTTTCCCAAGTAGTATTGGTTGTGCTGGCATGTTGTACGAAGGAATGACACTTGTCACTATGCATTCAATTTGAAGTATGTGTGACACAGTGGCACATTTATTGGAGGGAAAGTCAAGGCATGCATTTATAATTTTTAATGATAAATTTGCTGCCAATATTTACTATCTTCCTTGGGGGAATTTATGACAAGTGACTTGAATTAAAAAGCCCGCATAAGGTAATATTATGTGCAAAGAGAATGTGTTGTAGAAGTACAAATGACTAGCTCTCTACGTGTAGAATTTCAGCTCAGTTTTATCCTCGTAGGTTAGCATAACTAGTAACTCTTCTCTCTCTATAAACGCTTCATATCTTCTTTGAGGAGTTAGATATTTTTATTTACCATGTATCTACACAAGGAATTCTCTGTGGGTGTTTTGGCTCATTATCTTCTATCTGCATATATCTCTAAGTCTCTTGTTTTATAGTTTCTGGAGCATACAAGAATGAAATTTAAATTCCAAGGGGCTCCTATGGCCTTCATTATAGAGAATGGTCTTGATGGGGTGAAGGATACGAATTTGGGCCATGTTTAGATGATTTTTGGGGAAGAATGCAGTCTAAGAAAAGAACTCCTTTAGCGAAGAAATTTATCAGCAATGGTTTGCATAAAGTTGGTGGCTTTTTGCTTGCTATGCATTGTCCCAAGTTAATGGTTGCATGCGCCAATGGTTATTTCCCAGACTCTCAGAAGATAAGAAATCCCATGGTACTATGGTGGCCAAAATTGATTCTAAATTTGTTGCTTCAGCTCTGGACTTGGAAGAATATGAAGATAATGCTGATGTTTTTGTTTCCTCAGCCTAGAATTACTACAATGAGAAGAAGGACTGGTGTCGTACATGTGTGCCAAGCATTGGCTGGAAGAAGAAAAGACTGGGAAGTCCCGCCTGCCTGCTAATCTAAAAAGAAGCCATTTCAAGGAGGAAATCTCAGACATAATAACCCTGCTGAACAGAGTGGTTGGTAGTCCTGAGTCATATGTCTTCGAGTTTTGGATGTGCACATTTATCCTATTAATTTATGGAGACCACCAAATTGACTGGTCAAAAACTATCAGCAATTGTCTACATGAGCAGCTGGTGAATTTTACTTGAAGCGTAAGCTTTCACATGTGCTCCCAGCTGGTCTACATCTTGGCTCAAAAAGAGGCTACTTGGCCTAGTCTTAGGACCCAAAGGAATTCTTCGGTGAGCATATATGTTTATCAATTTTTTCCTCAATTGCAAAGAAATGAAGGTATGAAGGATTTACGTCATGTGAATGATGCCTTTCCTATGTTGCTAGCTAAGAGAATTGATGGCTCAATAGAGAAGAGATTTTTTGTAGAAGCATTTACATTGGTCACAAGATTTGGAAGTGTATATATTCATTTTGACTGCTTCTCATATTTAAGGATTGGGGGTTATAAAAATGCTCCAAAAGTTGCCTCGGTACCCCTCTGACTATTTGGTGTTACTAGAAGTTTGCCACCAAATGGTAGCCGTAAATGTCAAATATCAGGCAATGAAGAAGAAAGGATATTCTTTTCCTGCGTCTTTGTCCTTCTATTCATGCAAAAATAATGATGGTGCTCGCAATGTAGACAAATTATTGTTTGAATTTAGCCTCCATAGTTTGTCTCCCTGTGTATCATTTGACAGCAAAAATTTTATAAAGGAAAATATGCATGGAGGGGGTTCCTACTTACACTCTCCTTAGCTTGAAGATTTTTAGGAGGACTGCATTGATGAAAGAGAAGTTCAGAAAAGGAAGTGGATGAGGTTGTCTGTTGATCAAGTTCATGCTTTCAAGCTGAACATTTAGGTCCCAAATATAATTGATGATTTTTTAGATCTTTTGAGTGAAGAATATGATGCGGTGTCTAGGGAACCTCTGCCCCCAATAAAATGGTCTGAGAAAGAAGTTATAGATACTATGTTGTTGTCATTTCATGTTTTAAGGAGAACTAAAATGTGGTTCCAAGAAAAGACTAAGGAGTGTGCTGGCTCATCAACACCAAGGGACTCAGCCTCTCAAAATCAAGCCATGTCTCAGACTGCCACCTCACACAAAAGAGCATCCAGTTTGGACCTAGCTCTGCAAAGAGTTGGCTCGCAACCAAACAGTGACGGTGAAGGTCCACCTGAGGAACTCGGCAAGTTGAAGACCACCTGTGAACAAGATGTCCAACTCACAAAAAGAAATACCAGATTGGTTGCCTTATCATCTAAGGCTAACCATGTGCCCTCGCCAAACAATCATACAAGTGATTATGATTCTATTATTTTATCACAATTGGGAGAAGATAATTTATTATATTCATTACTCAGTCCACCTAATTCCCCTCAACAAAAAGAGATGCCTGGGCAGAATTCTCATCTTGTACCAATAGTGGCAACTACCAATGCCACCAATGTACTAGTCTCATCTCCAAACTGGTTAAAGGTAGTTCAAAAGAAGAAGAGATACACTATTCCATCCAATGATGGCATTGATATTGTTGCTAGTTTGTTGCAGATGGTACCAAAACCAAAATGTACAAAAAGGATGTCCAGGATAGTAACTGATACCGCCTCAGTAAATCAATTTTTGGAGATTGCAGACCCACTGGTCGAGAAGAATGAAGATGAAATAACTAAATCTGACTTTAAAGTAAGCCGAGTGGATCTAGGACCATCGACCACCGAGCATGATTTGTACCACATGCACTATTCAGTGGAAACATTTCTAAAAGGGTGAAAGATTTGCAGGATGAAAATTTGAAGTTACTAGCGCATGTAAGTTCACTGTCCTCCTTCACCAACTCAATTGCTGAGATAATTACTCCCTCTATTGGAACCTCTTCCACTACCAAAATTCCCATTCTTCACCCAAGTCTGCTTCAACAAATTAGAAATTCTTTGTCTCTGAGGAAAGCTATGGAGCAATGGACTGAGAAGATCATCTTTGATGGTCTCATATTTATTGACGAAGCAGTGAAATTATTTGATTCCATTCATGCTAAAAGAGAAGTTTTGATAGTGGAATTCTAGAAGGCTCGAAGTGATCACCACAGTTTAAATTTAGCCATTAAGGAAGTGCAAGAAATCGCCAACATGGACCCTAGTATCCTGATGGCCGAAGAAGTCATAGTCGATCCTAAAGAATTAGATACCATCGTGTGGGCTGATGCATTGGAATGGAAGGTTTGTATTATTGCCACAATTGAGAAAGAAATGGGAAAGGCAGTGGCAATTTATTACAAAGAAATGATGAGAATTAAAAGGGATTTTGCTGCTTTGGATGTAGACGCCAATAGATCTGATGATGAAAAATTGTTGGATGTCAAGATAATCAAGCAAAATTTCAAGAGGGTGCTCATAAAGGATATAGTAAGTTACAGTGCAATTACAGGGGAGTCATTGGCCAGACTTTCTAAGATGGCAGCTTACATTAACACTTGTAAAAATGGCATTGAGGAGGCATATCGAAAGGTGACTGACTCTGACCAGGTTATCATGAAAAGGAAGCGTTGAATTAGCATGGTCAGATCTCCACCTAGCATGGCATTAACACTTGTTATCAACTAATACAGAGCATATAAATCCATATTACGAGCACAGGTACCGCAAGCGGTGCAAAGTGTCACTAGAGAAGGCGAGCAGTCAAGGGAAGATGAAGAAATGGACAAGGTGGACGATGGCAACACAGACTTGCAGATCTTGAATTGATTTTAATTTCATGTTTTAAAGTTATCTCTTATTTTCCCTAAAACTATTGGCTCTAGAGGCCCCCTTATTATTATTGTTTAAACAATCTTTTAATCGACTATTTCAAGAAGCCGTTATAGTTTTCTAGATAGTTATGGTTTAGCTCAACTATATATTCTAAATGGCTAATTGAATTAGGGATCCTTTTGCAAAACTTTGTTTCTGGGAAGGGTGATAGTAAAATTTTTGTTTTCCAGCTTCTATGATATATGCAATATAGTTAATACAGTGGAGATTTGGATGATCATGGACTTTGTGTTGTGGTTATTTGAATTTATGTTCTTCTTAAGTTGAATGTTATTCTGCTGATGTTAATGGTATTCGTATATTCTGGTGGTTGGATGTTATTAAATCATGATCACTGCTTCGAATAATCTATATGTCAGTATTTTATTTAAAAGTGGTGAATTCCTGTGTATGTATAATATCTTCAATATTCTTTTGCAGTTAGAAGTCTGTGAACTTCTAGAGTTGGTGTTAGAGTTGTAGATTCACCTTTATAGATTTCTGGTTAAAAGCTCTTCCTTTATCTTACTTTAAGGTTAAAAGCAACCTCAAGTTTACATTACTCAGAATATCTATAGAAGGTAGATACGCCTTGTTAAATAAGTAAAGAGCCTGTGTAAAATAGCAATATATTGGGCTCAACTGTTGATTACATTTGTCACTTGTCTGGGCATGAGTATATAGAGTTAGGTAACAAATCTATTAACCAACAAGGATATAGAAGCCTTTAATAAGAATGCTAGCCATTATTAGATGGAAAAAACCATCTAACAAGATTATATCACTACTTTTTCTCCTTCTTAGACACCTGCAATGTATGTTTAGTACAAACCCTAGCACTAATAACACTATTCATCTTCATAAATTTTCATAAGGTTTCAGACTACAAGGTTTTGGGTTTAGTGTATGATTAATCTTCAATCTCTATTTTGTAACCTCTCAACAATGCACAAGATATCCTGCTTGCTCTGCCTGCTTTTATTCTCTACCTGTTGAGCCTGATTTAATTCTCTTTAATACTTGGCATGAAACTAATATGATCTTCCTAATCCTTAAACCAAAGACTCCTTAAATTGACCAAGTAGAAATTTGCTAACACTAAAATTTTGCATTCCATAGGTCTTGGAGGTGAAATGATTGCGCCAACACATCTGGGTAGGTGGGTAAATCCTAGGGGAGGTCTCGTTTCATGTGCCAAGTGTCTCAGTCGTTTCGGGCTGCAAGCTACCGGTAAATTTGAAAGGTGATAGGAGTGACATTTTGCATTCATTAGCTTGTGGGGCTAAATAGACTATCCAATGCATCAGGGTGGGTGGGTAAATGCCAGGGGGGTCTCATTTCATGTGCCAATCATCCCAATCCTTTCAGGCAACAGGCTACCAACAAAGTCCCTTAAGATCCCTAAGATGAAAAAATTGCCAAACTTTGACGAAGCATTTCTCAGAATTCGTGGCAGATGGGAATGTTTTATTTGGACCTACAGGTGCATGTGGGGTCCATCTACAATAACCTCTCAGTTTAGTTCAACGCTTGTCTGTTTGACCATGCCGAAATTAAATGCATTCTTGCAAAATGCTTCATTTTGATGCAGTGGAAAGGTGTTAGGAGTGACATTTTACATTCCATAGCTCGTGGGGCTGAACAGACTATGCCAACATGTCGGGGTGGGTGGGTAAATGCTAGGGGAGGTCTTGTTTCATGCACCAAGCATCCCAATCCTTCCAGGCAATAGGCTACTGGTAAAGTCCCTTAAGATCCCTAAGACGAAAAAAATGCCAAACTTTGACGAAACAATTCTTAGAATTCATGGAAGTTGAGAACATTTTGTTTGGACCTACAAGTGCATGTGGGGTCTGTCTACAATAACCTCTCTTGGTTTCATTCAACTCCTATAACATCAGAAAATGTCCCCTTGGGGGCTTTTCCCTCATAAGGTTTAGCTCCCCAAGTCTTTAGCATGCATTTAGGACATCTTAGTTCATATTTTGGCATCCTGATGGAATGAGAACTAGGTTCCATGGCAAATTGGACCTAGGTGGACCCCTTGAGTTGTACCCTACCCAAAATAGGGGGGAGGACTTGGGTGCTTGTGCCCTAGTCTTGCCCTATTTTGGGGCAGCCCCAATTTTTGGGTGTCAGTTTATGACTATTTGTTGGTTCTTTTGCCGACATAGTAAAGTTTGATTTTTAAAATCTTGGTAGCAATGCTTGTAGGTGCATATAGAAGCATGTTTAGGCATTCATTGTAAACTAGATGATCATTGTGAACTCTAGGCATTCTCAAGGTGATTCAAGGCTTCTATTGTGTTGCAAGAGCAAACTTTTATGTTTTATGTGTTGATATTTGTAGATTTGAGCATTAATCTCCTCATGGCATGAAGAGCATCTTCCTCCATGAGAGCTTCACTACAAGGTGACATAATATTGTGTTTTCATCATTGATTCCTTTGGTTTTTGCCTCTGCCTCACAAGGGCACACACTCTTTGTCTAACAACAATGTTCAGAAACTTAAGTGTCCTCTGAGGCTTGACTAAGGCAAGCCTCTAAACACCACAACCCCCAAACCAAGTCTTGTGATTGTAGGTTACAGGTGTCACATCTGAAAAAAGTGGAGTTGCAGGAAGGCTTGGCATGCATCAGGGATTCAAGATCTGAAGAAAAGTCAGACACAGGAGCACTTCTAGGACTTGGGCACTCGCTCCAGTCTCCTCCACAGATAGATCTCAAGAAATAGAAGTTACAAGGCTGATCAGTGTCGGAAGGAGGTCTAGATTCCCTAAAATAGCATATACCTTGGACTTGGGCACCCACTCCAGTGTCCCTGACTGTTCCACTTCAAAACCCCAAAAATAGGTATTCTATAATTCAATATTTTACTCCTGTCTACAAGAGCTTTTTTCGTAATTCATTAATTTGTTGTCGTATTTGAATAATTAGGGTTTTAATGGTCAATTAGACATAGGAGAAGGAAAAAGTGATAATTAATTCCCTAATCCAAGTTTCCCTACATCTTCAAGTGACCTAGGGTATGATAGTGCTCGCCACTCAACCCTAGATCCTTCAATGTATAGTGGAGAGGAGGATTTAAACATCTAAACATTAGAATATTAACAAATTTAATTTTCTCCTAAACATTTTGGTAAACTCATGTTTTTGGACTTAAATTGCAACTTGTTGAGTGTTTGTCTTCATATTTGGATTGATTTCATTCATTCATTTGGTCATTCATTTTAAAGCATTGAGAAAAATTCAAAAATTTGGAAAAATTGGAAAAATATAAAAAAATGCATTGTTTGGCTTACTAAATTGCATCAATTCTTTCTAAATTTTCCTAATTCATGATTTTTGCATCAGATCTGATATAAACTATAGAAAAATACAAAAATTTAAAATTTTTCCTTGCATTTTCATCATTTAATTGCTAGGGTTTTGTGGAAATTTTGACAATTTTATATAACCTAGTAATTCCAAAATCTAGGGTTTGTAGACAAAAAAAAAAAATCATATTTTTCTACTAATTTTAGAGGCTCATTCAAATTACCGTTTAGCTTTAGTCTTGCACTTTAATATAAATTTTTATTTAGATTTAAAATATTTACAATTTTGCATAGAAAATTTCAACAAAAACTAGCAATTTTGATGTATTTTCATTAAATTTGCATGGGCATTTTGCATGTTAAGGCTTGAAAATAATTTTCAGATTTAAGACTAAGTCAATTTCATCATAAATAAGACTTCAAATCATTCACATAGAATTTTGTCTCAAGATCTCAAACCTAGGGCTTCAAAAACAACGATTTTCACTAAATTTGGCCTTATCGACTTTATAAACTTGCACCATAGGTGTGTTGTGAAAGGTATTTTAGAATTATTTTTCTGATATTAGGGTAATCATTTTCTTCCCCTCATAAAAATATTCACAACACCCTTTTATCGGGCTTTTGTAGTGAAAATTCTGGTAAAATATTACACATTTTGGCTATTTTTGCCCTAGGGTTTGACCTAGTTTGCACTCTAAGCATGTTGTGATCAATTTCATGGATTTAGGTGACTGATATCAATGATATTATTTGTTTTACCTCCTACAATTCCTTACAACACCCCTTTTCCTAGGTCTTGGAATTGAAAAATCGTGAAAAATAGCTTATTTTTGCTATATTTTTTCTAGTGTTTTACCTTAAGTGGCATTAAAAGAGTGTTGTGTTGGGTATTTTGGCACCAAGTGGCTGTTATTACTGATTTTATTCTCTTTCCTTCACTATTCTCCTCACAACACCCTTTGTTATGCTCTTTTGCATTGAGTTTTGGTGAAAAAAGTGCCTATTTTGACATATTTTCACTACATTTTGACTTGGCATTATCTTGGATTTGCATCAAGAGTGTGTTGAAAAGGATATTTTTTGCTGTTTTAGACTGATATCAAACATATAACTTTCTTCCCTTGACTTAAATCCTTACAACACCCTCTGCTTTATTCATTTGCATTGGAAAAAGTACAAAAGATCAAGCATTTAAGATCATTCTTGCATACAGTTTGCACTTGTCTTTTGCATACTCGTGGAAATTTTTAAAATCTGATTTTACTTTTCATTATGGCATCTTCATGTTATTCATCTCTGAAATCTTTGCATAAGTATATCCTAGATTTTGAAAATTTCTCTAATTTCACTAATGAAAATCCTCATATTCTAGAACATATAGCTTATATCAGTGGTATTGATGCTTCTATTTGTTCTACATATGAGTTGCAATTACTTTGTTATACACATGATTTTAGTAGCTTCACTTTACTCATAGGAGCACATCCTTTGATATTAGAAGATTTAACCAAATTCATCTCTAGGAATACTCATGTGAAAGATGAGAGTGAAAAGCCTTTTTCTGCCACGGAGTATGGTTATGATGATGTACCATACTCTCATCCCATTGCTTTCCTTGGCCAAGATGTAGCATTAGTGGATGAGAAAAGGTCTCTCACATTAAATACTTTAGGGATGGATGTTAGGTGCAACCAAGAGGGAAACAGTGTTAATTCAATATTGATTAATAAACTTTGTAGAAATATCCCTAAGATGATCATCTGAGGGGCACCTAGTGCACCTTCTTGCTTAAAGCCGGTGATTACAGTTCAAGGTGTTCAAAATGTGTTACAACAACCACACCACAATGTGATTTCTCACACATACAACACCCATAATAACAAGCAAAGTAACCAAGTGCCGCATGTGCATGTCTCCCTTCCATATTCTCAACCTATGCTCCCTCTACTGCCTCAACTTACTCATAAAAGTGGTCAAGAGTATGATCTCGTCAAACAGCTTCGCACTACTCCAGCTAAGATCTCTCTTTTGGATTTAATAGAAACATCACGTACATACAATGGAATGCTCCAAGAAGCTTTGTAAAAGGTGATTGTCCCACCTACTACTAAGCCTAATGATGTAGCAGCCATATTGGATAGTATGCATGCGACAAAAATAGATATTCTCTTTCAACCATGGGAATTACCATCAATTGAAGTTCAAAACCAATATGATCCACTTATAATCTCTGTCATAATAAATAAAACATTGGTAAAACACATTATGATCGACCATGGATCAACTCTTAATGTTTGTAGCATTGACCTACTACACAAAATCAAGGTTGACACATCACAAATCACACCAAATGGCATTAGCATTCGTGGCTTTGATAATGTTGGACGACAATCCGTGGGCACTATGACTCTACCTATATAAGTAGGACATGTGCTTGTGCCTACCCTGATTCATGTCTTCCTTGTTCTTTATCTTACAACATGATTCTTTGTAGACCTTGGATTCATCCATTGGGGGCAGTTCCTTCCACCTTGCATTGTTCAATCAAATTTATATTCAAAGGTAAACTTCATACTATTCATGCCGATCCTGAACTAGATAACTGTCTACACATTGAAAAACAAAAACCAGTTTACAATCATATGAGCTTAAACACTTTACGAGCTGGTTCATCAAAGCCTCTAGCCATGAATAATGTTGTGCAAGACTCTCAACCATCAAATGCACTTTTGGTGATGATTGGAGTTCATTGTATTTTAATCTTTGTAGTATAGGAGAATATAAAATCAATAGCCTTGACACATCAAAAGTGACATCGATCTCACCTAAGAAATCTTTTTAAGAACCTAAGAAACCTAAAATCCCCTTGGTAGAAAATAAAAACAATACCCTCACTTATACTACAAATTATGATACCTACGAGGCCTCACCTTCTTCTAAGCAACCGAACTCTCTATATGGTCGTGGATTTCAAATTTTGAACAAACAGAACGACTATGTAGGTAAGGGATGTGGTGTAAATCAACAAGGAATTAGAGTACCTATAGAATCCGCTTCAATACATTACTCAAGTGGCATTGGATATAATCCTTTTAAAGAAAAGAAAGCCTATGGTCGTCCTAAACTTAATGTTAATACAATATTAAAACAACATGAGAGATATCCTAAGTGTGTAAGTTCTTAACGATGGTGTTAACAGGTAAGTATCTCTAACCCTTTATCTCTCTCATGATGTGCTTCCCCCGTGATGTGCTATGTGTTGTTTAGGCCTCCTCGGATGACCCCTGATTCTCTTGTAAGGTCCGGGATACTAGGAGACTGCCTCTGTTGTGACCTTCTATTTGTATCATCATTCTTCTAAATTGCCTCTATCTGATTTCATTGATGTGTGTTATGTCTTATAGATAGAGAGTTGTGGTTGGTGAGTTGGGGGCACCCTCCTACATGAATATCCCTAAGACATTTGTTTTATCCTCTCTTATTTATTGTTTCCCTTCCTCTAGTGTTTCCATCTAGTGGACGGATGACGACAAATACTTATACTGATGTGGACCTAGTGTCCCTTTCGAGAGCAATCAAAAAATGGACTTAGTTCCTAATATGATGATTGGGATGTATATCTTATCTGACGCTTGGCTAGTGGAAGCACTCATGCTTTCTGTGTAGTGAATTTCATGATGTTTCTATCGCATTTACAAACCTTAACAATACAACTGCTCTATGCACCTTTGTTTGCCTTTAAATCTAGCCTTGGTGGTACTTGATTCAGAGAGCTTCTTGATATAGCCCTACAATTATCCTCAAACTTTGGATTCATTGTATAACCTTGGCTCTTTATGTGGTTAATCATATGCATTGATGTTGTTGTTTATCATGATGTTGTAGACACTAACATGTTTCTTGCAGGGATGTGTTTGTGGGAATATTTGGTGATCATAAAGTACATGTCACCTCTGAGGGGCATGATCTTTACAAAAGTCAGTGTTCCCTTATGTGTTTTCTTCCTACCTTAATGTGCTTGATATCGATACCTAATATCAACCACCTTAAGGTGCGAGCATATATAAGGTAAGCTATCTACTGTAGATATTAGCAATGTGCTTGTCCTCAGGTGTAGGCTAGTATGATGAGTACTTCTTGCATCCTGAGTTTGTTTGCAATCAATCAATCTATCTATTGTGTATACCTCCTTTTCACTATAAGGCATCTCTGTGATGTGGGTGGAGTTGTATACTTTTGATCTCATACCTCCTTTTCACTGTAAGGCATCTCCGTGATGCGGGTGGGGTGGTATACCATGCTTCCTTTCCACTGTAAGGTGTCTCCATGACACGGGTGGGGTTGCATTTTCAAAAAGTCCTCTACAGAGGTGGAGAGCGGTTCTATGACTAACTCAACCCTTAAGTGTGTTTTCGGTGATTGTTGTGGTGAAGCCCAATCATTGGTGTGTGCCTGTAATGTGCCTGAGATGGTGATGAGCCTTAGAAATAGGGAACACACCATCGCTTGTCTACCTTGTTTTCTCCATGTCTTCTAGTGTATGTGTTTTGGAATGCTTTTTTTGTTTGGCATGTTTGTTGCCCCATATGCGGTATGCATTTTGGGAGGTTTTACGTGTCTTATGTGTGTGTTTCCCCATATATATAGACCTGTGCCTTAGGGTAGTGCATCTTGTATTATGAGAGGTTTGTTTACTTTTCAATATTTGCATTTGCATGTCATATATATGAGAAAAAGAAAAGAAAAGATATCATTTCTGTCTTCCATGCATTAATGTGTCTTCTATGCATTGACTATATTCTTCATGTTCTATGTGACTATAACTATCTTCTATGTGTTTTGCATGCATGTTACTGTCTTCTATGTGATTGGTGTGTCTTCTCCATGCTTGGCATGTTTACTGTGTTTGTGACCTTACTTTAATGCATGTATTGGCATCGCATTTATACATACATTAAAGTGGGGGCTAAATGTAATGTCAAAAAATGTCCCCTTAGGGGCTTTTCCCTCATAAGGTTTAGCTCCGAGTCTTTAGCATGCATTTAGGACATCTTAGTTCATATTTTGGCATCCTGATGGAATGAGACCTAGGTTCCATGGCAAATTGGACCTAAGTGGACCCCTTGAGCTGTACCCTACCCAAAATAGGGGGAGGACTTGGGCACCCATGCCCTAGTCCTACCCTATTTTGGGGCAGCCCCAATTTCCAGGTGTTGGTTTATGACCGTTAGTTGGTTCTTTTGTCGACACAGTAAAGTTTGATTTTTAAAATCTTGGCGGGAATGCTTGTAGGTGCATATATAAGCATGTTTAGGCATTCATTTATAAACTAGATGATCATTGTGAACTCTAGGCATTCTCAAGGTGATTCAACGCTTCTATTGTGTTGCAAGAGCAGACTTGTACATTTTATGTGTTGGTATTTGCATATTTGAGCACTAATTTCCTCATGGCATGAAGAGCATCTTCCTCCATGAGAGCTTCACTACAAGGTGACATAATATTGTGTTTTCATCATTGATTCCTTTGGTTTTTGCCTCTACCTCACAAGGGCACGCACTCTTTGTCTAACAATGGTGTTTGGAGACTTAAGTGTCCTCTGGGTCTTGACTGAGGCAAGCCTCTAAACACCACAACCCCTAAACTAAGTCTTGTGATTGCAAGTTACAAGTGTCACATCCGAAAAAAGTAGAGTTGCAGGAAGGCTTGGCAAGCATCAGGGATTTGGGATCTGAAGAAAAGTCAAACATAGGAGCACTTCCAGGACTTGGGCGCTCGCTCCAGTGTCCTCTACAGATAGATCTCAGGAAACAAAAGTTACAGGACTGATCAGTGTCAGAAGGAGGTCTAGATTCCTTAAAACAGAAGGTACCTTGGACTTGGGCACCCGCTCTAGTGTCCCCGACTGTTTTGCTTTGGAACCCCGAAAATAGGTATTCTATAATTTAGTATTTTACTCCTGTATGTAAGAGATTTTTCCATAATTCATTAATTTGTTGTCGTATTTGCATAATTAGGGTTTTAATGGTCAATTAGACATAGGAGAAGGAAAATTTGATAATTAATTCCCTAATCCAAGTTTACCTACATCTGCAAGTGACCTAGGGTATGATAGTGCCCACCACTCAACCCTGGATCCTTCAATGTATAGTGGAGAGGTGGATTTAAACATCTAAACATTAGAATATTAACAAATCCAATCTTCCCCTAAACAAATCTTGTTCGTTTGATCGTGTCAGAATCAAATGCATTCTTGCAAAATGCTTTAGTTCCATGCAATGGAAAGGTTGCCAAACACCATATTTTTTGTTCTGCTCATCATGGGACTAAACCAGCTATGCCAACATGTCGTGATGGATAGGTAAATACCAGGGGAGGTCTCATTTTGTGTGTCAAGTGTTCTAGTTGTTCCAGGTTGTAAGCTATCGATAAAGTAAAAAGTTCCTAACACTAAGATTTTGCATTCCACAGGGCTTGGGGGTGAAATGACTACGCCAACACATCTGGGTGGGTGGGTAAATGCTAGGGGAGGTCTTGTTTCATGCGCCAAGTGTCTCAATCGTTTCAGGCTGCAAGCTATCGGTAAACTTTAAAGGTGTTAGGAGTGACATTTTGTATTCCATAGCTCGTGGGGTGAACGGAATGTGCCAACGCATCGAGATGGGTGGGTAAATGCCAGGGGAGGTCTCATTTCATGCACCAAGCATCCCTGTCCTTTCAGGCAATAAGCTACCAGCAAAGTCCCTTAAGATTCCTAAGACGAAAAAATTGCCAAACTTTGACAGAGCAGTTCTGAAAATTCATGGCAGCTGGAAACATTTCGTTTAGACCTATAGGTGCATGTGGGGTCCATTTACAATAACCTCTCTCAGTTTCATTCAAGTCCTGTACATTTGACCATGTCGAAATCAAACGTATTCTTGCAAAATGCTTCATTTTGATGTAGTGGAAAGGTGCTAGGAGTGACATTTTGTATTCCATAGCTTGTGGGGCCCAACGCATTATGCCAAGACATCAGGGTGAGTGGGTAAATACTAGGCGAGGTCTCGTTTCATGTGTCAAGCATCCCAGTCCTTCTAGACAAATGGCTACCGGTAAAGTCCCTTAAGATCCCTCAAACAAAAAAACTACCAAACTTTGACAGAGCAGTTATCAAAATTCATGGCAGCTGGAAATGTTTTGTTTAGACCTAGAGGTGCATGTGGAGTCTATCTACAATAACCTCTCTCGATTTTGTTCAACTCCTACCCATTTGACCGTGCCGAAATCAATCGCATTCTTGCAAAATACTTCAGTTTCATGTAGTAGAAAGGTTGCCAGGAGCCATATTTTTCATTCTTCTCATTGTGGGGCCAAACTAACTATGCCAACATGTCAGGGTGGATGGGTAAATGCTAGGGGAGGTCTCATTTTGTGTGTCAAGTGTCCCAGTCGTTCCAGGTTGTAAGCTACTGATAAAGTAGAAAGTTGCTAACACTAAAATTTTGCATTACACAGGACTTGGGAGAAAAATGACTACACCAACACGTCTGAGTGAGTGGTTAAATGCTAGGGGAGGTCTCATTTCATGTGCCAAGTGTCTCAGACATTTTAGGCTGCAAGCTACCGGTAAACTTGAAAGGTGCTAGGAGTGACATTTTGCATTCCATAGCTCGTGGGGCCAAACGGGCTATGCCAACACATCGGTGTGGGTGGGTAAATGCCAGGGGAGGTCTCGTTTCATGCGCCAAGCATCCCAGTCCTTCCAAGCAATAGGCTATCAGCAAAGTCCCTTAAGATCCATAAGATGAAAAACTACCAAACTTTGACAAAGCAATTCTCAGAATTCATGGTAGCTAGTAACGTTTCATTTGGACCTACAAGTGCATGTGGGGTCCATCTACAATAACCTCTCTCAGTTGCGTTCAACTCATGTCCATTTGACTGTGCCGAAATCAAACGCATTTTTACAAAATGCTTTAGTTCCATGCAATGGAAAGGTTGCCAAGTGCCATTTTTTTGTTCTGCTCATTGTGGGGCTGAACCAACTATGCCAACACATTGGGGTGGACAGGTAAATTCCAAGGGAGGTCTCGTTTTGTGTTTCAAGTGTCCCATTTGTTCCAGGATATAAGTTACTGACAGAGTAGAAAGTTGCTAACATTGAAATTTTGCATTCCATAGGTGTTGGGGGTGAAACAACTACACCATGTCTGGGTGGGTGGGTAAATGCTAGGGGAGGTCTTGTTTCGTGCGCCAAGTGTCGCAGTCGTTTCAGGATGCAAGCTACTGGTAAAATCGAAAGGTACTAGGAGTGAGATTTTGCATTCCATAGCTCATGGGGCTGAACAGATTGTGCCAATGCATCAAGGTGGGTGGGTAAATGCTAAGGGAGGTATCATTTCATGTGCCAAGCATCCCAGTCCTTCTGGGCAATAGGCTACTGATAAAGTCCCTTAAGATCCCTAAGATGAAAAGACTGCCAAACTTTGACGGAGCAATTCTCAGAATTCATGGCAGTTGGGAACATTTCGTTTGGACCTATAGGTGCATGTGGGGTCCGTCTACAATAACCTCTCTCAGTTTCATTAAAATCCTGTCCGTTTGACCATGCCAGAATCAAACTGCATTCTTGCAAAAAGCTTCAGTTCCATGCAGTGGAAAGGTTGTCAGGTGCCATATTTTTTGTTCTACTCATCGTGGGGCCGAACCAACTACGCCAACACGTTGGGGTGGATGCGTAAATGCCCGGGGAGGTCTCATTTTGTGTGTCAAGTGTCCCAATCATTCCAGGCTGTAAGCTACCGACAAAGTAGAAAGTTGCTAACACTAAAATTTTGCATTCCATAGGTCTTGGGGGCAAAATGATTGCGCTAACACGTCTGAGTGGGTGGGTAAATTCTAGGGGAGGTCTCATTCTGTGCGCCAAGTGTCTCAGTCATTTTGGGCTGCAAGCTGCCGGTAAACTCGAAAGGTGCTAGCAGTGACATTTTGCATTCCATAGCTCATGGGGCCGAACGGACTGTGCCAATGTGTCAGGGTGGGTGGGTAAATGCAAAGGGAGGTCTCATTTTGTGTGCCAAGCATCCCACTCCTTCCGAGCAACAGGCTACCAGCAAAGTCCCTTAAGATCCATAAGACAAAAAAACTGTCAAGCTTTAACAGAGTAGTTCTCAGAATTTGTCGCAGCTGGGAACATTTCATTTCAACCTACAGATGCATGTGGGGTCCATCTACAATAACTCTCGGTTTCATTCAACTCCTGACCATTTGACCGTGTCGGAGTCAAACACATTCTTGCAAAATGCTTTAGTTCCATGCAGTGGAAAGGTTGTGAGGTGCCATATTTTTTGTTTTTCTCATTGTGGGGCCAAACTGACTGCGCCAACACATCAGGGTGGATGGGTAAACCAGGAGAGGTCTCGTTTTATGTGTCAAGTGTCCTAGTCATTCCAGGCTGTAAGCTACTGACAAAGTAGAAAGTTGCTAATAATGAAATTTTGCATTCTATAGGTCTTGGTAGAGAAATGACTATGCCAACACATCCGGGTGGGTGGGTAGATGCTAGGGGAGGTCTTGTTTCATGCACCAAGTGTCTCAATCATTTCAGGCTGCAAGCTACCAATAAACTTGAAAGGTGCTAGGAATGACATTTTGCATTCCATAGCTCGTGGGGCCGAACGGACTATGCCAACGTGTCAGGTGGGTGGGTAAATGACAAGGGAGGTCTCATTTTGTGCACCAAGCATCCCAGTCCTTCCAAGCAATAAGCTACCAGCAAAGTCCCTTAAGATCCCTAAGATGAAAAAAATGCCAAACTTTGACGGAATAGTTCTGAGAATTCATGGCAGCTGGGAACATTTCATTTCAACCTACAGGTGTATGTGGGGTCCATCTACAATAACCTCTCTCAGTTTCATTCAACTCCTGTCTATTTGACCGTATCGGAATCAAATGCATTTTTGTAAAATGCTTTAGTTCCATGCAGTGGAAAGGTTGCCAGGTGCCATATTTTTTGTTTTGCTCATCGTGGGGCCAAACTGACTATGCCAACACATCAAGATGGATAGGTAAATACTAGGGGAGGTCTCGTTTTGTGTGTCAAGTGTCGCGTCATTCCAGACTATAAGCTATCAACAAAGTAGAAAGTTGCTAACACTAAAATTTTGCATTCCACAGGTCTTGGGGGTGAAATGGCTGCACCAACATGTCCGGGTGAGTGGGTAAATGCTAGGCGAGGTCTCATTTCGTGCGCCAAGTGTCTCAGTCATTTTTGGGTTTTCATATGGTAGATTTTCATCTATATAAATGGCTCTAAATCATTGCAATTTAGTTGTTGTGAATTTCTTAGTTTTGGAGCAATTGATTAGGGTATGGCCAATCAAGGAATCAAGCAATTTGTGTCATGTTTTTATGAGATAGTATTTTGAATTTTTTAATATAGTTATTCTCATCTTATATTTAGAAATGTATTTAATTTTTTTTTGCTTATATTACCTAGTTTAGGTCTAGAAACCATCAAAATTTGGGAGTTACCCCAGAGTTGAGATTGTAACCATATAGCATTACCTATTGAGAAAGCATCAATCTAAAACATAATATACTATTCTACCCTTACTGTCAAACTATCAAAATGGCTGAAGCCATAAACTTAACTACTCACATCACCCTGTATATCAAAGTATTATAAAGACTAAGAAATAACCCAGGATCGGGGCAAATTATGTAGGCCCTAACACCCCATCACAAACACAATTACATTTTTACATACCATATTTTTCTTTGAATCTTTTATCTCCTCCCTTTTGTCCTCGTCCTCCTCAAAATCACAACACTCTAAGAACAACAAGACTGCCTCCTATGGAAGGTCAACCTGCAAATTTTTGGCAATCACTTCCATTGCTAACTACAAACAAATCTACCTCATTTTTATTGGATACAGGTGCTCCAGGAAACAATCAAAGTGTGTTTCAGCCTAGTGAATGGCATCTCCTGCATCATCATGGAGGAGATAAGAGCATGCAATAATGGAGAGCATGGCCATGTTGGATAGAGATTGTGTGGTGTCAAACATGTTCCATCTCCCTTTGGTATACTTGGGATCCGAGAGCAATATTTCCATAGCAAAGTGAATACCAACCCCATGCGAACTGTCCATATCCTTAGCTAGTTCCCAAATATGGACCATCCATTTCCTTAATGCCAAATCACAAATTTCCTTATAGACAAAGACCATAAAATCTGCAACCACTTCCTCGCTAGTTACCTGCCTATTTGTCTGCTTCTGTGTTGATTCTACCTTCTTCCCCTTTCCAGGCCAACTATCCACCATTTTCCCCCCAAATGGGGAGCGCCAACTGCAGAAACCATTACTGCCGCCACCCATGAAATTTGCAACACAAGCAAGAATAATGAGCAATCATTCATACCTCTTCATTAGATTCCATTTCGAGACTGGGAAACATCACTTTCACTAATTACTCACATCTTACAACTCATGATAGTTGTCTTTCCTACCTTCACCCTGTCCCTTTATTGAGAGAAAATGTATTTAAATTTATTTATGCTGAGAGGCATTCTACACTCACAGCAAGGGCTGAAAGATTCAGATTCCTATAAACACTTAGATTCTGTAAACAAAAATCATAAAATATTTAAATAAATAAATTCATGTAAATAAGATTCATTGGAAAAAATTCTTGTCCAATATTTTTTGGTTCCATAGTTTTTGTGATTTTCTTATTTTCAATTTCTTTTTGATTTTTAGTTTTTTATTTTTTCCAATTTATTTTTTTAGTTTTGAGTTTTTATTTTTTCCAATTTCTTTTTTGGTTTTTATTTTTTATTTTTCCAAATTTCTTTTTTGGTTCAATAGTTTTTTGTGATTTTCTTATTTTCAATTTCTTTTTTGGTTTTTATTTTTTATTTTTTCCAATTTCCTTTTTGGTTCCATAGTTTTTGTGATTTTCTTATTTTCAATTTATTTTTTGATTTTTAGTTTTTTATTTTTTCCAATTTTTTTTTAGTTTTTAGTTTTTATTTTTTCCAATTTCTTTTTTGGTTTTTAGTTTTTAGTTTTTCCAATTTCTTTTTTGGTTCGATAGTTTTTGCGATTTTCTTATTTTCATTTCTTTTTCGGTTTTTATTTTTTATTTTTTCCAATTTCTTTTTCAAATAAATTATGGAAAAGAGATATCCCTTGGCGTACTTTAGATATATTTTTTAAAATATAAATATATTAGTTATTATTAAATATTAATTATTTGAATTGAAAATGGCTGTCAAGTTAAAGTTTATGAATTTTTACTTACGTTTTACATGGTCACTACATGACACTCTAGAATGCCTAAACCAACTTTTTTATTTATGTAGTAAATAAAATAACTCTATACTAAAATAAAGTAACTCTTAAGTGAATAAAAAATAGTTTTAAGTCTTTTTTATCTTAACTTTGACATCTTTTAGATAAATGTAGTTAAGATTCTATACTAATTCCTAGCAACTATGCTTTCATTATATTACAATTGTTAAAAAATAAATAAACATACAATAAACTAGCATATCTATATTTAAAAACTATATCTAAAGTATGCCGAGAGTTATCCTTCTCAAGGCGCCTATTCCACCTATGTGTGGTAAATTGCCTCGAGAAGCATATCTCTCAAAGTACTTTAGATATGTTTTTTAAATATAGATATGCTAGTAGCATCCAAAGTGGCAAGCTTAATTCTAACTATATTATATATCTTAAGAATTATTATAATTATATAATATATTATTATAATATAGGTTAGATATATTATTATAATATATTATATATTAATTATATATAATATAACCTTAACCCTAACGTTAATCTTGATAGTGATTCTTGTAGACACCTAAAAGTGTCCATCCATCGCAAAACCCTAATTTCTCCTACATTCTCCTAATTTTCCCTAATTTTCCCCTACGGTTCAATAATTAATTTGAATTAATTAATTATTTAATCATTGATGTCCTAATGTTCCCTTTGTTTGATTTAAACAAATAAAACATTTTGTTTAAATACCCTCATCTAAATCCCCTTTAACATGTCCCCTTCCTCAAATGAATTAAATAAACTAATCAAGTTTATTTAATTTAAACATTTCCCACCTCACCATATTTGTGAATTTTAAATTCACTTTTGTCTTCTTGTGGTGAGGAAACCCTAATCAACCTCAACCATTGATCTTGCTTCTAAGTCAACAATGAATCCTAGCCCTCCATTCAAAATCCCTCTTCTATAAAACCACTTATTCATCCTCATTTTGACCCCTTAAGCTCTCTTATGCTCTTAGAATTCTCTCTCAACTGTAAACCCTTCAAAATCTTGCTTAACACACTCATGTGCTTCTCAAGATGTTGCATAAACCTGCAAATCTAAGAACAAAGAATGCAAGATAGAGGAGGACAATAGAGATAAGAAAATGTTAGCTTGGATTTTGGTTGTTTTGCATGATTTTTTGATAAATTTCTAGGCTAGATTGCTCTCTATTGCAGTTAGGGTTTGTTGTAGTTTCATTTTTGCATGTTTGAAATACTAAACCCTAGCCCGCATTGGTGAACCTGACGTGAAACATCTATACATGCCGCAAATTTAGGGTTTTTGAATTTGTAGGCTTTGTGCAATGTATTCGCTGAACAGTGCACCGCATGTGTTCCTCTACGTGACGCTTCAGTTGTATGGTACTACGCTTGTGGCATTTCTACAACACCTAGGGAGGATTCTGCACCGCATACGCTTCTGTTAGGGTGAAAATCTTTTGTTTCACTTCAAGATAACCCTAACCCAGTTTATTTTGTAGGATTTTTACTTGTTTGGCAGGATTATAACTTGGTGTTGCAGATTCTCTTTACTTAGTTTACTCTTTGATGTAGTTAGTCACTAGTGTTTTCTTTCCAAAAAGCATTTAGGGGTTTTGATATCACAGGCCTTCTTGTCTAGGGTTTGTACTTGGTTATTTTGCAAATTTGAGTATGTGTTGCTTATGCTTAAGAGTTTTCCATCTCTCTGGTATTCAGGAACTCACCTTACAGCCCTAGGGTTTAACAACAATTTGCCTAAGAACGTCTTTTTATTTTGCAAGTTAAGAGTTTTCTATTGAAATTTAGCTGCAAGATTTGTCTGACGCCTATGCAGGTTTCACTGATGCATAAGCTACTCAGTGCACCACATGCACTTGACTGACTCACATGTGCATGATAGTACATTGCACACGCTAGTTCCTACATCACATACGCCTGACAATGCACCACTTATGCCTTCACTGCAATGCATACGGCTGGTATAAATCAAAAAATTCAAAATTTCTCTACATTTGGGTTTATTTCTATTTTTGACAGTAGAAATAGGTCTTTCTATTACTGACTTTGGCTTTACAACTTGTGGCTAGAGAAATCTTTCCATTTAAAAATACATTTTGTTACTTTAGTGTGTGTGGTTTAGTCTAGAAACACATTTTGCTATTTGGGTTAAAAAGAACAATACAATTCTTGTTTGCAACCAACACACTCATTTTGGGATTAAAATGAACTTCACTCGTATTGGTTAAAAAGAACAAAACAACCCTTGCATCCTTCACTCATGAGGTAAAAAGAACACAATTTTGTATTATAATGCATTGGGTTAAAAACGAACTACAATCTTTGCATTTTCACACTCATTGGGACTTAAAATTAACCTGCATATTCACTCATTTAAAAAGATAAAAAGGATTGCATCTTGTTTGCTGTGTTTGGTGGCTTGTGTTAGAGTAGTGGAAAGGTATATACCCTCCACTTCACTTACATAAAATCACACCACACATAACAAAAGAAAAAATCAACAGGACCCCCATGCGAGTGTGAAGCAAACTCACATGTGTATGCTCTCCCCTTGCGAATTAGTGCGAGCCTGGGGATTAAAAACATGTTAGTTTGTTTCGCTTTTGTTAAGCCTTAGAGTGGGCCTACTCTTGAGACACATCTGAAAGGAGAACTCACTTGTGACCCCAAGCGGGACTTTTATCTGGCCTGCTATATAAATTGAGGATAAGGCGAAAGCCAAGTCTAACCGGTATGAGCGCTCACCATACAATGCTAGCTCTAAAGGAGGCAACCTTAGTGTATATTAAACTCCTAGTAGGGTTAGTTAGAGGCTTAAATGGCTTGTTGGATGCTCGTGGGTACTGGTTCCCTTGATATTCACTAGAACCCTTGTGTTTAGTGGCCAAAAACCCTCTATTTGTTGACACAAAAGGGTAACCTTTGAAGTTGCCCTGATTCATGTGGTTCTTAGTAGAGATAGCAGGGACAATCCTAAGGTTTGTGAGCCTTGGGAAACCTAGAACTTGGTATGCATGAGAAGTGACTGCCGTGGAGGGGATCCGATGCTACCAAGATCCTGCAGCTATCCACTTTGAATAAGCGTAGCTATGGGATTCAACAAATACAGTCCTTGTCTAGCCCTAGGATCGTGCTTGTCTTCTAAGTGTTTTTCAAAATAAAAACATTAAACAAAAAAGAGACACAGCCACAAAATTGTTTGCTGAGTGTTTTTGCCACTAATGTGCTTTATGGTTTCTTCACAAAACCATCAAACAGACCTAGGAAAAACTGCTAAAACTACAACGCATAAGCTAAACAGTAAACTGCATAACTGACATTCTTCAACGCATAAGAAAACCTACAATGCATCTGCAAAATAGTAAACCACATACGCTCAATAGTAAACTGCATAAGCTTGACAGTGCAACGCATAAGAATCACTGAAACGCATCTGCATGATCCTAAAATGCATAAGTTGAGCAGTCAAATGCATACACCTAAGAAAAACTTTGAGCCATAGGGAAACTTCTAAAAACTTTTATCCCAATCTGACTTAATTAGAATCATGTTAAGAAACCCTTAGGTCTCATCCCTTAGGATTCACTTGCATACCGCCTTCATTGTGTTAGGTTTTAGGACTCACATTTACCGTAGAAAATCTTAGAACCTTAGGATTCGAGCCCTAGACCTCAATAGGAATTCAAAACATTATTCTTCCTAAGTTGAAACATAAGGAGAAATCGTTGAAGTGTGACGACCTCATAAGTGTAAAATTGGACTAAGAGATCTTGGCATTATTCTCGCTTAATCCATTTCCACGTGGGCCTCATACTCATTCAACTAAGTATAAAGTCCACTTTCCAAAAATCCCTACAACCATCCCTCTCGCACCAAAAATCCAAGGTCTCGACAAAACCTGATTTACACTTTGAAAAGTCATTAATAGACAGTAGTATCCTATTAGAGCTAGACTTTGTGAAGATTAAAAGTCATTATCCCCACACTTTGGTCTTAGGCGCATTCCATTAGTTGCATCCCATAAACATAACTTTAGCAAAGAAAAACCAAAGACATACATCCCCATTTGCATAAGGCATTTAGGTCATCCTTAGGAACCTTTTAAGTACCTTTAGAAAACCACCCCCATCATTTACTTAGGAACTTTACATTGTCATCCTCCCACCTTCCATATAGATCTTTTATGGTTGAAACATGGTCACAAAATAAAAGAAAGGGAGAAGAGAACTTAGAGGATCCCCAAGACTCTCACATTGAAACCATGAGATTTGGCACCAACCCCAATGAACAACCTACCCAAAACATGGGGAACCCTTTTGACAATCTATTCTTGCAAGATGACAAACCTGGGGTTACACCTGAAGTCCTTGAAGCCACAAGACAAGACCCTAGAGTATTGAGAATCCTAGATGCAATGCTTGTTACGGACCCACAAAGCTACCTTTTGGGCCTCACACAAAATGGAACTAAACTTCCCAAAGGCATAGACATAACCACCCTCATACCAAGGTCCTCTAATACCCCCATGACAAGCCAAAACTATGCCTCATCCTCCAATTACCATGTCAATAAAATGCAAGAACATGTCAATATACCTCTAGGGCAAACATCACATGAATCTGTCACGGTCAACATACCCCTCCTTTTGAGGAAAATAACGCAAATGCCACAAATCACACATCAAATCCTTTTTGTTTTCTCGGCAAATCCTACAGGTCATGTTAAGAGAACACGAAGGATACACATTGTGACCTCGCAAAACCAAACCCAAGGACTTAATACCACGACAACACAAACATGAACTTGGGATCCAACTCCAATACCAACATGGGTAACCCCAACACGAACTTGGGATCCAACTCTAATACCAACACGGGTAATCTCAACACCAACTCTCTCAACTAACATAACGCAACTAGCCAAGGCTTAGGTATATCCTATGTCAACTCAAACCCCATAAATCTGTTTGGAGCCAACACCCACAATGCAACTTACATTGATCCCAACCAACAAACAAATCCTCATGTCTCATCTCAAAACACCACAAGTATGCCATACCATTATCAATACATTAACGCTCACGTATCCTTTGCCACCAATAGCCAAAGCCAAAACACAACACCATTACATACTCACTACAAGACAAATGCCAACGTCATCCCACTTGTTGGTAACATGGGAACCTATAACATGATGAATCCTTACTTAGACATGGTCGCGAACATTGCCAACACACTCGTCAAGACCCTCACCCAAGAGTTGGGCAAGCTAAAGTAACAATTCACGAACTTGCAAGTCTTGGGGACCAAGAAATCGTATTCCATGGAGGATTTATGCCCATATCCATTTGACAAGAGCGTTTACAATCCTCCTTTTCCCCCAAATTTCACCACGCCAAACTTTAACAAATATAGGGGAAAGGGGAGTCCTGTTGAACATGTACATGAGTTCCACACTGCTTGCCTAGAGCTTGCTTATGATCATAGCTACTTAATGAGACTCTTCCCTAGGAGTCTCGTGGGCCAAGCTCTTGAATGGTTTGTACATCTCCCCACGGGAATACGTACATGGATAGAACTTGCAAACAAGTTCATTTTGCACTTCTCCTATAACATAGAGATGGATGTGAACATAGCCACCTTGTGCCAAATGAGACAAGAAGATGAAGAGACATTTATCTCTTTCTTTCAAAGGTGGTGAGGCCTAGAAAGCAAATGCCCTTGTTATATTCCCAAGAATCAGCTAGTGCCCATCTTCGTGGAAAACTTAAACAAAGAGCTTATGCATCAATTACAAATCCATTGTTGCACCTCCTTCAGTGAAGTAGTTGAGAAGGGGGTAGCCATCGAAAAGGCTATCATCGCTAAAGGCACAATAAAAATCTTCAACAAAAATCAAAACACCCAAAACATGCCCTACGACAAGAGCAAGACTTGGGCATGAAATAAGAATGTTACCAATGACGAGGTGGTAGACACTAAAGCATTTAGGGTTGGACCTGCCCTCACACTTAAAGCACCCCCCACAATAAATAATCATCTGCACATCCAACAACAACAACCACCACAACCTCAACAACAATCAGCAAACGTGATCCAAAATAACCAAAGAAGGCCACCTCCTAAGAATAATGCCCCTAGATGCAACTATACCCCTTTGACATAACCAACTGAAGTAATCATGTACAAGTTATTACAAAACAACCTCATTCAACTACCAGAGATACGACAATATGATCCGGCCTTCAGACCTCCTTCATGGAATGATAACGACTTCTGTGAGTATCATCGAATTAAAGGACATAAGAGGTTAAATTCCTTTAAACTAAAAAACATCATTCAAGACTTCATTGACAGGGGTATCGTAGGAGTAGAGGAAATAGTTAGTTCCTCCAACACTGACCATACTATCTTCACCGACCCATTACAAAACCATGGATCAAGACAGCCCTCTTCATCAAGAACCAAGCCACACAACAACGTCATCTATAATAGCATCGCCTATGATTACAATATCAATAGCATCCATGTGTCTGACAACATCTCCATGATCACCATAAAAGCCCATCTCGAATGCGTCGTCACCACCCGCAAACCCAAAGTTACATTGCAAGGTGCACCCACCAACACCTCCAATACCTCCATTCCACAAGCTAAGGATCAATATAACCTTTTAGACCACCTAAAAAAGACCTGAGCACAGATATCCATCTTTGAGCTACTTCGTCTTTCGCCCAAACATAAGGCCATTCTAGACAAGGCACTCCTAGAATCTTTCGTTCCTACTAATCTAAATGTTAGCCAATTCCAGGCCATGGTGGGACACTTAGCCACTATCACCAGCATCACTTTCATGGAACAAGATGTACCTCCACACCATACCAATCATAATGATCCTTTAAACCTTGAAGTCTACATCAATAAACATAAAATTTGACGAGTCCTGGTAGACAGTGGAGTAGGATTAAACATATGTCCTTTGAAATTGGTGTTAATACTTGGATACTCTGAGGCTTGTGTTGATCCTACCAAGAGGATTGTTATCAAGGCCTATGACGATGTTGAACGCTCCTCCAAAGGAGTTATCATTTTACCTGTGAGAGTGGGGTTGGCCATTCAAGATACCGTATTCCATGTATTAGACACTGAATTACCATATAAACTCATCCTGGGTCGACCATGGATCCATTCCATGAAGGTCGTCCCTTCCACCTACCATGAATGCATCAAGTTTCCCTATAACAACTTCGAAGTCACTATCTTGGGTAACCTCCATGCCTTTCAATACTACAACCACCTAAGAGAAGTACCCCAACACCAAGTGCCTGTAAATCAAGGAATCTCACCATTCAACTCCTCCTCCAATTATGTTGACCCATCCACATTATCCAAATCCACCTCCACTTTCATTCCACCACTCAACTCCCAGGTTCAAATCCAAGATAGAGGATGCGGTGAATAAAAGATAGAGAGGTCCTACTGCATCAAAAAGTTGCCGGTATCCCCCAAGTCTCAAGGAAAGCCCAGCTTTATTCTGCCAAAGAAAACCCTCTTGATTGGTCCCACCACATTCACAAAGTGGGGAGAACTCAATAAAGAAGATGTCAGTGAAGACATATCCAGTTGGCTCTATAAAGAGTAAGAGGAACAAGAGGTTGAACACATCAAATTGCTTGTGGAACAATATGGTAAAGGATACGAGTTCATCAAGAAACAAGGATATGACGAGCATAGTGGACTAGGACCAAATGGACATGGATGAACCAAACCTCTTCATCCAACAAGGTGGCCATGCAACGAAGGGTTGGGATATACCACATGAAGAGACAAGGTTGCACATACTAAGTTACTTATCCGAGGGGAGACGAGTGCTTCCAAAGAAGTTGAGACATCAAGGGATCCACTTGAACCTGACCCTGAATCATCCCTATCCACCTCACCAAATCTCCCCGAAGGGGTAGCATGGATCAATATCTTTTGGGACCCTGATAACACCTCTATTTTCACCCTGACTCCTATAACTGTGAGTTACCTAAACATCGATGATGGCTTACCCTTAGTCCATCCTGAGCTAATCGAATGGGACCAACGAGATCCACCCAACTTAGACTTATTCGAGAACAATGAAGCGATTGCTGAGTTCATAGGACTCTACGAAGATTTACCTCTTGGAGACCCTAAATTTGGATACATCATGGACTTGGACAGTTCTTCTTACTTCGAAGAATCCACTCCACCCTCTAGTCACAAAAGTGAAAATAAAAAAAATAAAAAAATAGGTCTCTGGGTGAAAACTGAAAGGCACCCTTAGATAATGCAAAAATAAAAATAAAGGACATATCCAAAGGTGAAAACCTCCATGAGGCACCTGAGGATGGAGGGCTAGAAGTGTTGCCCATAACAGAAGAAAAATCACCAGTGCTAGTAGAAACAACTGTTGAGGCCAACCTCGGCACCGAAGAAGCACCTAAGATTATCCACTTCACCAAGTCACTCACAGAACAAGAAAAGCCTGAATTCTAATAATTCTTCTCAAGACAACAAATCAAATTTGCATGGTCATACACTAATATGCCTAGTCTTGATCCATATTTTGTCCTACATCACCTGTCACTACTGCCAAATGCCAAACCTGTTAAGTAAAAACTCTGAAAGATGCATCCACAGATCGCCTTACTAGTAAAGGTAGAATTGAAGAAACTTCTGGATGTTGGCTTCATTAGGCCAATTGATTATCCAAAGTGGGTATCTAATCTTGTATCTGTCATGAAACCCAATGGCCAGATCAGGATATGCAAGGACTTCCGTGACTTGAATAGGGCATGTTCGAAAGATGATTTCCCATTACGAAACATAGACATTATAGTGGACCTGACAGTCAGATTTGAAGTGTTCTCCTTAATGGATGGATTTTCTAGATATAATCAAATACAAATAGCATCGGAAGATCAACATAAAATAGCTTTTACCTATCCTTGGGGCACATACTACTGGATCATCATGCCCTTCGGTCTCAAAAATATAGGTGCTACGTACCAGAGGGCAATGACAACCATATTTCATGACTATATGCACACATGTATGGAAGATTATGTCGATGACCTGTTGGCAAAATTAGTCACTAGAAGTTCTCATCTATAGGTGTTGGATAAAATCTTCAAGCGCCTGGAAGAATTCAAAGTCAGACTAAACCCTAAGAAATGGGTGTTCGGTGTTACATCAAGAAAATTGTTGGGTTACATCGTTTCACACGGAGGGATAGAGGTTGACCCTACTAAGGTCAAAGCAATAATGGGCATGCCTTCGACTACTACCCTAAAGCAGCTATGCAACCTACAGGGAAAGTTAGAATCTATTCGAAGGTTCATTGCAAAACTTGCTGACAAATGTCAACCTTTCCAACACTTACTCCGCAAAGGGGTACCATTTGTGTGGACAAATTAGTGTCAAGAAGCCTTTCAAAAGATCAAAGAATGTTTTCTATTACCATCGGTCCTCAGGCCACCGATCCTAGGTAAGCCCCTATTATTGTACATATCAAAACCTAATTAAGCATTGGGGGCATTATTGGCATAGAACAATGAAGCAAGAAAAGAAAGGGCAATCTATTACATCAGTAGAACCGTAGTGGGATATGAACTAAACTACAGTCCTACTGAACGTGCCTATCTCCCCATAGTTTTTTCTACCCAAAAATTGTGACATTACATGTTGAACCACAAGACAAAGCTAGTTGTTAAGATTGACCCACTAAAGTACTTACTAAATAAAGCAGCCCTAATAGGATGATTGGCTAAATGGGTTATGGTATTGAGCAAATTTGATATAGAATATGTTGACCGCAAAGCCATCAAAGGATAATTAATCGCAGATCAGCTAGCAAATGCACCTACACTGGCAGATCATCCAATGGTTATTGATTTCCCTGATGAATCAATATTCACAGTTGACATACCCAAAAATTGGACACTATTCTTTGATGGATCATGTACCAACCACGGTTTAGGCGCAGGTATCTTATTCATTACACCTCAAGGTGATGCCATTCCCAAGGCATTTAGAATTGCTTTTCCTTGCACAAATAACATAGCAGAGTATGAGGCATTACTCACAGGACTTCGAACGGTAGTCTACTGGAAAATCAAAACATTACAATTATTTGGTGATTCCCAGTTAGTTATCAAACAGGTCAACAATGAGTACGACACCAAAGGTGAAAAGCTCATACCTTATAAAAGGATGGTGGATAGTTTCAGGCTATACTTTGACATGGTGCTTTTTGACCAAATTCCAAGAGTTCAGAATCGAGTAGCAGACGCAATGGCAACCATAGGATCTCTCCTTGATATCCCAAGTAACCTCACTCAGTACGAGTTCTTGGTGGAACAACTATTGGTCCCAGCCTTCGATGTCCCTGAATCTGATTTAGTCTGTGAAATCGTTGGTCCTACGTCACCTTGGTACCATGACATATACACCTACTTACATGACCAAACCTTACCTGCCAACCTATCATCCAACCAATGCAAGTCCTTCATACACCAAGCTGCCAAATATGTCATTATCGGTGACACCTTATACCATCGTGGCTTTGATAATACCCTCCTGAGATGTCGCAACTCTGAAGAAGCACAATTAACCCTACAAGAGGTACACAAAGGTATATGCAGAGCCCACTCGAGTGGCCCTATCCTTGCTAAGAAAATCATTAGAGCAGGCTATTACTGGCCAATAATGGAAAAAGATGCATACCATTTTGCAAAGAAGTGTCGACAATGCTAGATACACGATGATCTCATGCATGCACCAACTCAGGACTTGCAACCGCTCATGTCCCCATGGCCATTTTCTAATTGGAGACTTGATCTCATGGGAAAAATCCATCCCACCTTCGCAAACGGCCATAAATTCATCCTCATAGTCACCAAATATATCACAAAATGGATTGAAGCTATTCCTATGACATACATCACTAGCAAACAGATCGCCAAGTTTATCTTGAATTATATCATAGGCCAGTATGGTGTCCCACAATCCATTGTAACAGATAATGGTTGACCATTTAAAAACTAGGATGTCTGTGAACTTTGTGAAAAATTCCACATCAAACACCACTTTGCCACTTCGTACTACCCACAAGGGAACGGCCAAGCTAAGGCGTCAAACAAAACCACCATAAAAATCCTAAAAAAAACTGTCAATGATGCTGGCCATGACTAGCACATTCAACTCAACCCCGCTCTATAGGCTTACTGTACCAGCATCTACACGCCCACCTGAGCCACACCTTATTCCCTTGTCTATGGATCCGAAGCTATCCTGCCCATTGAGGTTGAGTTGCCCTATTTAAGAGTATCCCTTTAGTAGCTAGTTGAGAATGAGGACTACCGAACGTCGCAGTTACATGAACTTGAACTGCTCGATGAAAGGAGACAAAATGCACTCACCCATCTACAGGTCTATCAAAATCATCTCTGATGTAGTTATAATAAGAGAGTGCAAGTCTGCCACTTCAACATTGGAGACCTTGTTCTAAAAGAGAACCCCAAAAATTAGATGGAACGAGAGAAGTCGAGAAAATTTGAGCCAAACTGGCTAGGGGCCTACGTCATCACAGTAGCCTATGGGTCTGGTGCATATCAATTAGCCACCCCTAAAGGAGAACCATTGCTAGAACCCATCAACAGCATGCACCTAAGGTGGTACTATACATAAAATAAATAAATAAATAATCCTCCAACAATGAAAACCACCTTGGTGGTGCTTTGGACAAGTATCATGGTGAAAACCTGGCAAACAAGTGCCATGCATAGTTGACCTCTACTCCATTGTCTACCATCACTCGCATCCATGATCACTATTCTGTAATAATCCTTTCTCACTCCATTACGTATCATAAGGTCCCTCCCATGGCCTGGAAACAAGTTAACATCTCGTTGTCATCACATTCCCCTCACGTCGCTTTTGCCACAATATGCTAATGCACTTGACTGGGGGCAATCCCTAATCCTAAGGTCATTATTGGACGACACTCATCAAAATCAAAAAAAGATCAAAATCAAAAAAAAAACCATCAAAATCAAAAAACCATCAAAATCTAAAAAAATAAAAAACCATCAAAATCCAAAAAAATCAAATAGTTAGCCAAAATACCCAAAAACATAGTCACACAGCGTCAAACCAATAAACTGAACTACGTTGCCTCTAAGCTTTCACGTAGGCAAGGCCATCATCGATGCGCCCCCGAGGCATTCCCCTTAGGTCCTAAGTCAAACCCAAGTCCACCCTTATTGAACTATGTTGCCTCTGATCTTTCACGTAGGCAAGGCCATCATTGATGCGCCCCTGAGGCACTAGGTCAGCCCCTTAGGGCCTGTCCTGTCACGTCATCACAATAAGTCATCCTTTCAAGGTAAACACACAATAAACACCGCAAACAGACAACAAAACATAATGCTTAAACAAGACAAATCAATAGCATGATCAAGTCATTACCACTTCTCATAACCATAGTGATAACCAAACATCACTATAATCAACCAACATTCTTAACCATGTGTCCAACAACAAGCATGGGAAACAATCGAAACCAAGCTCCATGTCTTAGACGATCACACCCATCTCTTGGACACTATAGATCATCCCAAATTAACTATCCTGCAAACTTCCGACACACCTGCAACCAAACCATCGGTCTCACATAGGATATCCTGCAAATGTTTATTTACCTTATACAGAGGGATGCATTGTCAAAACCAGACTCGACGTCTTAGATGACATGTTCCTACCCTGACACCAAGCATTGCTTAACCTATCACAATCATTCAGGCAAGCACATCTACACTTAGCACATGACCTGATGGCTGTTGGCTCTATCTCACATTTCACATTTGGCTGGTTTTTCTGCAATCTTGTTCCTAAGCTTCTCGAGGTAGTCCCTAAGAGATGAAGAGAGGCAAGGACGAGGCAAGATTAATTTTCTTTGATTATTGTCTGCAGTTTGTCTAAGCAACATGATTGGGGCAATTGAGTTCCTTATATGTGACTGGGACACTACTAGGTGAATCAAATGCATCCTATACGTGGAAAAGGCTAGACACTTCCATGTATCAGGACCTCTACACCTAGAGTTGTTCTCACCATAGGACCTGACAAGGTGCCTTAGTGTGTGTTTCCCAAAGGATCGCACTTCGTGCCTTGGTCACAATATACCATCGCATTCGTTGTCCTTTGGCATAATAAGTACTATGATGATACGCAGTAACTGCACTAAGGAAGCTCAACACCTATTATGGCACAAGTCTAATTTCATTCTAATTCTTCATCCCTCATCCAACTCTCTCCTTCATTGCCATTTCTTCTGCCTTTCTTTCATCCTACTATGATACACACCCAAAAAAATGACAACATTAGGGCACACCACCTGCATACACATTAGTGCATGTTAGTCCAATATATATCATCATTATCATCAGCATCATAATAAACTATCATATCATTATTCATCAATCATCACAATAAATTATCAAATCATCATCTCTCATAACCATTAGCATCATTTTTACCATTACCATAATCGATTAACATCATCATAAACATAAACATCACAATAAATCACATAAAACATCATAAGATCATATATTTACGACTCATGCATTCATTACTTTCTCATATACATCCATACGTGAACACCATATAAAAATCAAATCATGTCCATCACATTAACATATACATCTAGGATAATATCATACATCACATCATCAAAACACAATCATGCACACATCACATAAACTTCACATTAGGCACATCATAAACATCACATCATCTAATACTAGATCATCATAAACCATGAATCATAATTCATAATAACATATCATCCATCATAAACAATAATATCAAGTATAATCGGTCCATATATATATATATATATATCAAAATGTGTGTCATAGTACAATCTCATCCATGAATGTGTGTCAAAAATAGAGCTCGTAGGCTCAATCATTAGCAAGAGCACGCAGGCTCGATCAAAGATAACTACATCAACAAAATAACAAAATAGCCCTATAAGAGGACCCCTGTGCTCTCAAGTTGCCCCTGAACCAGAAGGCCTGTCATAAGGGGATGGTTGCCTCACACTGCTATGAGACCTGTGGGAGCATGATCAGCTAGCACTCCAACTCTGAAAACTCAGAGCTCTCTGCTCTGCTAGCACTGAAGTACTGAGTCTCCTACGGTGACTTGACTAGAGCCCATGCAAAATCTGCTGAAGGCCCACTTAATGTCATTGTAAGCTCAATGCTCCCCTGCTCTGCTCTCTATGCCCTAATCACAGCCATGTCTCTCTTAACAGTCCTCTAAAGCAGCTACCCCTCCACCTCTTGCACACACTACTGTGTGGCATCTAGCTATGCCTTTAACTCGACTATCTGCCTATCCACATTGCCACCATGGGCTCAGGCATCTCCCTCCTCCATATCATCATCTATCTCCACAAGAGGTACCTCATGCAACACCTCATCCCAGATCCTCTCCTCCTCCTCATCCTCATCCTCCTCCTCCGTCTCCTCTCCTCCATTGATATCCTCCATAGGCACATCCCCCATGGGATCTCTCACCTACATCTCCCCCATGACTGCAGCCACGCTGTCCCTTACTCCCTCTCCCTCCACCCAAATAGGGGCAAGTGCCTCGCCCCTACCCTATCCATCCCGACCTCGACCTCCTCAGCCCCTGCCTCTACCACCCCCACCTGCTCCACCATCATCTCTGCCTCTATCATCTCCATCTCCTCTACCCCTGCCTCGACCTCTGAATCAGCCTCTTGGCCCCCGTCCCAACTGCTCTACCGGTGCTGGTGCATCAAGATCCCAAAATGGCACAGGCCTATGTGTGGCCCACTAGGCATCATAGGCTGGAGTCATCCCTGGATTTGTAGTATCCCCATATTCCCACTCCACTGGCTGTAATCCTACAATCTCATCCAGAGCTGTCTATATTGGAATCATTGACCCCCACACTGAAATCTCCTGTGTAACCCAAGCAAACTCTGTGATACCAACCGGCTCATCCTACTGCTCCCCAAACTACCTAAGCACTCAGGATGGCAAATGTCGCTCTATAACGTGTTGTGCCTGTACAGTCCTACCAATGAGATATCGTGTATGCCTACAGTAAGGAAGTTGCTCATCATCCTCTGACCATCTGAAGCAATCACTATATGGCATCCAGGTAAATAAATCTATGTGATTAATAACATATCACTAGTACCCCACATCACCCATCTGAACCTGTGGCAATGCTCCAATATAGCAAAACACATATGGTAGCTCCTCCAAAATATTTCGCTCCACTGGCGGCCTACATATTGTAATGTGCTCCCATGCCCATATCATGAGTAAAGTCACTCCGCAATTGATAGACTGCTCCCCCCGATATACCACGCCATGTAGCTGATGGTACAAGTGAGCTAGGAGGCAGGATCCCCATGCATAGGAGGTCGCATCCACCATCATCCCCTCCAGCATCTCCCCCAAGCCAACTGGAAAACCATGGTCCCATCGATCAGGACATACCACTTCAGTAATGCAAGCGTAGATGACCACAATCAGTCGATCATAATGATCAGTCAAGGTGTCCCATGGGATCTCATGCTCCTCAACCCCTAGTGTAGCATCATATGTTGTCTCGAACGGTCGATGTAGAGCCGGCAATCTAGTCTCCAGACTATAAACCACTCACTCACCATGAATGCGAAGCTGTAGAATCTGCCACACATCCAGTAAGGTCACGGTAGCCTCTCCTGTTAGAAAGTAAAATGAGCTAGTCTTTGAATGATACCTCTCTACAATTGCTGTCAATAGCCCTCGGTTAGCCTAAATCTCATGCATAAATGCAACACCATACAATCCTAGCGTAGCTAGTGTGTCTCGCTCCTCCGTTAACAAAGAGTCTCGCAACTAGTACCCAGTGGGCTAACTCTCCCGTGTATAGATAGGCGGCAACCTCACCTATATTCATGTAGCCAAGACAACATGTTATTACACTAAACCCTAAGTATGACATAAGCGAACAAACTTAAACAAAAACTAGGGTCGCAGTCATCAATTTTGGCTCAAATCACTCATGCGTCACACTGCTAAACCCATGCGTAGCAGCTAAACATAGGCGTCTCACTACATAATGCATGCGATCCACCCAGGCGTATGCGTAACACTGTCCCATGCACGCGTCACACCTTGGCTTATGCAATACCCTGCCTCACCCATGCGTTGTGGCCAACGAATGCGCACCCCCTAATCGAAGGCGTCATAGTCACTGGCGCATGCGGCTCCAAAAATTGCATGCGTCGCACCTTTATGCAAGTCGTGCGCCGCTAAATGCATGTAGTGCACGCAACAATGCATGCAGTGCATAAACATGCACCGCATGCAAGCCCTATTTCCGAGCCCCTAAATCTATCAAAAAAATCCAAAATTGACCAGGAAGGGTTAGATACATACCGGGACCCCTAACCCAGGGAGACGACCATGTGTCCGCACTAGTGATCCGCAGTTCTGGTGGATAGGTACAGGCAACATCTTGATGGCAGCTTCGCACACACTCTCCACAAGCTCACTCTCTCGTCTCTAGAACTTCCAAGGTTCAAATGCACAAATGAAGAATATGGGCCCCCCTAGGAGGTATTTATAGAGCCTTTTTGCCCTAAAGGACCCCGCTTTTCAACATTTTGACCAACGAGTGCCCCGTTTGACAACCCAAGGGCCTTTTATAACTACTTTTGCACGCCCGGCTCAACCTGATCATCTCGCACACTCTTTTCAAAAAAATTCTGAGGGGGCATAGGACCATCCCACTTTGCCTCAAAAACACTTGGGCACGATCAAAGCACATTTCTCAAATTTTCTTTGATATAACTCCAGATTTGACATTATATCAAAGAGTGGCAAAATGTAGACACCTAAAAGTGTCCATCCATCGCAAAACCCTAATTTCTCCTACATTCTCCTAATTTTCCCTAATTTTCCCCTATGGTTCATAATTAATTTGAATTAATTAATTATTTAATCATTGATGTCCTAATGTTCCCTTTGTTTGATTTAAACAAATAAAACATTTTGTTTAAATACCCTCATCTAAATCCCCTTTCACATGTCCCCTTCCTCAAATGAATTAAATAAACTAATCAAGTTTATTTAATTTAAACATTTCTTACCTCACCATATTTGTGAATTTTAAATTCACTTTTGTCTTCTTGTGGTGAGGAAACCCTAATCAACCTCAACCATTGATCTTGCCTCTAAGTCAACAATGAATCCTAGCCCTCCATTCAAATTCCCTCTTCTATAAAACCACTTATTCAACCTCATTTTGACCCCTTAAGCTCTCTTATGCTCTTATAATTCTCTCAGTTGTAAACCCTCCAAAATCTTGCTTAACACACTCATGAGCTTCTCAAGATGTTGCATAATCCTACAAATTTGAGAACAAAGAATGCAAGATAGAGGAGGACAATAGAGATAAGACAATGTTAGCTTGGATTTTGGTTGTTTTGCATGCTTTTTTTTTAATTTTCTAGGCTAGATTGTTCTCTATTGCAGTTAGGGTTTGTTGTAGTTTCATTTCTGCATGTTTGAAATCCTAAACTCTAGCCCACAATTCTAACCCTAACCCTAGTTCTACCTTTAGATCTACTTAAATCTAATTCTATTCCTAATTCCAACCCTTATCCCAACCTTAATTCTAACCATAGTTCTATATATAGATATAAATGTAAATGACTTTTGGTGTTTTATTATAACTATAACCCTAACCCTAACATTTAAGCCAATACTAACCCTAATTATAACCCCAACCCTAGCCCTGATTCTAATCATAGTTTTAACCTTAATTCTAACCTAAACCCTAACCATAACCCTAATTCTAATCATAAATCTATCTGTAATTTTAACCCTAACACTAAATCTAACTATAATTCTACTTGATTTTAGTGCTAACACTAATTCTTACCCCAATACTAATTCAAACCCAAATTAAAACTATAACCCTAACCCTAACCTTAATCTTGATAAAAATGCTAACCATAACTCTAATTATAACCCTAACGCTAATTCTACCCTTATATATGTCCCTATATAATATAACAGGTATGCTAGAATTATATATAATATAACCCTAACCCTAATGTTAATTCTGACAATAATTCTAAATTGAAGCTACGTAATTCTATCCCCAACCCTAATAGTAACCATATTTATAACCCTAATTCTAACTTGAACCTGAACCCTAATTGTAGGCCTAACTTCTAATTTGAACCCAAATTGTAACTATAACCCTAACCCTAACGTTAATCCTGATAATAATTCTAACCCTAATTTTACCCCTAGATCTACTTAATCCTAATTATATTACTAATTCCAACCCTAATCCCAACCTTAATTCTAACCATAGTTCTATATATAGATATAAATATAAATGACCTTTGTTTTAATATTGTGGTTTATGCATATACCATTAACACCAACCTAAAGCATACAAATTAACATCAAGCCAAATTAATTTTGAGAGATGATTAACCTTAACGTTAATCCTGATAATAATTCTAACCCTAATTTTACCCCTAGATCTATTTAATCCTAATTATATTACTAATTCTATCCCTAATCCCAACCTTAATTCTAACCATAGTTCTATATATAGATATAAATATAAATAATCTTTGTTTATGATTTTTTTTTTAAAATCTGTAAGTGTTGGAGGTCACAAGGGGGACCCCCTCCCCATCAACAACATATCCACTTAACCAACTTAATCAACTTAGAAGCCACATAGAAACCACATGTTACTTGGGGATTCGAACTTGGATCTCCATCGTGAGAACCTTATGGTCTTTGCCATTTAAGAACAACCTCGTTCACATAATGTTTATGATTATTATTTTAATATATTGGCTATATAATTATTTTTTAAATTTGATCTAATATGTGGACTATATAATTATTTTTTAAAGTTATTTTTATTAACACACTTGCTCCACTATAGGTTATGCCAATATTCATTTGAAAAAGAAGTATAACACCAATTTTAAAATATGTAAATTAATGAAATATAATTTAAAAATTAAATCACAAACTAAAACATTAAACATCTTAATAAAAAAAATAAAGTTTATTCAATTTCCTATAAGTCGATTTTACCTTTTTCCCTAATAGTAATATTTTTTATTTACAATGAATCATTTTTATTATAATTTAAGAAGTTTATTCTTTCTTAGTCAATTGCGAAAGTGTGCCTCTATCAATTCTCGGAAGACCGAAGTCTTTGATCCTCGCGTTGCATGTAGCGCATGTGAAAAGCAAGAAAGGTGTTTTTAGGAATAGCAAAATTTCTATTGATTCGATATAAACTATAATTCATGAAAAGCCATTTCACCATTCATTGGTTTTTTCATGTTACTTTTCCATAAATGTTAGATGATTAAGAAGGCTTGTTCATGCCCACTAAGGATCCTTTCATATCGATAGAGACACCTCAAGCTTTGTCAAACACCTACTGCCTAGGTAGGTAGTAAACCACCATCCCCTATAATGAGTGATCGAAATATCCACTCCACTTGAATGGTGAACTAAGAGTAATCATGTCCTTTTTGAGGCTTGGTAAAGGCATTTTGAGAAAAAGGAGCATGGCCATAGCATATTGGACCCAACAATGATAGAGGGACAAGATTTCGACCATTGCAATTGAAAGAAATTAAATAAAAAGTCTACAAGATTCCATTCTAGCTAAGTCTCCGACACAAAATGATGCCTAAGCTATTAGAACCACCAGCTCTTTACATCCTAGTCCCCACTAGCACATGTTCAGTGGAAAATTAGGTAATTAAAGAACCTAGAATAATTTGGAATTATGTGAGAGAAAGCAATAAATGACCACTCCAACATTAAATCAAATTTTTTAGAAGTGTACAGAGTTCAAAACAAGAAAATACAAGTGAAAATTATATATTTTACTATTTTTTTCTTTGTTTTAGATTTATTTTGATTTAGCCATTCTTTATATGATGAAAAGTGTATAAGTGGCACATGTTTTATTAGAAGTCAGTATATAAATTAAATCTTATTTAATTTCATGTGTACTCATTTCCAAAGACTAAACTTGATTCTCAATTTCATCCATTCCTCATTTAGAGTTAGATCTGTAATTTGTGCAAGTGATTTAGGTCATTTCCATGATTTGTAAAAATGACCCCTAAACTTTTAGTTTTCAAATTCAAATTTAGGTCTAACCTACCCCTTCCAATTAGTTGTTATGTGTAAACTTGAGATATGAAATGTTACATTTGTGTCCTTTAGAGTTGTATTTAAATACTAACTCTGTTCATTTTTAGACACCTACAATTCATAAGAGAATCTCATAGCTATAATCATTCTAGCATTAAATTAGAACATCCATTACTACATTATTTGCTTGCATCAACATCTAGGGCATCTTTAGAAAGTGTATGTTATCTTTTACCATTTCTAAAAGTCATCGACTTGTTATCTTAGGGGTTTGGTCAAGGGGCTTAGACACATTCCTATCCTCAGCAAACTCTTCCACACAATCATGTTTTAATTTAGAAACAAATATAGGGATTCAAGGTGAGTTGAAGGTGAACATTCAAAGATTTACATGAGATCAAATATGCACTTATGCAAATCAAATTAGCAAGTGCACAATCAATCTCATAATTAGAAAAATAACCAAATAACCCACATAACAAACAATGAGTTTATAGGTTCTAAGACATTTATTTTCTCTCTTTCTATTTTTCTACATAACGACAAATTACTTTTAGCTATCTAAATAACATATCTACTTTAGGCTTTCTACTAAATACTTTTGTTTTATTTATTTATTCTCTGCATTTATTTTAGAAATTACTCTAAGCAGTTCCTTTCCTAGCTACTAAATCCTTTGATAATTATTTGTTTATATGTGATTAATGTTTTTACCATAAGGTTTTACATAAAAGGAATTTTATCCCCCCTTTCAATATTTTTTTGTTGGCTAACAATTAAATTACAATTTGTAAAGAAATAAAATACTTCTTACATGTAAATATCCTATGCTAATTAATTAATATGTAATGAATAACGATCTCACTTAGGATAAAGAGCTAGGATTAATCATAATTTTGAAATAAATGAATAGAATTTAAAAAATAAATAAAGGTATTTAGCTTTAGGTTTGATGTCAATCTTGTTGCATCAAATAATTTTAAATGATTTGCCAATATGCCAAAAATTGGGACCTATAAAAGAATTGCCTCAAGGCTGATAAAATTGGTGTTTCCTATTCTAGTTCACTTTTGTGAATGCAAAATTAAACCTTGTGAATGGATCTATACCTAGTTCTAAGATCTAAACTTCACAAGTTTTGTCACCTAAAATTGTGTTTCCTTGATATTTGTGGCATGTGTCTAAAAAGGGCTAGTGTTTATAAACACTATTAAGGAGTTTACTAGGTAGGGGGATTCCCTTTAGTCAAACCCTTGTTACCAATTCAATAATATGAACAAGGATTGAAGACAATAGACAATCATACAATATCCATGGAGCGTTGATACAAATCTCATATCATGCATTGTGATAATGTAATGATTAATAGATCTCTCTAATTGTTTCTAGATGTAATAATGAATTAGGGTTTATCATTGTATACAACATCCTAATGTTCAATTTAAAATATTGTGTACTTTTATAGACTCCAAATGACTAGTTAGAAAAGTAAACATGGGCCCAATTTTAAGATCTAAATTTGAAAGTTCAAGGGTCATTTTCATGCCCATGGATTTGAACTAGGTCAATTTCACACCCATCAAAATGAGATAAAGAATGGATGGAATGAGCATCATAATGGGTTCCTTTGGATATGTAAAGATGGAATAAGGCGATAATCAAGTTATTTGCCAACTCTAAGCACAAATATGCCAATTTGCACACTAGTCATTGCACTAGGCACAACCATGTCAAAATAGGCCCAAAACCTAAGGGAAAGTATAGTGTATGCAATTTTCACCATTACATATTAGCCCTACTCTAACTTGCATGTGAACTACTATGAAGATGCATGCCAAAGTAAAACAAGTGGTCAACATGAATGTAAATATTCATACTCATAAAAATGATACAAATAAAGATATCAATTTTGGTACATTATCATCACAATGAGTGCTCCATTTCAAAACATACAAGCACAAAAGAAATGTTCTAATGAGTAGCATCTATCAAACATTTTAAAATAGGCATAATCACAACTTTTTTAAATTATCTTAAAAAGGTAAAAACAAAGAGAAAAATGGTAAAGTGAATCTACCTAGTACAAAAATAAGAGCTATGTTTGAAAATATAAATAATAATAGGACCCTACCTAGATGGGGAATAATAGGGCTCTAACTAAATGCAAAAAGATAAAAATAGGGCTCTCTCTAAAAATAGAAACAATCATCATGACCATGAGCTAATCACTACAATTGTAGTCATCAAAGAGTGCTAGTGATATTATATGCCCCTCCAATTGACATCTTATGCAAGGAATCTAAGGAAAGGAGTTCATATATGTGATCATATAAAACCCAAGAATCGTGCAATAAATCTCATCAATAACCCCATGTGACAAGTAATCAATATATCAAGATGTAATTATGTAAGAACATATAACAAGATTTAATCATGTGAGCACATATAACAAAATAGGAAGAAGATATCATTTGTTTTGCCCCCAATGGTGAGGGCATACTAGCAATTAAAATAGATCATGGAAGCACAAAATAGATGTCCTAAACAATATAAGAATGGAACCATAGGCATAAATCATATCCAATAAGATGTAAACATGAAAGGCTAAGGAATATGTAAGGATAAGATCACCTAGGAGCAAGGATATGACAATAAAATCACATTGGTGAAAAGTTAATAAGAAAGGAAAGATATCATTTAATAAGCATGTAATAATGCAAGATATCATTGAATGTGATAAATATGTAACTGTTGCAAGTATGTGCCTAATCGGTGTTGTCATTGATGTCAACATATCCTTGTTGTCATTGGTGTCAACTGTGTCCTATTTTGTTATCTATTTAGAAGCTTTATATGGTGATGATATTGAGAAAATTTGCCTCTCCGAAAGAAATTATGAATTGCAGTGAATTGTAATGAAGACAGTGAGTTGCATGCTGAAGAACAGTCCAGAAGATTGCTCCGCATTTCTTGTAGATTGAATATCTTCGTCTATGGATTGGACATTATTTAGAGGCATGTCTGAAGATGCTAAATCTTGAGTTTGAGCTTCCTCTGTGAAGATTTTAGTGAGTTACATTCACCAGAGTAAAACCTACTTTTTTTTATTATTCACTGGTGACAGGGAGAAAGCATTTTGCTCCACATTCCTCTGCATTAAAGTGTTTTGCTCTGCGGTTCCAGAGGGAAGTCTAGGATGATGATAAGTGCCTACAATTGCAATGGTTCATGTTTTGGTGGTCCGCAAGCTATCTTTCTTTTATGACAGTTGAAGATAGTGAACTTCATGTGTTCCGGTGTGAAAATCTCATGAATAAAGTGGTTTGAGTTTGTGCAGTTGCTCCTGGTGATTTCAACGTGCTTATGGATACGTCCTAATCATGTTCCTACCTTTACATTGGTCCACGTTAAGGAATTGAGATCATGTTTGAATATTATTCCCAGATAACGTAGCGTGTAACCAGTCTTAGCCAACTTGGTTAATTCAAGTGATTGCAAAGATCTCTTGAAGATTATAGAAGCATATTGTGGTGTGGAAGATCATGTTTGAGTCCCAGCAAAGGCATGGTGTGAACCATATACATCTATACTATATTTCCTTAGCATAATTTTGTATTAGGTCAAGACCTATCTTGTAAATGTTTGTAATGCTAACCTTGGAGATTGTTCCAATGGTTGATGATTGTAATGCTGACCTTGATCATCATTCCAAGATTGATGAAGTGTATAAATACTTGTAATTGAGTCATGGAAAAGATGTCCTTGAGTGAAGATGTGAAGATAGGGAAAGAGGTGAAGATGCAAAGTAGAGTGGAGGAACTATTGTACGTCAATGTATTAATCTCAGACATGAAGAAGATGTTGATCTTAGCAGTGAGCCTGCTAGATCTAGTTGTACTTCATGGCAGTGAGCCAGTATGTTCTAGGCCCGTGGAGTGACCAAGCCTGAACATTAATTTTCAAAGATTACAATATATTTTGAGAGCTAAACCTCTCCGTGGTTTTTCCCCCACCTTTGGGTTTTCCACGTAAAAATATGGTGTCTCTTGTTATTAATGTTGCATCTATGTTTAAGTTTCTAATTTCATGCATTCATTATTAATCATAATAACTGTGAACAAGTGATTAATGTTTAAGTGCAGAAGTGGTTAAGTTTTTGGGACAACTAATTCACCCCCCCTCTCAGTTGTCCGACGCATTTCAACAATTGGTATCAGATTAAGGTTCCTCTGCAGAAAGTCTAACAGCTTGAGGAAGATCCAAAATGTCTTATAAGAAGGAAGCACCACATTTTGATGGGATGAATTATGCTCTTTGGAAGGTATGGGAGAAACTGAAAAATCTGTATGAAGGAGATGATTCTATGAAGGAGGCCATGTTGATAACTGAGAGGGGGGGGGGGTGAATCAGTTATCCTAATTATTTCCCTTATTAAACTTTCCTTTTAATTGAAGCAGCATAAAATCAAACACAAAACATTAACCATGAAATAAGAAACACATGACACAGTATTTTTGACGTGGAAACCCTGTTAAGGGAGAAAACCACGGGGTGATTAACCCAAGAATTATTCTCTGTTAGAAGAATAGGAAATTACAAAAATGGCACTTGCCAATTAGGGCTCACTGCCCGAGCACACTGCTCACAAGAGGCTCACTGCCTACAAGAAGACACACTGTCTTACAAAGTGATAAGAATCACAGTCTTGAACTGATTGGAAGCATCTGCATATGCTGGAGTTCAGTTCCGGTTAGGTTCAGTACACTGATCTGCTGCACTTCATCTTTCCTCTGTTCTTTAGTCTGCTATCCTTTCACATACCGGATCTTTCTTGCTACTTCTGCTCTGCTCTGGACTTGTTCGCATATCCCTTCACACATTACACACACTTCACAACTAAATCCATCCTCTATATATATCCGCACAAGTAATTTCATCACTTTTCTAGTCGGCATCCGGAACAGTCTAGTTTCTTACAAACTTAGTTCTGTCGGCTGAATCCTTTCTTATCAAGCAATGCGGATCAAGCATATACTTGTAGATATCATCAATTATGTCGGCCAAACATGATTCATGCCTCCGCAACCTTTATCATCATCTGTAACACATCCGGAAAGTAGTCTGATACTCTGTCAGTCAGTTCTTCCTCTGTTTTCACTGTCTCTCAGGAATCCGGTACTCAACTATTCATATCTTTTTCCTTGTCCAACTCCGGAGGCTAAATCCTTGGAATATACCACTCAAGATAGTCCTCTTGACTTCCCCAGATCCGCACTGCACCAAGACACTTCCTCTGAGAGATCCGGACCAATCTGTCGGACCTTGCCACATGCTCTGTTCTTGTTCACCGGACCACAACAATCTTCAATCTGACTTCCGGTAGAGACATATCATGACTTGCGGATATGTGGGATGACCTTTGTTGCCATCAATGACAACAACCATGAATCCATATAGTGTCTCTTGCCAACAATCTCCCCCTTTGGCATTGATGGCAACACTTAGTGAAAAATGACTAAGTGTTTACACTATGCTCCCCCTTTGCTGATGCTCTGTCTTTATATACAATTTCCGGAACTCCCCCTGAGTTGGATTCCTCATTTTTCACTGCTCCTCACTCCCCCTTTGACATCAATGGCAAAGGGTAGGGTCCGCACACCAAAATTTTCAAAAATTTTCTATATATAGCCGCATATTTACATACTCACATATACTGCAGAATGTCTGCAAAGGATGTCTGCAATTGAACCATTTCAGTAGCCCAACTTAGCTTCATTCTATCCAAGATTGAAATGTGACCACTCAACAAAAATGCAAAAGCTTCTGCCCGCCTGAGATCTGTCGGATCTTTTGTATGGGCGGTGGTCTGGGCATCACTGATGGCCTCATGCATAGTTTCCAACTTAGGGACTATAATCCTTCTAAGTTCTCCCATCCGGTTGGTAATGTTCTTCCTCTCCTTCTCAAGATTCTTTATTTCATTCAAGACTGCAATAGTCTGACATTCTTGATTTATTATAGAGGAAGAGAGAGGATCAAAACTTTGAGATAAGCTTTGAAGCTTGTCCTGTTCCTCTTTTATTTTCTTGTCAATTGCTGCTGTTGCCTTTGACCAAGATATACAAAATTTGTAGATGTCACCGCCATCCTTAAGAGCATTTTCTAAACTCTTTATTCCAATGCTTACAATCTTCCTATCCTTAGAGATTAATTCTAATATTTCAGAAAATCTCTTATCCAAAAATTCCTTCCGGACCTTTTCTTCAGCTGATTTTTCTAGAGAATTAAAATGTGTATCAATACTGCTGACTAAGGTTTTTAGATTACCGGAAGTGGAGGCTGTCGGATCTATTTGGATTGATGGCATGATCTTTACAAGTACTCCGGAAGCAGCCTCTATCAACTCACAGTCTTCCATATGAGACTTCAGGAGCTTTTCATTTGCCTTGGCATTTGCAAATGAAGCTATCTTCATTGTTTGTACCGGAGAGAGAGAGTCAAAATCAAATGGACCTTTTAGAAGCTCCGGTTCATCAATCTCTAGAGTTTCTTTGCTCAAAAATTGTTGAACAGTTTGTGCAGTGTCTCTTGCCGGAGACAGATGTTTCTTTTCTTCTGCAGTCTTAGAACTGTCAACCTCTTTGTCTGTCACCACTGCTTCCTTCTCCTGCAACTGCTCTTCTTCTTTGGATCCGGAGACTGTAGGGGAAACCGGAGGAGAGATGCTTGCTTGCTCATGGGCCACTTCTTCTGGAGCAGAGGGTCCCAAGTCCTCACTTGTCTGTTCATGGCTCACTTCTTCCGGAACAGAAGATTCCAAATCAGCAGCTGTTTCTGCACCTAAGTCCTCTACAACAGGAAGATTGAACCTTTTGAAGGCCTTCCGGAGGATCTCTTCTGTCTCTTGTGCCACTTTGTCAGTCTCACCAAGCATGAGCTGATTCATCCTGGCTTTACTTCTGAACTCATCTCTGCAGTCCTTGAAGATCATGTTCATTGTCTTGGGATCAATTTGAGGATATAGCTGAATAGCTATCTGCTCCCGGATCTCAAGATCTTTGGCATGAGCATTATTCTTTCTTACTTCCATTTCCTTCTCTAGGCTTTTAGGAATGAGTGATATGATCTCAATGAAAGCCTTATTGTATGTGTTCAGATATTTAACTGTGGCTTCCTGCAGAGTCTTTTGGTCTGCCTCACTGAAGTCATCATAGGATTCAGTCATTGGTTGAAGGTTTCCATCCACCGTGACCGACTTGATTATGCTCTCTAGTGACAGAGTGGGCTTTTCAACAGTTACCTCTGCCATTTCCTCCTTGTCTTGGCCTGTGGAGGGCTTACCGGATCCTTTCTTTTTCTGTTTCTTTACTTCTCTTACTCCTTCATCTGATTCTGTCTCCTCTTCATCCTTTTGGCTTTCATAAGCCCTTGATGCTTTTGTCTTGGATCTTTTACCGGATGCCTGGACTTCCGGTTTTGAGCTTTTGGTTGTGGAAGGTGCAGATCTCTTTGATGATCTGGTCCGGGTGGGGGTTTCAACCGGAGCACTTTCTTTGCTTTTCTCTTCTTCCTCAGCCTTTCTCCTCTTTTCCCGGCTGGCATCAAGTGCCTCTTTTGAGATGCCTAGGCCTTGAGCAATGTGCTCTACTTCTTTTCTCACTTTTCTTTTAATCTCAGGTTCCCTGAGTTCTACATGTAATTTCACGCTCAGCTCCTCAAAGGTTCCAAACCTTTCTGCCTTAGGATCTTTGGGCTGACTTAGCATGTGTTGAACATGCAGCTCTACTATCTGTTCATCAACTTCATACCCCATGGGCATGATCCAGACAGTCCTTGGCTCCACTGCCTCCATTAGGCACTGATCAGTGTCAACCATAAAACATACTGAGTCCTTGTATTTCTCAATGAGTGACTGGGGAATTCTCTCTCTTGCTTGCATCATGCTCTGAAAGTTTTTGAAGTATCCCCATAGAGCTGTATTTCTCGCTTTTGCATCCCCAAGTCCATGCAAATAGTCTCTTATCTGGACTGCAACAGGTTTGTCATTCTGCCATACCCATCCACTTGTTCCGGGTAGCTCATTCATGAAGTAGAAGAAGAGACATACAATGAGAGTACCATACTTAAAGGAGTTCTTCTTGTCTTTCTTGATTTTCTGTACATTTTCCATCAATTGGCTTAGTAGTAGTTCACAGAGATCATAATCTGCATTCTTTCTTAGCATTTCATATGCTGTGTATATTGCAGTTCCGGATACAGAATTCTCCCTGCTGGAGTGATAGATCTTGTATCCTATTATCATTGATGCATATTTGATATCCGGATCCGAAATATCTTCAATGGTCATTGCCCTCTTATCATATTTTGATCCGGTGGCCTCAGTTACAACGTTGTTCTTGACAGATTTGAGGATAGGTACCCCCCCGGAAGAGTATAGACCAGTTACTGCTCTAATTGCTTCTTTTGTGATCTTACAGGGTCTATCTAGCCAAAGGAAGTTGTCATGCATCCTGCTCAGTACATACCGGACCCATTCATCTTCTTCAAAGCTAGGGAAATGAATGAATTGCTCAAATTGTTTCTTCTGGATACCCTTATACTCTGGTTTGAGCTCAAAAGCATTGTCTATCAGTTGCTTGTGATAGAGGTCTCTTAATTTGAATTCCCCAAATTCCTCAATGTTTGCGTGTATGTAAACCCTAATATCTTCAGTATGTAAGACTCCGTGGGGAACACTAGAGAAGGCTCCTAGTGGATCTACCTCCAATGATTTGTAGGGATGTTTCTTGAATGAGGGGCGAGGTCTATCAGAGATCTTAACTATGTTTGGAGTAGCCATTCTTCAAGGATTTGCAGTGAGGCAATGAAAAACGAAGAATACCTTAAGCGCCTTCGGTTTGCACGGAGTGGTTGGATTGATTTCTTTATGCAATAGCTTCGGCAGGAGATCCTTGGTGTGCTTGATGAACCTTGTTGCAGAGCGCCACTATTCGCTTCTTCTCAAGTGTAGAATGAGCAGATAACTTTTGAGAAATCCCTTATATTGCTCCGCAAACCCTAATATCTGTCTGCAATAAATGCTTCACCTGCATTATTCCGGTTTACCATGTCTGGACAGCTTGGAGTATCCCGGATTAGTCCTGATCACTGAATATCATCCGGATCTTTAAATCATGAATAAATCTAGGTAACATATTACAAGAACATCCCAAATACTCTGTCCAATCCGCAAGACAAGATCGTGCACTTCCGGATCTCTCCGGACCTTTTGCAATCCTTTATCATACCGGAGCACCTCCCTGAACAGGTCTAACTTAATCGAACACAGATTCTTCATAACTCCTATGCGGACCTCTAAAAACTTGACTGAAGCATCTCAGGAGTTATATCTACAAACCCTTTAATCCGCATCTTGTGCCACATCCGGCACAACTTGTTTGGCTGGGGGAACAGAATCTTCTTTGAGTCTCCCCCTGAGCCTGAGCTCACCTTTTAATTTCCGGAAGAAATATCAGCACCAGAATCTGGTGCGGATCCAACCTCTACATTCTCTGAGTTTTTCTTCACCCAAATCTTGCTCATCTGATTCCTAACTTCATCCGCATTCATCTTTTGTTTACCCTTGTCTTGATTCTGATTATACACCGGACCTCTTTTGTCCTGATTCTTGTTTCTGCAGACTTTAGCATTATGACCGGACCTATTGCAGATTTGGCAAATAACATTTCTTTGCATATTTAACTGATATCCCCTTGATCTGCATTGATTAGCCATATGACCTACTCTATTGCATGTAAAGCATCTACCTTTGAATGATTTGTTTACTTGCATAATTCTGCATTCATGGGATTTGTGTCCATACCTTTTGCAGTTGAAGCATTGTCCGGAGAAGGATGAATTAACCTGATTCATTCTCATTCTGCATTGATTAGCTTTGTGACCAAAATGGTTGCAGCTGTGGCAGTATCCATTGAAGGATGGATATTTTTGAGCATTTGGCTGTCTTACCGGAGGTCTTCTAGGCCTGCTCCTTGGATTTTCTGATCCAAGATTCTTCTGACCGGATCCGGAGCTTTCTCCTTTCTCATATCCCAAGCCATACTTGTCATCTGTCCTCTTTTGACTTCCAAGAAGAACTTCAAGTTGAGCAGAACTTATCTTGAATTTCTCTTTATATTCATTTGCTGTTTGAAGGTCTCTTTTGAGAGAGGCAATTTGATCCTCAAGTTTTCCTTCATTATCTTTGGAATCTTCAAGATCAGATTCAAGGTGTCTGATAATCCTGTCCATCTGGTGGCATTCTTCTGATTTTTCCTTAAGAGATTGTTTTAGATTGTCTTCAGCCTTTCTTTTTTCTTCAATCTCTTGAGTGAACTTTATAGTTCCTGATTCCATTTCATGTCTTAACATGATGACTTCTTTTGATAACTTTTCACATAACTTGGTTTGCTCAGTCAATTCTTCATTTGTATTGCTTTCTTCACTTTGTCTTGCCAACTGTTGGAGCAGCTCCTTTCTCTTTTTCATAGAGAGACTTAATTTGTCTTTTAATTCCCTCATGAATTCATCAGCCTGTTTGAGTCTTTCTCTTAATTCACTGACTTCAGAATTTGACTGTTCAAGATCCTCAAGGGCAGTCTTGAGTTGCTCCTTTAAACCATATGCATCCATTTGAAATCCCAGATCTTCCTCAAGCTGTTAGGCTCTATTAGGAGGAACTTGGCTCTGATACCAATTGTTGATAACTGAGAGGGGGGGGGGGGTGAATCAGTTATCCTAATTATTTCCCTTATTGAACTTTCCTTTTAATTGAAGCAGCATAAAATCAAACACAAAACATTAACCATGAAATAAGAAACACATGACACAGTATTTTTGACGTGGAAACCCTGTTAAGGGAGAAAACCACGGGGTGATTAACCCAAGAATTATTCTCTGTTAGAAGAATAGGAAATTACAAAAATGGCACTTGCCAATTAGGGCTCACTGCCCGAGCACACTGCTCACAAGAGGCTCACTGCCTACAAGAAGACACACTGTCTTACAAAGTGATAAGAATCACAGTCTTGAACTGATTGGAAGCATCTGCATATGCTGGAGTTCAGTTCCGGTTAGGTTCAGTACACTGATCTGCTGCACTTCATCTTTCCTCTGTTCTTTAGTCTGCTATCCTTTCACATACCGGATCTTTCTTGCTACTTCTGCTCTGCTCTGGACTTGTTCGCATATCCCTTCACACATTACACACACTTCACAACTAAATCCATCCTCTATATATATCCGCACAAGTAATTTCATCACTTTTCTAGTCGGCATCCGGAACAGTCTAGTTTCTTACAAACTTAGTTCTGTCGGCTGAATCCTTTCTTATCAAGCAATGCGGATCAAGCATATACTTGTAGATATCATCAATTATGTCGGCCAAACATGATTCATGCCTCCGCAACCTTTATCATCATCTGTAACACATCCGGAAAGTAGTCTGATACTCTGTCAGTCAGTTCTTCCTCTGTTTTCACTGTCTCTCAGGAATCCGGTACTCAACTATTCATATCTTTTTCCTTGTCCAACTCCGGAGGCTAAATCCTTGGAATATACCACTCAAGATAGTCCTCTTGACTTCCCCAGATCCGCACTGCACCAAGACACTTCCTCTGAGAGATCCGGACCAATCTGTCGGACCTTGCCACATGCTCTGTTCTTGTTCACCGGACCACAACAATCTTCAATCTGACTTCCGGTAGAGACATATCATGACTTGCGGATATGTGGGATGACCTTTGTTGCCATCAATGACAACAACCATGAATCCATATAGTGTCTCTTGCCAACAGGCCAAGCTACAAAGTCTGAAAGTGAAATATGAGGGTTTGAAGATGAATGAATATGAAAACACAATAGCCTTTATGCAAAGAGTTGATGAACTTGTCACTAGGATAAAAGGTATGGGGGGAACTCTCAGTGATAAGGAAGTTGTGATGAAAATTCTCAAATCACTACTAAAGTCCTACAGTCACAAGGTAGCTGCAATTGAAGAATTTATGCAAGTAAAAACTATTGACAAAGATTAGTTACTTGGTAAGCTTACTGCCTTTGAAATGAGAGAGTTTGGTGATGCCCTGACAAAAGTTGAGACTGCCTTCAAAGCTAGCACTTCTAGGAAAACCTCCAGATCAAAAAAAGTACAAGGTAGAATCTGATGATGAGTTTGATGAAACTGAAGCCAACTTTGTTGATAGACTGCAAAGAGGATCTGGTAAGTTTAAAGGTAAATTACCTTTTAAATGTTTCTCCTGTGGTAAAGTAGGCCACTTTGCTTCCAAATGCCCTGAAAAAATTGAAAGAAATAGAAAAAGATATGAGAACAGGCCTAGGATCCAAAAGAAATGTTATTATGTAGAAGATTTTGATGATGATGGAGTATCAGATCATGGTGAACTAGATAATACTAGTACTTCTGGTAATGAATGCTTGTTTATTGCTATTAAGGAAGAACCTGTGTCTACTAATCCTACTAGCTGTGTGAAGGAAGAAAAACTAATGGAAAGTGCTTTAGCTACTTAGGTTGTTGAAGACAAAGATGAAGGGGTTATTGATAGTGGTTCCTCTCACCACATGACTGGTGACAAAAGTAAGTTTGTGAGTTTGGAAAGATATGATGGTGGACTGGTTAGATTTGGAGATGATACAACTAGTAAGCTTTGTGGAAAAGGATCTATCTCTTTTGATGGCAAGCATAATACTGAAGATGTCTTGTATGTGAAAGGATTAAAGCATAATCTTTTGAGTGGGTCAGATGTGTGACAAAGGTTATGATTTAAACTTCAAGGACAACGGATGCAAGATTAGGGAAAGCTCTGAAATAGTCATTGCAACTGGTAAGAAGACCAGAGGTAATATCTATCACTTGAAAGGAACTGATAACTATTGTTTGTTGGCTCAGACTGATGAAAGTTGGCTATAGCATAGAAGGATGTGTCACATAAATTTGATAACATTATGAAGATATGTACTGCATAGGCTATTAGAGATTTGCATAAGCTTGTGAAGCATGCTAATCCAACTTGCAAGGAGTGTCAAGTTGGGAAACAAACAAGAACAAGTTTCAAAAGTAAGGACCAATCAATTGATGGACTGCTGGAACTAGTGCATATAGATTTGTGTGGACCTACCATAGTAAGAAGTCTGCAAGGAGACAAGTATTTCATGTTACTTATTGATGATTATTCTAGAATCAGTTGGGTTACCTTTTTGAAGGAAAAAGAAGAAGCTCTAGATAAGTTCAAGGCATTTAAGGCAATGGTTGAAAATGAGATGGATTTGAAGATCAAATGTTTGAGGTCTAATAGAGGAGGAGAGTTTACATCAAATGAATTCAATTTCTTTTGCGAAGAAAATGGGATAAAGAGACAGTTATCTGCACCTAGAACTCCACAACAAAATAGAGTTGTTAAAAGGAAAAATAGAACAGTTCAAGAAGCTGCTAGAACCATGATGAAGGAAGCTAATCTTCCAAAAGTATATTGGACAGAGCCAATTCACACTGTTGTATACATCCTAAACAGAGTCCAAGTCAAAGGTAACAGTTCTAAGACTCCTTATGAATTGTGGTATGGTAAAGTTCCTACTGTGAAATATCTCAAAGTTTTTGGTAGCAAATGTTATATGAAAAGAGAAGAAGATCTAGGCAAGTTTGATGCTAGATGTGATGAACGAATCTTCCTTGGTTACTCCACCAAGAGAAAGGCCTACCAGTGCTATAATAAGAGGCTAAATAAGATCATTGAGAGTGCAAATGTCAAAGTCAATGAAAACAAGGAGAGGTGTCCAGAACCAAGTGGATATGAATCAGATAAACTAGATGTTTCAGCAAGCAAAGAAGTGGTGCAGCATGAAGATAGCTCAGATGAAGAGGAACAAACTCTGGAAAGTGCTACCAAGACACCACAATATGTAAAACTTAATCATTCTGATGATCAAATCATAGGAGATAAGAGAAAAGGAATCCTAACCAGACGAAGAGCTACAGAAGAAATAAATTTCTATCTGATTTCCAAGATTGAACCTAAGACTGTGAATGAAGCTTGCAATGATGAGAATTGGGTAAAGGCTATGAAAGAAGAACTGATGCAAATAGAGAAGAATCAGACATGGGATCTTGTTCGCAGACCGTCAGATAAAAATGTAATTGGCACCAAGTGGGTCTTTAGAAACAAGATGAATGAAAATGGTGAAGTGGTAAGAAACAAAGAAAGGTTGGTATACAAAGAATACTCTCAAGTTGAAGGAATAGATTTTAAGGAAACATTTGCACCAGTGGCAAGGATTGAAGCTATAAGAATGTTTTTGGCATTTGCAGCCTACAAAGATTTTAAGGTATATCAAATGGATGTGAAGTCTATATTCTTGAATGGAGAATTGGAAGAAGTCTATATTGAACCACTGGAAGGATTTCAGTCATCAGATTAGGGTGACATGGTATGTAGATCGAAGAAGGCATTATATGGATTAAAACAAGCCCCCAGGGCTTGGTATGCTAGGTTGGATACGTATCTAATATAGTTAGGGTTCAGCAAGGGTACTACCAACAGCAATCTCTACTCCAAGATCAATAATGAACAAATCCTAATCGTTGCAATCTTTGTTGATGACATTATCTTTGGAGGCAATGAAGGTATGTGCACAGTTTTTGTTGGAGAAATGAATTGAAATGTCCATGTTTGGTGAGATAAATTTATTTTTAGGTCTACAAATAAATCAATCAGATAAAGGTATCTTCATTTCTTAGTCGAAGTATGTGAAAGAGTTGTTAAAGAAGTTTGGGATGGAAGACTCTAAATCGATAAATACTCCTATGGTAACTGGTTGTAAGTTGAGCAAAAATGACGATTCACCTATGACAGATCAGAAAAGGTATAGATCTGTGATTGGAGGATTACTTTATCTGACTCAGACCAGAACTAACATAATGCATGTAGTTTATCTTGTGGCAAGGTTTCAAGCAAAACCTAAGGAGTCACATGTGATGGCAGTCAAGAGAATTCTGAGATATTTGAAAGGCACAATGGATTATGGTTTGTGGTATCCAAAGGGTAATGATTTCACTCTCAGTGCATACACTGATGCAAATTGGGTCAGAGATGCGGATGACAAAAAAAGTACAAGTGGAGGTGCATTCTTCTTGGGAAAAAGGTTGGTATCTTGGTTAAGCAAGAAACAAGATTCAATATCTCTATCCACTGCAGAAGCAAAATATATTGTAGCAGCATGCAGTTGCACTCAAGTGTTATAGATGAAGCAGACATTAAAGGACATCAGAGTTGTGTTTGAAGATCCAATTGCAATCTTTTGTGACAATACAAGTGCCATAAACATATCAAAGAATCTAGTAATGCATTCAAGGACAAAGCACATATCCATAAGATATCACTTTCTGAGGGAAAAAGTGACAGAGAATGAAGTCAAGTTGGAGTATGTATCTACAAAAGACCAGATTGCAGACATTTTCATCAAGCCTCTGCCTAAGGATACTTTTGAGTATCTTAGAGAAAAATTAGGGGTTATTACCCTTCCTACTCTAAACTAAGATGCACAAGAGTGCATCAATCTAGTGGTGCTTAGAGTTCATTCTTCAAATCCAAATTGATGCTTTTAGGGCTACTTCTCAGGGGGAGTAGTCAGAAAGTTTAGAAGAGCGATTGGATCAGAGCAGCAAAGTGCAAGTATGTGCCCTTTGCCATTGATGTCAAAGGGGGAAAGAAATCATGTGAAAAACTTAGTGAGAAAGAGTGTAGGTGTGTAAAGAGATAGGGGGAGAATCTTGTCTTGATGGTTGTTGCAGTTTTTCAAATCATATGTTGCCATCAATGACAAAGGGGGAGATTGTTGCAAGTATGTGCCTAATCGATGTCATCATTGATGTCAACATATCCTTGTTGTCATTGGTGTCAACTATGTCCTATTTTGTTATCTGTTTAGAAGCTTTATATGTTGAGGATATTGAGAAAATTTGCCTCTCCGGAAGAAACTGAGTTGCAGTGAATTGCAGTGAAGACAGTGAGTTGCATGCTAAAGAACAGTCCAGAAGATTGCTCCGCATTTCTTGCAGATTGAAGATCTTGGTCTGAGGATTGGAATTTATTTAGAGGCATGTCTAAAGATGCTAAATCTTGAGTTTGAGCTTCCAGTGTGAAGATTTGAGTGAGTTACATTCACCAGAGTAAAACCTACTTTTTTTATTATTCATTGGTGACATGGAGAAATTATTATGCTATGCATTCCTCTGCATTAAAGTGTTTTTCTTTGTGGTTCTAGAGGGAAGTCTGGGATGATGATAAGTGCCTACAATTGTAATGGTTCATGTTTTGGTGGTCCACAAGCTATCTTTATTTTATGACAGTTGAAGACAGTGAAGTTCATGTGCTCCAGTGTGAAGAATCTCATGAATAAAGTGGTTTGAGTTTGTGTGGTTGCTCCTAGTGATTTCAACATGCTTGTGGATACCTCTTGATCATGTTCCTACCTTTACATTGGTCCATGTTAAGGAATTGAGATTGTGTTTGAAGATTATTCCCAGATAACGTAGCGTGTAACCAATCTTAGCTGACTTGGTTAATTCTAGTGATTGTAGACATCACTTGAAGATTGTAGAAGCATGTTGTGGTGTGGAAGATTGTGTTTGAGTCCCAGCTAAGGCATGGCGTGAACTGTATACATCTATACTACATTTCTTTAGCATAATTTTGTATTAGGTCAAGACCTCTCTTGTAAATGTTTGTAATGCCAACCTTGGAGATTGTTCCAATGGTTGATGATTGTAATGCCGACCTTGATGATCATTCCAAGGTTGATGAAGTGTGTAAATACTTGTAATTGAGTCATGGAAAATATGTCCTTGAGCGAAGATGCGAAGATAGGGAAAGAGGTGAAGAGGCAGAGTAGAGCAAAGAAACTATTATACATCAATGTATTAATCTTAGACATGAAGAAGATGTTGATCTTGGTAGTGAGCCTGGCAGTGAGCTGCCAGTAGGGTTTAACAGCCCTCATTGTAATCTTCCTAGGTTCAGGGTTGAGGCAGTGAGCCTGCTAGACCTAACTATATTTCATGGCAATGAGACAACATGTTCTAGGCCCGTGGAGTGACCAAGCCTGAACATCATTTTTCAAAGATTACAATATATTTTGACAGCTAATCCCCTCCATGGTTTTTCCCCGACCTTGGGGTTTTCCATGTAAAAATATGGTGTCTCTTGTGATTAATGTTGCATCTGTATTTAAGTTTCTAATTTCATGCATTCATTATTTAATCATAATAACTATGAACAAGTGATTAATGTTTAAGTGTAGAAGTGGTTGAGTTTTTGGGACAACTGATTCACCCCCCCTCTCAGTTGTCTGGCGCATTTCAACAGTAACAACATAGTAATATGTGATCATGAAAGAATACATGAAAGGGGAAGCAAAGTTCCCCCAACATTGCCCCTCAGTGAGGGAAAATAACAAGTGCTAAGAGATAGTTTAATATAGATCGTTACAAGCCTTGGTAAGGGAGGAGGATAGGGAGGGCCAATGTTGCCCCCAATGTAGATAACTGAATTTAAGTGTTAGTCATAAATTTTAGATAAGAAACATGTAAGCATAGAAATGTGATATGTCATCATGATAAGACTTGACAAGGTGTAATCCTCATAAACATGTGATCATAAGCTGTAAACATGATAATCATAGATATGTGTAAGCATAAGATGTAATCATATTAAGCATAATTTGAACATGTAATCATCATAAAATAATTTAATGTAAGCATATGATCAAGTGCATTCTAGTCATAAGATAAGCATTTGATTATAACATCTTCCAAGAAAAAAAGACAAGTAACATAAGGGAGATGCCCCAAGTGAGGAGACACGAAATGGAAGAAACATGTAACAAGACATAATACATTATATAGAAGGTGAAATGAAAATGAAAAGCATGGGAATAGGAAATTCACAATAAGCATGGCATAATCAAAAAGGCCAAAAGTGGAAAGGAAATCATAAGATAATTGAAGATGTAGAGGAGCATAAAATACATGGGATAATCAAAATGTCTTATCAAAACATACAACAACATATGCTATATTTTTGAATATTATGAGAGAGTTTCCAGTCACTCCATGCTTTGTATCAGCCCTAACCTATAGTCCAAATGACACAAAAGAAGCACATACACAACACATAAGGAAGAAGCAATAATTGTTAGGACTAAGTGTGCTGTACACTCTACAAGTCCTAGTTATAATATTATGATACTATCATAATATTAGATTTCTAGGTGAGGTTGAGACACACATTGGAAACAAGCTTGCACATGAATGGGGAGATGGAAGAGAAGCGTTACTTATTCTATTCAACATAGATGATTTGAATATGCTTTATCTATGCATCTCTCATCTAATGTTTGGTTGATTCAATTAGTTCAATTACTTGGGTTATTCAATGAACTCAACTTGAATAAAACAAATTCCAGAGTTGCCCCACCACACTATAGAGGTGGGGGAGAGATAGGGGACATTTAATAAATAATCTCAAGTTCCTAGATTAATATTACAATAATATGATGTTATGTGTCTAAGAGACCCCTTGTGGACCCATAATATTCTTCCAATCACTTGGCATGAAGTGTAAAAGCATTAGAAGAGGAGTTACTAGTTGACTAGTCCACCTTGGAAAAGTTCACCCCATTATGAGAAGCTAAAGGGTAACAATTTCTCATAACGAATCTTTGACTACATTATGACCTTAATGAGATGGGTGGTTCTTGCATGTAACTCCTTCATGCATTTTGACATTGGGACAAGTATTACATAGATTATTTCATGGTTTTGAATACCATTGGTGGTATTACTCAATCTTATTTGTTATAAATTTAAGGCTTGGATGAGCAATTTAACAATCACAAGTTGGGAGAACATTGTTGGGTTGCTAGTATGCTCTAAGCAGTAAGAGATTGTTGCTATATAAGAGGTTTAGATTAGCTAATTATATTTGTATATCTATTTTGGATGATTAATGTAGTGTTAGATCTCTCTTTGGTGGGTGGTTTTTTATTGAAAGGCTTCCCCACATTACATACTATGTCTTTAAATGTCATGTTATTCTTATTTATATCGTTTATAAGTTCATTTTTAGTTTTATATCATTAGTATTTCTGATTTATATCATTCACTAAGATTAGATTTACTTTATATTTTATTGTTCCTAATCAAAGGATTAGCGTATAGGTTCAACAACAATGAACTACATAACATGTGTTCAAATTCACTTGTGTCAGCATGCACCACTAAAGGTGTCTTTGCATCATCCACATGCTAACAAAGACCATGAACATTACACAACCATTAAAAATTATAAAGTAAAACAAAACACAAGGAAAAGATCTCAACCAATTATATTGGAATCATCTTCATCTTCATAGGGATGGACCTTAATGTAATCATAGCCAACCTAAGTTAAATTTCTTTGTTATTTTTAACCTCATGCTCATGTTCTTTCTCAAGTGGGATAGTAGGATAGTCATATGGAACTACATGATAGCCACTTTACATTGAATGATTATTATCATCTTGCATACACTCATTGGGAATAAAATTTATGTTGTATGAAAGATCCATGAATGAATGAAGAATAATGAGATAAATCAAACCATAATAAATCTTCATCAATCAAAGTTTCACTAAACACATGCATTAGAAAAATCTAATCCTCAACCTGTGCATCAAATAGTAAGAAAAGGTGTTTAACATGTAAGTATGCACCATTATGATATTCATTTCCATGACCATTAAATGCATCAATCAATGAATCTCTAATAATATGAGCACTATAAAGCTTAGGATCCAAGACACCATGAGATATAGAACCATTTTCAACATGTATATCATTAACATTTGTAAGTTGAGAAGCATGATCATCATTAGCATTATCATGTGAGAAATAAAATAAAGCATCATTATCAACCACACATGTTAAAAGGATCCTTGTGAAATAAATCATGAAAGTACAAAGAAAAAGCATCCTCATCATTATTAGTATCACATGAATTATAAACTCTAAGTGTGTTCATAAAAGTGAAGAGCAAAGCACTAGCTATAGATAGTATAAAATCACAAATAGTGTGTGCATTTGAAACATGAATTATACTATCATCACCAATATTGTCACCATGAAGCAAAGAGTTATCAACCACATGCTGAGAATAGAAAGAAATATCACTAAGATCATAACTAAATATATCATTAATAGATACAAGCCAAAAGATATAGAAGAATGACCATCACTAGTAGTAGGACTATTGTTGGCAACATAGTCAAGACACACTGCTCTGATGGAAATTTGTATGTTGTCATTGATGGCAACAAATCATAGTAAAGGGGTTTTCAATTATGGCACCAAGGTTTGGTAAAGGTTTGAAAGACTAACTTAGTCAAAATGGCTAAGTATGGGCAAGCTACAGAGTGACAGAGATTGGGTCAGTATGCCTCCACAGTTGAAGATCATTATATGTGGTTCAGGTATGTTGTTCATAGATATTTGGTGATCACATGTTCCAGTGTTCAAGTTCTGACTTCCTCTGGAAGTCATATGGTGAAATGTCTAAGTCCGGGTGAATAGAGTTAAGACAGGAACATAGCACAGTACCAAAGTAAAAGGGTCTGCATTCCTCCGCTATTACATATTTTGTCTTGTGATTCTAAGGCAACAAAGATACTTATTATGACTACCTAAATCCAGAGTTTAGCTTTTGAAGTTCCTTTAATCACTTTCTACAAGTTGTTCTTTATTGGCTTACAGTCTGACAATGTTTCACCATGTCTGAGTGACAATTCAAAGATTTGCATTTGTCTATAGTTGAATACTATGTTCTGCAGTTCTAAAGGTATGACAAGTGAGCTATAATGAATATTAGATATGATTTTTAGAGTCTTATATGGTCCTCCTTGGAAGTTATGATGCGACAGTTGAACTGGTTAAGCGTGTACTTAAGGGATAAGCTAACAAACATGTTAGATCTATATGCGGTGAAGATATATTGTTTGAACAATCAATCTAAGTGGTTGAATGATTGGTCCTGACCTATATGAAGACTATTGTATGTCTGTTTGGGTCCGCATTGTTGTTTGTGCACAAGATCAAGCTGACAAGGTATAACATTTTGTACACACATTTCATGTTTGGCTTGCCGACCTAATCATGAGATAAATCTTGTTGTGAATATATATACTTGATGGATTTCGGTGTTGGAGGTATGGAGAAGTGGGGATATAGTGAGAATTTGATGTGTACATGATTTAAGGCAGGTTACAGAGCAGAAAAGGACAATAAGAACATAAAACAGAGTATATGTAGCAGAGCAGAAAATCAGGGCAGAAATAATGAAGACCTTTTAATTTGTGTATTGAGCTTTCAATGGAACTATACTCTAGCATGTGGTAGATGCATTTGTAAGAGTTCACCATTGGCAGTGAGCCAATTTTCCTTCTCTCTTCTACCCTTCTTTCTTTGTGGATAGTGAGTCCACCTACAGTGAGCATTTCTTTGGGCAGTGAGCCTTATGTAATCCGGTATTGTTATCATAATATATTGTGAGCTAACACTCACAGTGGTTTTTCCCTTTTTGGATTTTCCACATAAAAATAGTAGTGTCTATGTGTTATGTCTTTATGGTTGTTGTTCTCATGTTTATTCTGATTTCATATTATTAATTTTGGTATTTAAATTAATGAACATGTTAAGAAATGGTTTTGTGGAATACTGATTCACCCCCTCTCAGTATTCCTTGTATTCAATAACTATAAGCACTATAAAGCACATCATTGTGATAGTCATAATAGATAGGTGGTACTAGCAAGAAGATTCATGAAGAGGCTCATCAAAAGGACAAACATCATCAATCATATCACTAGGTTCCTCAAAGAAAGATGTATCATGAGAGGCACATGCAAGAGGATATATAGATGCAATAGGAGAACAATGATGAGATGTAGAAAGAATATTCTCACTAGGTACAACATCACATGAAGTGAAGTCATAAATCTCACAAAAAGAAAAACTACAGGTTGCTCACCAAGTGGCAAGATCAAGTGAAAACATGAAAAGAACATGAACAAAGTATAAAAATGCATGTAAGATGTAATGAGTGAGACAAGTAGAGATATTAACCAATAAGTCTATCAAAATTAGGTGGGTGTGGGTCTATTTCAATGGGACCAATAAATGTGTCACCCAAATCCATGCCCCCCATGGTACTATCCATTACAATGCCATGTTGCATAAAGGGTGATGTATGGCATGGATTGTTTCTCTATGAACAAAAGTGCTATATAATGGTGCTAAGCATGATGTATGCTTTGAAATAATTGGCTTAGATGTTATGTTTTGGATTTTATGTCCTTTCTCTTGAGATGTTTTAGTATTGTTTATTCATGTTTCCTTTATGTTCATCGTGTGTGATAATATCATTTGTAACACCATTATGTGATTTTTTAGGTACATATCATTAGAAGTATCATCAAAACTAATATACGACCATCAATGACATTAAAAGAATCCTCATTCATTTTCATTTGATTAGACTCCTCATGTGGAGGTGGTAAAGATGTTTTTTGCATTATAGTGAACATCCTCAATTTGTATCACCTTATTGTCAATAAGATCTTGAATTTTATGCTTAAGTGGGATGCACCTATCCATGGTATGTCCATGTGTTTGATGGTAATCACAAAAAAATTTACCCTTGAAATGTGGAGACACCTCTAAATGTATAAATCGGCTTAATTATGATGCAAAGTGATGAGTTTGTGTTACAAGAGTTGTTTTAATATGAGATGTGGAAGATCTCCCAATCTAATTAATTCTCTAAATGCTTTATGTTTGATGTTTGATTTATGATGATCTCTATGGTTGACATTAGATCCAGCCTCATTTCCCCCATTTTCTAAATTCGACATTGCTTGTAACTCATGGGAATAAGGAGTGTTAGAGACACTATGATGTAAAATATCATTTTCTAACAAAGCAAGTTCACATTTGCACACATTAGCACATAACTCTAAAAATGAATAATAAGAATTATAAAGCACTTTTTATTTGAGTAGTGGAAGTACACCTTTGATGAACAAACTTTGAAGCTAATCATCTAGTAATTTGAAACTTAGTTTTGCAATGATAATTTGAAATCTTAACATAGTCATTAATTGTTTCGTGTTCTCCTAGTTGACATTGTGTTACTTTATCCATTGTTCCCTTAGGTTTAATATTATATTGAAAATATTCAATAAAATCACTTGCTAAATATCCAAAAGAAGTAATTAAAGCATGAGGTGGAGAATAAAACTAAGTAATTGCATAATTTCTCAAGCTTGGTGGAAACAACCTGGCAAGTATTTTGACCTCATAAGAGTAGTCTAAGCATGTATTTTTGAAGAATCTTATATGAATTAGTGGATCGCCTCTACCATCATACACTATAAAACTAGGTGTCATTAATCCAATTGGTGAAGGATATGCCAATTTGTCATATGCCAATGGATTATGTAATTTCTTACATCTGAAATCCTCATTTGGAGATTTTAACAAATCATTGATACAATGTTCCACATTTTATACTTTTCTCATAATGAGGGCCAATTGGTTTAAAATTTTGTTTGGTGTAGAAGCAAGAATAGGACTAGAGATTTCATCATCAACAGTTTTTTCCAATAGACTTATGTGTATAAATGTCATGTGTAATAGATGGAAAATGATTTACTTGCACAACATCCTCACATAACCCCAGTAAAATTGTAGGTGATCCTCATGTTGTTCCTCTTTCTTATTTGTGTATAAACCATGTATTTGTTCATATGATACATTATGATAATCATGTACTCACAATTCTCAAAAGATACATCATGAAAAGGCATAAAATAATACATAGGAGGCTCATTATGCGCATTAAAAAATGGTATATCAAATATGATGTGCATATGAAGCCATGAGATCTCCAAAGGAATGTCCACAAGAAGGTGAATGATGAGAAACATGAGATAAACTTGTCCTAGAGCCAAGAGTGAAGTAATCTATGAAAGCACATGTCTAAGCGTAATGGATGACTTATAAGAAGTATCATACATATAAAACTATTATAAGGTGTCATCTATTAAAGTTTGTCCAAATATCTCAATTTAGAACATATCATCATGCATATGCTCATAATGTAAAAGTAGAAATGATTTGACATGTAAAGATACATCTTGATTACCATTGAAGCCATCAAACATTAAGTCTTCACTTATTGTAGCCATGGCATGATCTAATCCATCATGGAATAAGGAGAAAATGTATCTTTCAAGTAAGTGTCACTAAGCTTCTCACTAAATAAATCATCAATAGGCCATGATCCAAGGGATAGAGAGGAAGGAACTATCATGAATGACATGAGGGATTTCATCATCATCAAGCAAAGTAACGTCATGTATAGTCAAACAAGGTGGAGTATCACCATCACTAGATGCATCACTATCATATGTCATGCAAGGATTATGACCATTATGAGTCTCATGGACATATGAAGTAAATTCGTTCTAAATAGAAGGAGAGGTGGGAACAAGTTCAAGAAAAGATGAAAAGTTAGAAACATGTTGGACCAATGTATCCCTAAAACATGGAGCATCCTCTTTTTAATGAAAATATATGAGATCCTTGTGAAAAAAAATTAAGATCCTTGTTGTGTTTAGGAATGGAAGCCAAGCACAAGGATTAATTGCAATCCATGGTGAAATATTTAACAATGAAGCACAAACAATGGGGGGATCTAAAAGATTAAGGACCAAATCCTAAGTGAAGCACAAACAATGGTGGGATCTAAAAGATTAAGGACCAAATCCTAAGTGAAGCACAAACAATGGGGGGATCTAAAAGGTGAAGGGTCAAAGCCTAAGTGAAGCACTAAGAGCAATCAAACTTGAAAAATAAGGATGAAAATCAAAGCACACAAATTTGGAACTCAAAAAATTAGAAATATTTAACCCTAAGGGATAGGCATATAAGTTATGGGTTTACAATAAAGGGAAATAAAATGACCCTTCAAAAATATTTAAAGTGTATAACTAAATAAAATTATTTAAAAGTGCCACTCTAGATATTTATGAGTTGAGTCTGATTAAACAACTAATGTAAGCTAATTGAGAGAAAATTTGAACATGTGCTGAAATTGAATGAATAAGGATTAGGGTTGCTTAACATCCAATGTGAACATTGACTAACATGGTGTTATGACAGAAGACTACAAATTGAATTATATAACTAGAAATTGCCTAAAGAAGTAGAGACAATTGATGTCTGAGAGGTTAAGAGTCTAGGACAAAATCATGGTATAGATCCTATCTAGTGGTGCACTCCTATCTTGGATTTTGTGATTCTATCAAGAGCAATATTAGGTCCTTGGTACCTATAAAAAGTGCTTGCTTGGTATATATTTGAGTAAAGAAAATAATGGTGGTGCTAAAGAGCATTGTGGGATTTGCTATGCAAGGATTGAAGTTCAAGATTTCCTTGCACCTTAGTCAAGTGCCAAGACTAAGTCAACAGTAAAAGTAAAAGTGATTGTGTATTTGGATCTTGATGTCGATGTATGACAAAGAGGTGGTTGTGAACATGTAAAATATTAAAGACAAATGTGTGAATGTATTGCCCTAGCTATTAAACAATGATTTTTGATGATGTTCAAATGACCCAAGGATAATTCATTTAAATACATGCTCCAAACATCAAATTTAATTTTTTGGCATGTACAATGATGGGTAATGGTCGTGTCTAGAATATTCTATCATGAAATATAGTTTTTTGAAATTTGAAAAAGGTGGAAGAGATGGTAGTTGCAATTAAGCCAAGAGGACATAATTGTAGTCCTCCCTAGTGCAATTTAGTCTAAGTTGGAAAAAATCTTAAAATTTATAACAAAGGCTTTTTGAGCAAAATATTGAGGTATAACAAAGCATAAGAATGGGCCTTGAGTTAGGGAATATGCCAAAAAGAACTCAAAAATAAGTTAAAAACATGTACTACACTCACAAGAGTCACCGCATAGAACCACACTAGAAACCACCACTAATGCAGCACTGGGAGACCAAGAGTCACCACATAGAACCACACTAGAAACCACTTGTGAAGTCCAAGAGCCACATCTTGAAGTTCCATCTATAGATGTTACTTGGGGAATTTGAACTTGGATCTCCATCTGGAGAACCTTATGGCTTTGCCATTAAGCCCAACCCCCTTTCACAAAAAAATTGATAAACAATTTCCCTATAAATTACTTGTATAAATAAAAATATCTCATCAAATTTTTTATTTAAAACAAAAAAATCACAGCCTAAATTTGATAGCCATATTTAGTCATTTTAATTGTAAAATACAATTAAAATTTTAGGAAGACTGTATCAAGGTAAGATATATATATATGCTTTAATATTTGCAAGACAACTTCAAATAGATGACTATCACAACAAGAGACGCATTGCGTCAAGTTCCTGCCTCTATGTTACCAATGTTGTTGTAATTTATCATTAGAAATATAAGTTGAGTGAAGGCAAAAAAAAGAAATTATGAAGTGATCTGGTTTAGAAAATCCAAGATTAGAAATGGAAAAATTGCAGCAAAATATTTGAATGCCACCAATAGAAATCTCAAGAAGCAAAAATCCATCTACCATTGATCACTGCCCATGGTAAAATAAAAACTTGACCATTCTTGCTATTGTAGCATAAGCAGTTATCACAAATAGCTTTAGATTTCAAAACAGTCCTCTGTGACTGCACTGCTCAAGGATATAAAAGTTTAAAATTTGTCATCACACAGTATCAGGGAAAAAATATATTTTATTAATTTAAAGCTGGGAAGTTCATTTACTGATCAATTTTTTCTCTTGAATTTGTGATCCAGATGGTTTGGAAGAGATTTGGTTCCAGATTTTTTTAGAAATTTCAATTTGGCTCTTTCAAAAGGTCTATATGCATTACCATGAAATAATTGATGTTGTTTAATGAAGTTATAGTTCTTGTTCACCATCTATAATTTGATTCCTAGTCTAAAGCAATCAGATTGTAGCATTGTTAGTTGGATGCTTAAAAGAGTAGACACCCATCAAAGTTAGACGTGCTCTGGAGATTAGTTAATGATGTGAAAACAAAAATATATGCACACTGGAAAAGTTATTTTCTATATCAAGTAGCAGGGTAATGAGCTGACTTGAAAAGACCGCAGTAGATGATAGACACTAACTCCGATCTAGAAAGCCAGGACCGCTATCGAGCTTACCCAAAAATCTGTGTAGACTATTCCATGACAATTTACAGAGGAGAGTAGGATTTCAAGTAGAGTAGAGAAGGAGAACTGTAATTTAGTTCTATGTTAAATGGCTTTAGTTTACTGTTAGAAATTAAAAAAGGAATTTAATTCAGAATCTTGGAGAATTCATTATAGACGTTGTAGTTACTTTGCTATCTGGAAAAGGTCTCCTCTAGTTCTAAAAATTGGATAAATATGATTGAGTGTGTCATTTTTTGTGAAAAGATCCATCAATGTATACCTATAAAATTTATAAACAAAGAGATCCTCTTCGATGAAATAGAGAATGCGAGGCTACGTACTGAATTGAAGCGAGGAATGCACAAATAAAATGAGGTGTGTTACAATTGAAAGCTATTGCAACAACCATTTTACACGAATTGGCTATGGAAGCACATTCTGTCACTAAGTCAGCACTCACTACGTTCACACTATCTTTGCAGTTGAAAGTAAACCAAGCTGGCACTTGGATATCATCTTCTTCAAGCAATTCAACATAAGCCTGAAATAATAACACGAACTTTTAAGCAATTATTTTCTAAAATGGCAAAACCGGATGACATGTGAACAGTTAGAAAATAGTTCCTTCTTAGCTACATATGATCTAAATGATAGGTTAAATATTATTACAGGTTAAATATTATTAGTTATTCCAAGTATTAATGTTCCCTTACATTTAAAATAGTAATGAACATGAATTTGCTTACACCATTTGAACTGGCCACCGTGATTCTGCACAAACTGAAGAAACACAGCCGCACCCATTTCATTTCAATATGAAATGCTTTCCACGGTAGCAAATGTTGTGGACATACTGTAAGGTCTATAAATAGTGCTATATCCGATGCAATTTTAGGATTACGCCAAGCTTTTCCTGTACAAGTGAGAATCAACCAGTTTTAAATATCAATAAATATCAACAATAAAGACAAAATAAAATGCATCAGGTTGGGGATATGAATGTAGTCGAATTAAGGAATCATAAACGATGATTTTATACAGTTTCTCCCAAAGTTGCCTTACGTCATTTACTTTCTTTTCTTCTTTTTGTAGTTTTTAAGATGATCATATGAAGTAGAATGTTGGAATTTTACAATAGCCGCATTTCACAGGCTCCTCATTATATGTCCATGATCTGGGATAAATGGGATAATTAAATTTTGAGTTTCAAGAAAATATATAATAAATTACTCATTAAATTCTTAGATAATAGACACCACTAATGAAAAACACCATACCAAATAATTTTTGAATCATGTTACATGTAGGGCCTGTTTTGCCAGGTAATAGTGGAGCTTTTCCAAAGCCGATTTATGTAATAAATTACATTCACAGAATGCTCTGAATTTACTCATCCTATCTAGAAGCTGCTCAATCCATGTTCAAAAGCCTATAAGAGTATGACATGTTACCATATAAATTCTGAATTTGATGTAATTCTTTGTAGCATTTTCGAACATAGCTATATCTCAAACAGGTTCATCAAAGGGATGTAACTCACATACAAAATGGCCTATGCAGTGAAGCCCAGATTCTAGGAAAAGAAATGGTAAATACAATATATTTTTTAAATGTAGAAAACTTGTACTAATCTTCCCAACTATTATCATTTTCACAACTGGGATGTTTAGGACTCAACATGAAACCACAAGTTATCTCGAGTAAAAATAAGCACTTATGCAGGCATTACATCAATGAAATCCCAATTGAAGCACACATACGATAACATAGCTAGTATTGTGAGAGATAGTTTATAAATCTAAAAGTAGTAAAGAGTGTAAGATAGTATATATTTATGATAATCCATAAGTCCATTGTCACCACTGGTGCAGCCACTGTCTGTGCCCTAATCCATCTCCCGCCACGGTCAGATTGCCTTTCCATGCTTTACCTGCTATAAATGGCCAAAGATAGCAGTACTTCAAAATTGCCAAGCTTAGACTGCTAGGAACCGATCTCTTTATCACCTCCACTATTTCTTTGTTCCCCAAATCTTCCACTGAATGTTGTGCTTCTTCTTGAAGAAATGCTGCATTGTACAAGATTTCTGCATCTGCATTCAGAAACAAGAAACACAAGTGAGTTGGAATTGTTAATTTGTTTAGTATAGTGACAGAATGGAAGATGTAATCTTCAACTATCTAATAAAATTATTGTTAATAGTGTGATCTAAATAAGCAGTAACCTGCTTGTCCATAAAAGAGCAGTTTTTTAATTTTGAGGAAAGTTCTGTGGAATTGAAAAATACGGAGGATTGTAAGTGGAATTGAAAAATACAGAGGATTGTAATGTATTTTTAAAAAATAAATAATTCAAAGAACTAAAATGAAATTTTTGTGTAAAATAAGAGTCTTACATATTTTGCAATAAATTTTAAGTTGGTTTTTGAGGAGGCTAAAAGTTTTCTCCACTGCAGGCACTTTTATGTTTATGTAGCAGCTTGCATGGCATTTTTAAATTTTTATTCTAATTTCTATTTGCATATAATTGCTATAATTTCTTATCTAAAATTTCTCTCTTTAATTCAAAATTTTATGATATAATTTTTTTTTAAAACTCGTTGACCCCTTGTTTGAAAAAAGACTATTAATTTTCAGTAGCTAAGAAATTTTACCTAGCTAGCCCCCTCCATGAGACCATAGTCTTTAACTGCCCCTACTTTTTAGGTGAAGATTTTCAAATATTGTATTATGCTAGTAAAAGAATCTAAAGGTATTATGGGTACATATATAAATAATCTTGTTGGCCAAACATTGCACAATGATATTTTTAGGCACTTTTACTAGTTTAATTCAGGTGAACCTGACGCATTCTTCAGCTCAACTGTTCCGAAAAATGTATTGATCCAAAGACATGAGAATCAAAAGATAAACATGTGACAAAACCAAAGTATCTAATAAAAAATGCACATGAATGAAACTTATTTCTACTACAAATCAACTCATGTACACATTCTCATAACTTGCAGAACCAGAAACCCATACCCTTACTGAATCCTCACTAACAGATGCCAAAAAGTTTGCAGTTTGACCAAGCAAAGAGAATGCACAGGTTTTTGTGTCTCTGCACATCAAATACAACAGCTTTTTTAACCATATGCCTTTAAAGAAGCCCGCCATTGTTTAATGATCTTTAATCAACTAGATGCTACCATTCATGACAGCTCTCAACAATAGCACCTAGAAAAACTTGCATTTGTTTATGAATGCATATGACTTTTAGAGCTCAAAGTCCAAATGTTGCAATTCAAATTAAGTTGATAAACCCAAATTTTTCCATTGATACAAATATGTAGCAAAGATCATGCAATGAAAAATCAGAAACAACATGTTGCATCAAACTGGATGGTGCTTAAGTTGTGTGCCCTAATTCAACTTTGCCGCAGCTAACCAATTTAGCGGTGTTAATTTACCCATAAAATAAAAGAAGTGGAGGCAAATAAGATTATACCTGATGCTTCTTCTGCTTCTTTCTTTCATTCCTCTTAGCGGACTTTGTTTTGGGTTTGGTGTCTGCAACTGGGTTGTACCTAGGTGGGACTTCAGGCATTGATTTTCTTAACTGGGCATTTGTAAAAGCTACCAAAACAGATTCAGACAAACCAAAAAGAACACATGAGAAGAGATTAAGGCAATGGAGTGGAATGAAATAAAAATGATGATTAATTAATACCAGGGCGCCTTTGAAGTGATAAATGGCAACTTCGTCCTGAGGGACATAACTAGCTCTGATACAGATGGACTTCCTAAGAGTGCCATCGGGCCTCCTTGTTGGTGCTAATATCCTCTCTCCTTCCTTGAGAGTTATGCCCATCGACAGAGAAGAAGCTACTTCCTCTGTGCCCATTTGGTGCTTCTTAATTAACTCAACATTACATCACATCATATGAGCAATGCTATTTATTAATGCTCTCCCTTCCCAACAATTCTGAAGGAAAAGGAAAACACAGAGATATGATGAGATGCAGCAGAGAGCCACAACACTTTATTAAGAAGATCTAAGAAAAATGACGACGGTAGTGAAAACACAATGATGTTATTGAATTTTGCAGTTCACACTAACCAATTAGTGGCGAAAGCTGATTTGTGGAATTATTGAAGTTAAAAGCTCCATGAAAAGGAAACACCCTTTGTTCGAACCATTTAGCATTTGCATATTAGCATTGTTTTATAGGGTTGTAATTTGGGGATAAAGGAAGAATTCGTGAGAAAAAATTATTAAAAAAAAGTACGCATTTAGAACAAGGGTGTCAATATGTTATTTGAAAGCTGTTCAAGGGTTCTCTACTACTTGGACCACTCTATAAGTAGTCGGATCACTTTTGCAGGAGGAAATTTTAAAATAAGCACTGTACTGTTTAAAAACAATTCACAAAACCAACCGGGCCTAAAAAAAACTAAGCAGTGACTTTCGAGTCTAAGAAGCAGAACCAGAACTAGAACCAGAACTATTAGTTTCAGTATTTACCTGGAGAAAGGCTCTTCCGAGCTGAGAACCAGTAAACATCCCTTTCATTTCACGTAGCAAAACTGGCCCTTATTCCGTTTCCCAAGATTCAAATTGCTTTTGGCTGAAAATGGTGGCCCTGCGGAAAGGTCCCTAACCCTAGAAATGCAGAGCGTCACGCCAAATTTGGAGATCCAAACCCCAGCCACTTGGCCACTATCGAATTAACTCCATCGCACCCTATAATGACCTGCAATTTGACCTCGTTAGAAAAAACCCTGCTAAAAATTCTACTCCAATTAAGCAAAACCCTTGCTAAAAATTCTACTCCAAAGATGGAAGCCGAGGTACCTACCTTTGGCGAAAATTGGGTTCCATCTTCAAGCATTACAATGCTTGAATTGTCTTGCCTTTGGTGAATTGCAGAAATCTTTGAGCCGAATCGGATGGTATTTGACGGCAGTGCTTGAGCGAGGGCTTCGAGAAGCTTCTTACATTGCATGTAGCACACTTCATGGTGTTGCAAATCGATACCTTTGGTGAGGCCGCTGGCTGTGGATACTGTTTCCCATGTTCCACTAGTGACAACCCTAGAAAGATAGAGTCCCTTGTAGAACCTGCATATCCTCCCTGCAACCAACAACATTTCTATAGTGAAACAAACAATTTGGGTACCATGAAAGCGATTTTTAATTGACACCCACTTAAGCAAAATCTATTAAGTACCTCCTTTGGAAGAGGAAATGTTCAGGATAGAGAAAATTTAATGGCTGTTTGATGAAAAATTCCTGAAAAAGAAGCCATGCTCTTTGCAGTTTGCACACATTTGCAAAAAGAATTACACAATCACATGAAGGAAGAAAATGGCCATGCGGACAGCGGCGGAAAAGGTTAACAAACTTACTAAAAATCTGAGCTTAAGACACAACAGCCATGGCATGCACGACCCTCATAATTCCAACTCATCTGCGTGTATGGTCATCACCCAACTTGCCAACTTGAAAGCTAGATGAAAAAGAAATATTGAAAGTTTCAATATAGTCATCAATTTTAATAATTAAAAAATAAAAAAATTTCATTTTTCACATTACTGTTTAGTCAATTGACCAATAGAATAGCAGATAAATTGTATTTATTAAATCAATAAATTAAAAAATTAAATTTCAACTTTATAGATTTTGGCAAATGAATTTAATATTCAATTATGATTGGTCCACTGAAATGAATTAATGTATCATGCAGTTGCATTAGTATACCTGCCGGCGGCAGGAACTAATAAAATTGCTTGACAACAAGGTGGACCATCAAATTTAGGCCGGAGGCCCTCTGTGGGATCACAAGGAGTAAAAAAGAGAGGTTTGCTGGCTTCCACACGACCTAGTTTTTAAAGGCTTTTTCAGTAAAAAAGCTCAAATAACGGAGTAATATAAGGTGTAGATTCAAACACTTTTAAAAAGAAAGAATTGTTTGTTTTATCCAATAATTATAAATAACCCCAGTGTAAAATCAGATTTAACGGTAAGTGCTGTGAGATCCGGTAACTCGCACTTTCCACTTGCTATAGCCGGTCGGATGGTTCGTAAATCAAGATGGGTACGTACAACTGGAGATCAGAATTCAAGGCAGTTTGGAAGGTAAATATTTTTGGATATTGGGAATCTGAGAGTGACGTTGACAGCCCCATTGAATTCATGTCAGCTGAGGTAGATAGTAAGGACTGCTGCCACGTGAACGGTCCACAATGTCTGCTAGCTTCAGCATTAACTGTATTTTACATGGGATTTTTAATAAATACCCCATATGGTGAGGACCTTAGACTCCATCTAGAGCTTTTTTTGTGCCCTCTGGTTTTGGGTATTGCAGAATTCTGTTTAGTTTTCTTGTGGTGAAGATGTCTTGCTGTGGTGGAAATTGTGGGTGTGGTGCTAACTGCAGCTGTGGCAGTGGCTGTGGAGGGTACAATATTTCCTGCTCATAACTGTTGTCTATGGCTTTTTTTTTTCTTTCTATGAAATCAAGGGAGAAGATTGAATTATGGGTTTTTATTATTTTATTGAATGGGGAATGGTTTATTGTGATTCAGGTGCAAGGCCTTCCCAGAAAAGGCTGTAGAGGCTCCTCTGTTTGCTGCCACTGCTTCTGACATGGAGTAAGTTTTTTTTTTTTTTTTTTTTTTTCTGATTTTAACACACCCAAGGTTCTGTAGATTTGAGAATGATTTTAAGTGGTACTGTATCTGAATTTCTGATTGAAAATGCAGGTATTATGAAGATTTTTTTTTTTTAAGATCTGCTTTTAACATACCCAAGATTCTGTAGATTTGAGAATGATTTTAAATGGTACTGAATTCTGAATTTTCTGATTGAAAATGCAGGTATTATGAAGAAATGAGTGTGGCAGGCGAGACTGGATGCAAGTGTGCTGGTGGATGTAAGTGTGGTGACAACTGCACTTGCAATCCTTGCAACTGCAAATGATCTATGAAAGTATATTCACATTATAATATATGTGGGCATCATCTTAAAGTCTGTGTTACAACCTTGTCATATGATAGTTGGAATATGTTATGTTGTAATAAATAAACTATGCCATCACACTGATAACTGTGAGGAAAGCTATTTATGTTTAATATGATCTACGTAACTAGTTTGCTTTGTCATTTTGCTTGTATTGGGAGTTATGAAGATAAGCAAATCTGTATGTGGGTTTTAGATTAATAGAATTAATGCTGATCCATCTTAGAGCTGCTTTTTCTCTTAATCAGTCTCTTAGGGTTCTGCTTTTTACATGATTTCCTAGTTAGTGGTGTTTTGATTGGCGGGTGTGTAGTAAAAGAGAACAAAAGATAAAAAAGTTGTAGTTTAATTGGTTGAATATAATTTTTACATGATTTCCTAGTTATTGGTGTTTTGATTGGCAGGTGTGTAGTAAAGGAGAACAAAAGATTAAAAAGTTGTAGTTTAATTGTTTGAATATAATTGGGTGAGGGTGATTGGTATGTTGTTTGATTAGGCCATCCACTAAGAGGTCCCGATCTATCACAATCTATCACAATCTATCAGGGAGTAAAAACAATCTTGTAAATGATATAAAATCCTAAAAAGAAAAAGAGAGAGAGAACAAAAAGGATCTTGTGGATGATATAAAATCTATCAGGTATTCCTTGATTATGCCATCCACCAAAAGGTGGGGTCAGGTAGCAAAAACAATCTTGTAAATGATATAAAATCCTAAAAAAAAGAACAAAAAGGATCTTGTAAATAATATAAAATCTATAAAAAAAACTATCTTTTAAATGATATAAAATCTAGTAGAAAAATAAATCTTTGTGAATAGTCTAAACTTCTTTAAAAAAGGAAAAAAAAAAATACTGTGTCCATGAACAATAATATATCCATGGAAGGAATTACCCCCACATTAAAAAAATTAATATTGAAAATACATTTCATTCAGTCAAACTTGATGATACTAAATCTTCTTTCCAAATTTATCAAAGGCAAAATACGCTCAGTGCACGGAACAAGTGATGTGATGCTTGTCAATGTTATGAGAATTGCCTAAATAGGCTGAAATTTGTTGTTAGAGCTTTTGTAAAACCCTGTGGAATGCACTCCAATCACTCTAGCATAAATCTGCACCTTACACGTCTGCAAATTTGAGCTCTTCTTTAAGAGAATAATGTTTATTTTTAAGCAAGTATTTTATTTTATTGTAATTAAATTTTTTTAATTAGTTATTATTAGTAGTTGTAGAGAATTTCTCTTAAGTAAAGAGCAAACTTTTTTTAAAATTATATTTTTAAAGTAAAGAACAACCAAATAATATATATATATTAATATTAATAATCTAATTGACTTATTTTTTTTTTTCATTTTGATTGGCTTATTTTTTATCTCATATTGATTGGCTCATATATTTTACCTGTTATTTTATTCCAAGCTTCACAAATCAAGGAGAAAACCGATAATTATCATAATACAGAGTACAGATTACAAATTTATTTGGCACGGCTCAAATTTCGTGGCTATCTTTAGCGGACTTTGGCACCCGGCATATTTGGCTTTATTTAAAATGACAGATAAAATGGCTAAAAAGAGCAGCGCGATGAGTGAAGTCACGCTAAATTAGAGTACGTGCGTCAGTTTAGTGTTTTGTTTAATGGGAAGTTAAAATGGCGTTAACTTTGTGTTAGTGAATTAGTTAAGCACGCGGCGGAGTCATATTTTTGGGAAATCACGGAGATGTTTACACACTAACTCTTTGCGTTCGAAAAAGAAAACGCGGAGTTTAGATATATTTTTTAAAATATAAACATACTACTTCCAATATATTTTTTAAAATATAAATATACTACTTCTATATTTTATAAGTTTATTTTGATATTAGAAGATTTTTTAAATTAGTTTTTTTCTTTAAAAATTTGTTAAATAATATAAGCTACCTTAAATTTTAAATACATAATTTTATTTATAAAATATACTATACATCACATTTAATATAATTGAGAGACATTTTATTTTTTATTTTAAAAATTTTGTTTTGTTTTTATTTTAAATCTACATTCACTTTAAAATTTAGTTACATTAAGTTAGTATTTGAAATTTGAAGGGGATAATAGAGTAATGTTTTGAAGGGGCAATTTATTTTTATTTTAAGAAAAAGTTAAAAAAATACAAGTGGAGATTTTATCTCTAAGATGGATGAAAAGCATTTAATTGTTTTTAATGTTTGTTATGCTTTTAATTTAAAGTGTTTTTGATTTATTTTTTAGGTAATATTTGTTTTATACAATTTGTGGGTTATATTTAAATATCACTTATGTTTAATGGTCAAGTTTAAATTTTGGCCAATAAAAGTAGGACAACTATTTACTACTTTTTGGTAAGGATGAGGTATAAAATTATGAAGCTTAAATTTTGGCCAATAAGAGTAGGTCAACTATTTACTACTTTTTGTAAGGATGGCGTATAAAATTGTCAAGCTTAAATTTTGGCCAATAAAAGTAGGATAACTATTTACTACTTTTTGGTAAGGATGAGGTATAAAATTGTCAAGCTTAAATTTTGGCAAATAAAAGTAGGACAAGTATTTACTACTTTTTTGGTAAGGATGAGGTATAAAATTGTCAAGCTTAAATTTTGGCAAATAAAAGTAGGACAAGTATTTACTACTTTTTTGGTAAGGATGAGGTATAAAATTGCTTGACCATTAAAGAGTGATATTTATGTAGAGTTGAATTTGTTACTTCTCTTAAAAATAAGAACTAATGAAGTGTGCATGCATACCAAAGTAGATGTGGATCGTGATCGAGTAAAAGCATGAAAAGAAGATGAATATAGCATGAAAATACATGTAAGATGTAATGAGAGAAACATGTAAAGATACTAAATCCATGGGACCAATAGATGTGTCAATTAAATCCATGTCTCCCATGGGACTATCCATTAAAATGTCATGTTTCAAGAGGGTGACATACATGGATTGTTTCTCCATGAATAGAAGTGTTATATAATAGAGCCAAGTTTGAAAGAATTGGCTTAGATATTATTTCATGGATTTTATGTCATTTCTCTCAAGATGCTTTAGTGGGCATTTGTTTATGTATGTTTCTGTGATGTTCATCATGTGTGATAATGTCATTTGTAACATTAATGTGTTCTATGCTAGGTGTATTTGTAAGAGTTGGTATAGAATCTTCTATAGCATGCAAGATTTGGCTAAGAAGGTAGCCACCCAAGATCTAGGAGCTTCAATGAAAGCACAAGAGAGACACAAAGAATAATTATATTCTATCAAAAGATGCAAATATGCATGCATTATGTACATCAATATACATGAATATAATGAGAAGCCCTTGGTTATATAAGCCAAGATGAAACATAGGATTCATAGGATTATGACAAGTGTCTTAATCTTATGACTTGAGACACAAAAATATAACTATCATAAGTGTTCCCTAAGTATGCCCTAAGTAAACTTAACTAGACAAGTGTGAATATGACCTAATGTGGAACCGATTAGGTAATATACCCCATTCACACCAACACCCTCCCCTTAAGTGTTGTTTTGTATGAAAAAGGGGGGATGGTGTGAATGTGGTTGATTTAGTGTAGATCCTCCTTGATCACCAAACATTCAAGGACATATCAATCGAGTTAAATCTCTACTAAGTGAGAGCATTCACCTAACAGGTTGGGTTGTCACTTGGAACGATGTGGAAGCTTAGATGTTATCAAACAATGCCTCAATTTAATGCTTAAGTACTCTTAAAACCCTAAATAAGCAAAACTGTAAGCAAATTGATGAATTACGACAAAACCTTTCAAACTAAGGTGAAGGACAGAGATTGTTAACTCACTATTTTTTGAAGTTCAAAATACAGAACGGACAATGCCAATGGCGCCCTTGTCCAAGGTACTGCTTTTTGCACAGAATCCAGATCTCCTTCCGACACTGATATTCACTGTATCTTTCATTTTTGTCCCGAAAAAGGTGGACACTGGTGGGAGCACCCAAGTCCAAGGCAACCTGATTCTCAGGATGCGGGAGCTTCTTTAGATGTTGATTACCACTGTTCAATCTGTTTCTATGTTTGCACTTCCAGAGAACATTGCCACGAATGCCCGTGTCCCAAAATGTTCACCTTTGTCCTCTTTCTTTCGGATCCCAAATCTTTGTTGTCTACAACCTCCTTCTACAACTCCACTCTACAAAACTTGATACCTGTAACCTGCAATCACAAAGGAGTGTGGGAGGGGGTTGTGGTGTTTAGAGACTTGCCTCAGTCAAGCCCTAGAGAGACATTCAAGTCTTCTGAACACCGTTGTTAGATAAGAGTGCGTATCCTTGCGAGACAGAGGCAAAATCTAAATTATAAATGATCAAAAACATAATAGATATCACCTTGAAGTGTATATCTCACATAAATGAAGGCTCTTCAATCACATGAGAAGATGAAGTCAAATCTGCAATCACAAACACAATAACAATGCTCTACTTTGTAACAATGAATATATTGAAATCACCAATATGCCTAAAGTTCACAATCATCTTCTAGTTTACAAATGAAACACTAAACATGCTTATATATGCAACTACAAAGATTCCCGCTAAGAATTTCGTAATTCAAACTTGAGATGTAGGCATAAGACTTAAATAACGGTCATAAAACTGACATTTAAATTTAGGACAGACCCAAAGGAGGGCAGGACTAAGGCGCTAGCGCCCAAGTCCACCCTCCCATTTTTGTTCAAGGATCATCAAAATAGCACCCCTAGGTCCTATTTGCCATAAGACTTTAGGGTTTTCTCATTGGGATTCAAAATTAACACGCAAGATGCTCTAAATGCATTCTAAGGACCCAGGAGCTAAACCTTAAGAGGGAAAAGCCCCCAAGGGGACATTTTTTGACATAACATTTAGCCCCCACTTTGATGTATGTATAAATGCAAGGCCAATACATGCATTAAAGTACAATCAAAACATAGCAAACACGCCAAGCATGGTGAAGACACGCCAAACACATTGAAGACAGTAATAGGCATGCAAAACACAAAGAAGACAACATTGAAGACATGCAAAACACAGTGAATACAATGAATGCAGTGATTATTTCTTTTTCATTTTCTCATATATGAATGCAAATGCAAGTACAAGGAAAGTAAATGCAAAACCCAAAATGCAGGGGGGACTCATCGCCACACATCTTTAGACTGCATATGGGGCAACAGACATGCAATACAAATCTCAGAGTGTAGGAGGGACTCATCACCACCAGTCTTTAGACTACACTTGAGAACAAACACGCCATACAAATCCCAAAGCATAGGAGGGACTCATCGCCACCAGTGTTTAGACTATGCTTGGGAACAAACACACCATATACACACACATGGAAGAGATGGAGAAAACACGGTAAACAAGTGATGGAAGAAACCTATTTCTAGGTTCGCAGCCATCTCAGGCACATTACAGGGACACTGACGATTGGGCTTTGCCACAACAATCACCGAAGACACGTTTAAGGGTTAGGATAGTCTCAGATCTAGCCCGCCTGCTCGGAGGACTTTTTGAAAATTATAGGATGTACAATCTCCTCAAGAAATACACCATCCCGGCCTCCGTAGAGGGCTTAAATGATTGCAATATAGAAAAGAAAGATGTGCACTCACTCAAAGATACAACATCCTGCCTCTGCAGAGGGCTTCAAACATGCTTCATTAGTACCAAAATCATCAGACAACTTACCTTATATATGCCCCACCTTCAGGTGGTTGATATCATGTATCGATATCAACCACGTTAAGGTAGAGAGAAAACACACAAGGGAACACAAGCTCTCGCAAAGCCCATGCCCCCAGAGGTGACACGTTCTTTACGTTTGTCGAATGTTCCCACAAACACACAATTTCCTGCAGAAAAGGTGTTAATATCTATATAATCAACAATGCATGTAATCATTCACATAGAGAGCCAAGGAAAGCAAGATCTAAGATAGACAAAATGCACAGAGTAGCAGTATTGTTACATTTTGTAAGTGCGATAAGATAACATCAATATAGCACATGAAGTGATTCTACTAGCCAAGTGTCGGATAATATGTATCAACCCTGTCATCATGTATGGACTAGGTCTATTTTTTTGATTTCACGTTGAAGGGACACTAGGTCCGTATCAATATAATATGTTTTTCGTCATCCGCCAGCTAGATAGAACCACTAGAGGAAGGTAAACAATAAATCAAGAGAGGAGAAACAAGTGTCTTAGGGACAGTCACGTAGGAGGGTTCCCCCAAATCACCAACTATAACGCTATGTCTGTCAGACACAACACACAACAATAAAATAGAGGAGAGACAATATACAAGAGTGATGATACAAATAGAAGAAGGGTCACAACAGAGATGGTCTCCCAATATCCTTGAGCTTACAAGATTATCAAGGGTCATCCTAGGAGGCCTAAACAACACATAACACATCACAGGGGAAACACAACATGGAGGTAAAGAGTTAGAAATACTTACCTGTAGGGACAACCGAACTAAGGGTTGTCGACGAGCAAATCATCCTCTTCCCAATCTTGAATGCTAGAGGAAAGAGGTGTGTAAGGTACCATAGCCCAACTTTTGTTCTTGTTTTCAGGTTGTTCATTCTTAAGCTCTTCTTGGTTTGTTTCAATGTTAGGTTGAATGTTTTCTTATTGAGTTGCATTTCATTGGGCAAAAGCTTGTCTTCTCTTCCTCCTTTCTCTTGTTTGTCTATTCCTTCTTGTCTTACTACTTATCTCTTCAAAGGCATTGTTATGTTTTTCCATAGGAGTTTGCACATTAGAGGAGGAAGCACCATGTTCAAATTTCATTGGTCTTGTTGAAATGTTTTATTGTCGATGAAAACCTCCCGATCCTTGTAAGGATGGCAGGGGAGGAACCTCAACGTAGATACCTTCTCTCCATGGATGAGGTGAGTTATGAAACTTTCCCTTGTCCACTTCTATCATGCCGATTATTTCATCATAGTCATAATAGTATTGTGTTATTCTTATGTCATTTTGTCGTTTTCCTTTTGCTCTAAGGGGATCTTCAAATGCATGTTGTTCTTCTCTTGTTTGTAAAGGAGGTCTGGCCACTCTAGCTAATTGTTTTGCTTTGTATCGTATGTAGTCTAGGAAAGATTGGTCTCTTCATGGCTCAGGGTCTCTATCAGGTTGTGGCCAAAAGTAATTAAGAGTGAAATTCTTGTCTTTAGCCAGAGGTCGATATAAATTGTGGTGGATAGTACGTATCTCTCCATGCAAAGGGACTTTTAGGCATTTGTGAATAGTTGAGGGGATGACATTCATAGCCTTAAGCCATGAATGTCCTAGTTTTACACGGAAGAGGTCAGATAAGGGGATAACATCAAATAATTGATCCATGTAACTTTATTATATACCAGGACCAATAAGGTTATCTTCCCAAATGTATTCATCAAAGCTCCATTATGTGTTTTAATTCTAAAATCCGACGGTTGGTAATAATCTTGTGCCAAATCATGTTTAAGAAGAAACTCTTCCATAACCACATTAGTCATGCAATTAGGGTCTATAAGTGTTCCATCCATAGGTCTTTCCATTATTTTCACTGTAATGTAAAGAGGCCCTTCAATATCTACCATTTCTTTGTCATGAGGTGTAAATGTTATTTCAAGTTCAGGGGCTCATCTTTTCAAATAAGATCTAAGAGGAAGCCTAGCATTATTGTTGCATTGAGAATCCATGTGTATGTTTTCAAATGAATTCCAAATCAGATTTTAAAGATTTTCAATATTGATGCAAGAAACAAATGCAAAATTATGTATGAATATGACCTAAAATGCTAGATTTTTCAACTTTTTCCAATGCAAATGAGTGAAAGAAGAGGTGTTGTAAGGAATTTCAAAAGGGACAGCAAATAATATGTCTAAGAATAGTCCAATGATGCAACAATATCCTTCACAACACGTCTTTGATGCAATTCTAGAGTGATGATAAGTTAAAACCTAGTGAAAATACACCTAAAATATGTGATTTTTCACCAATTTTTAATGTAAATGCCTAATAGAGAGGGGGTTGTAAAAAATTTGAGGAGGGAAAGTAGATTATAACTCTGATATCAATCAAATAATTTAGCAAAATCCTTTACAACATGCCTATAGTGCAAATCTAGAGAGATGATAAGGCCAAATCTAGTAAAAATGCAAGGTTTTCAAACCCTAGACATGAAATTTTGCAAGAAAGCCACTATGATGCAACACTACAATTAGAAATCAGACCTAATGAGTGTTTTAAAAGGGTAGTAAAATCTGAAACAAGATTTTAACTACAAACCCTAGCTAAAGCAAAACTAGGTTTTTAAGAAAAATGCACAATTTCAAGTAATTTTTATCAATTTAAGCATGAAAATGCAATGCAAGTGAATACTAAATGATGAATTTCTATAATTTAAATTAGATCTGATGAAAATAATAGAAATTAAATGAAATTAAATGCCAAGTAATTCAAATTATGCTAAAATGCAAAGCCTAAAATGCCAAATTTTTCAAATTTTTTGTAATTTTTCAAATGCAATAAGGTGAATGGATGCAAATCTATCACACAACACTCAACAAGGTGCAAAATTCAAACAAACACGGGTTCACCAAAAAAATTTGTATGAAAAAAGGGGGATGGTGTGAATGTGGTTGATTTAGTGTAGATCATCCCTTCTCACCAAACATTCAAGGACATATCAACCGAGTTGAATCACTACTAAGTGAGACCATTCAACTAATAGGTTGGGCTGTCACTTGGAATGATGTGGAAGCTCAGATGTTATCAAACAATACCTCAATTTAATGCTTAAGTACTCTTAAAACCTTAAACAAGCAAAACAGTAAGCAAATTGATGAATTACGACAAATCCTTTCAGAGTAAGGTGAAGGACAGAGATTGTTAACTCACTATTTTTTGAAGTTCATAATATGGAATAGTCAGGGACAATGCCACTAGTGCCCTTGTCCAAGCTACTGCTTTCTACACATAATTTGGATCTCCTTCTGACACTAATATTCACTGTATCTTTCGTTTCTGTCCTGAAAAAGGTGGACACTGGTGGGAGCACCCAAGTCCAAGGCAGGCTAATTCTCGGGATGCGGGAGCTTCTTCAGATGTTGATTACCACTATTTAGTCTATTTCTATGTCTGCACTTTTGGAAGACATTGCCACTAATGCTCGTGTCCTAAAATGTTCACCTTTGTCCTCTTTCTTTCGGATCCCAAATCATTGTTGTCTGCAACCTCCTTCTACAACTCCACTATGTGAAACTCGATACCTATAACCTGCAATCACAAAGGAGTGTGGGAGGGGGTTGTGGTGTTTAGAGGCTTGCCTCATTCAAGCCCCAGAGAGACATTCAAGTTTTTTAAACACCGTTGTTAGATAAGAGTGTGTATCCCTGCAGGATAGATGCAAAATCCAAATGATAAATGATCAAAAACACAATAGATATCACCTTGAAGTGTAGATCTCACATAAATGAAGGATCTTCAATCACATGAGAAGATGAAGTCAAATCTGTAATCACAAACACAATAACAATGCTCTACTCTGCAACAATGAATATTTTGAAATCACCAATATGCCTAAAGTTCGCAATAATCTGCTAGTTTACAAATGAAACATTAAACATGCTTATATATGCAACTACAAAGATTCCTGCTAAGAATTTTGTAATTCAAACTTGAGATGTCAGCATAAGACCTAAATAACGGTCATAAAACTGACATTTAAATTTAGGGCAAACCCAAAATAAGGTAGGACTAGGGCGCTAGCGGCCAAGTCCACCCTCCCATTTTTGTTCAGGTATCATAAAAATAGCACCCCCTAGGTCCTATTTGCCATAAGACTTCAGGGTTTTCTCATCAAGATTCAAAATTAACATGCAAGATGCTCTAAATGCATTCTAAGGACTCGGGAGCTAAACCTTAAGAGGGAAAAGCCCCCAAGGGGACATTTTCTGACATAACAAGTGCAACTTAGGGAGAATGTGAAAATGTGCAAAGATGTAAAAATGGATCCTGGCGACAAGGTCATGTTAGGTACCCATGTATGAAATATCTCTCACAAACAGAGAAAAGGAGAAAAACCCATAAGGAAAAACCCCTCCAAAAGAGAGAAAACACAAGATGCTCTCCAATAGAATGAGAAGGAAAAAAACCCATGTGAAGAAAAAATCCCCCCATAAGAGGGAAGAAAAGAGACCATGTAGCCTCCCCTCAATGTAGAATCTCTTGCATTGATGGTGGGTGCTCAACAATGGATGTTGAAGATGATCCAAGAACTCTGAACAACATTCCTCCCCTTAGAAAGAAATAAAGTCAATGATGAATGCATGATGTCTTCCCATTCTTGAAAGGACTATGAGGGAAGAAAACTCAAGGTATATAATGTATCTCAACTTTTCTCAAGTGTCACCATTGTTAGCAAGACGGTTGTCGTTGCACCAAAAGATCGACCTATTAATACCTGATACAACCGCCAGAGTTAATGAATCCATGGGAGGTGGTTAAGCCTTGTCACAAACCCAAGCACTACACTACACAACACAAGGAGACCAAGGGCGTACACCTTGCAACAATCCCCCCAGCACAAGCAAGGGGTTTGAACCCATGATCTAGGCTATGATACCAATTGTTAGCAAGACGGTTGCTGTTGCACCAAAAGATAAACCTATTAATGCTCGATACAACCACCAAACTTAATGAATCCATGAGAGGCGGTTAAGCCTTGTCATGAACCCAAGCGTTGCACTGCACAGCACAAGGAGACCAAGGGCACACACCTTGCAACAACCATGTCAATGCCAAGAGGTACTACAATCAAATAAGGAGTCCTAAGCCAAATTGAAGAAGGTGATAATCTAGAACCCAATGGAAATAGATGTAGAACATGATCCAAAGATGATGAAGTGGACTCCTCCAAATATTTCTCAATAATCTCCAACCCAATGCCAAACTATGACAAATGAATAGGCAAAGAAAGAACAAGAGGGTATGAATGTTCCCTCATCACATTTGAAGAAGATGATGCAACTCCATAAGAGCTAACATTAAAGAGGAGATGAATGTCCTCAATAGTGCCCTCTAAATTTGCAAGATAGGACTCACAAAATAAACCTACAATATATGTCAAGTACTCATTCTAAGTAGTTGTATTTGGAAGACAATGATCCTCTACACTTAATCACTAGAAACCATGGACGAAACAACATTAGATTCAGATAGAGCAACAAGTGGTGGAGATGAGATCTCAAAGCATGTCATCTAACTACACTGTTCATCCCTAAATGTGTCCACACAAGATGTCTAAGTGTGAACATCAGATGAATCTGCTAATGCTGGAATACAAGAGTCCTCAACCTCAAGATGTTAACTCATAGATAAAGAAGATGAACCCCCTAAATCTAGATTAGGAGTCATAGAAGTCGAAGTCTCACTAGAAGTCTTTGTAGGAGGAGAAAGGCAATTCGTAGAAGTCTCTAGATGGCATCTCGATGTTCAAGCTCTTCCCATTCATTAAGCACTACTATTTTTTATGATCATATGGTCAAAAAATATTAAGTGAAATAAGACAATCCAAGGTAGGATCTTTTGGGAATATAGGATCAACTAGATCTCCATACATCTCCAAAATTTTGATCAAAAGGTCATGAGGGAACTCATTATCAATGGTGGCCATCTAGGTGTCAATATCAACACTGCAACCAATAACTCTTGAGATTTGTTCAATTTTAAAATCCCACACAAGTTTTCACTGATAGGATGTAAGTTTAGGAACTAGTCCATAGAGATAGGGCAAAAGATGAATCCACCTGAAATGTGTTAGGATTTCATCTTGCCAAGACTTATAGTTCCATCTCTCTAATATTATTACATCAAGATGTCATTTGATACCCATGATTAACTCCACAAATTCAATCACACAATAGACCAATTAAGAAACTCAATCAAATAAAAGAACAAGACCACCAAAAAATTCACTCAATCATGAGACCCCCCACAATATATGATCTTGGCAATTTATACTTAGTGTGATTATAGTTGCCACTAGCTAAAATAGTAAAGTGGTCTTGATCTTAGTACATGTAAATGTCAAATTAGGCCATAAATTGAAAGTATAATTTTGATACATAATGAGATAGATTAGACTATATCAATGAGAAGTACATAAAAAATTATGCACTTCCAAAAAAATTGCCAAAAATATTATCATATGAGTCCAAATACAACCCTGGAAGTTCCCAAAATGAGAACTGCTTCTAAATAGTTATGAAAATATATAGTTTAACTAGAAAAATCAGAGACCAAAATCAAAAACCATATATGCCACTATGAATCCTGCAAAATTCTTCCCCAAATAAAAAAAATTCCTCGCAAAAAGGAGCTAGTATGACAAACAATTCCTATGCCTTGTTTTTGATTTCACATTTTGCATACATCTCATCCAGAGGAGTTGCAATTATAAGATCTGGCAAAAATCCCCTTTCTTCAAGTGTTTTGTTCTAGAACCTCCATTTAGGGCACAGGCTGAGAGGATATTGGCAAAAATAGTGTTCATTGAGACATATTTCCTTTGAAGTGTTCTGTGAAACACTTCCCATGTTTTGTTCACACTTCCACGCCTTGTGAATAAACCCGCCTTGTGTGGATTTGACAACTATGGCTGCCATGGGAGATTTCTTTGAAACATTTCCTTAAACATTCACGAGTTGTAGCGGAGAGTCAGAGGTTTAGTAAGTATTAGAAACTATTTGGGTGAATATGGAGTAGTGTCAGAGGAAAAGTGTTGATGGTGGTTTTAGCACACAATAACACAAGTATGATTGTTGGTATCACACCTCTCTTGAAAAGTATCCTACCCTAGGTAAGACTACTCCAAGTTTTCCACAGCTAGGTCTCAGCTTTCTTGGAATCTCTCAGTTGGAATGTTCTAGCTGTGCTGACAAGGGGTCTTACATGTGATCTACAGATTTTAATAGTTGGAACAACAATTGTTTGCAAACCCTTTGTGATTCAGCTAATAAGATAGTGTGAGATGCTGCTGAAATTCCTAAACTAACAATTGTTTCCAAAGAAAGTGCAAAAGGGCGTAGGGTTTTAAGGAAATCCTAAATGACATTCACAATATGTGGACTGTTGCAAGTAGACAAACGCCCTGAAATTTAACCAATTTTCTGAGTTACCAAACTGAAAATGAATGTTATAGTACTGTAGAAAATGATGCTATCTTCAATGGAAATCAATAAATTTTTAGATCACATTTATTCATCAAATACCCAATAAATGGCGGAATTTAATTTATGAAATGCAATCGAACTTAAGCACAACTGATTAGCCCAGACTAACTTTGCACAGTTACCTACCATCAGCAGATAACTAAAAGTATGGACTAAGAGCATTCATCAGATACTTTCAGTAAACCATGAACATTGCAAAAGCACAATTGATTAACTATTGGAGATCAAGAAGCGAACCATGAAACCAAATAAGCCAATACAAAACACAAATTCTCAAAATAACTGCAGAAACTTGCTTTGTATTACTTCAAATGGCAGAATGTCAACAATTTGGCATCAAGAATTTTCTCTGATAATGGAAATGGCAACCCCTTTATATAGGAGAGGAGCCATACCGAGTTTTTGAATGGACAGTGGAGATTAACTCAACACCAACGGTCCAGATTTACACCATTAAATGCATTCATGACAACTCATAACAAATCCTGGATTACATTTTGTCTCTTATGAAAAAGACGAAAAACAACCCCCAAGGACATTCAATCTACACAATTTGACTACTCAACTGAATATATATAGAAAAGGTCAATTTCGAGGCATAATAAAGACAAAATAGTGTCACATGTCACTCTAAATATAGCTGTTTATATAAGTGATAGGATTGTACTTCAAAATACTCAAATTACACTAAGATTCATCATCCAAGTCTATTTTGTCTTCTTCTGCAGTCTTGTTGCGGTAGTTGACCAAGGCTGAAAGTGTCGGATTGATATTTGTGGGGTCCAGGTTCTTAGGATGATTGACTCGGTATCTGAACATCTCCAACTCTTGGTTGTACCGATTGTATATTCTTTCTATCTCTACCTTTGCCTAATGAAATGCATCAAATTCAGCTTTAAGGTCACTGGCTCTATCCAGCCTGGCTTCCACATCTAACTCAGCATCTTCAAAAACTATCTTGTGCAGTTTATCTTTACAACCCTTCACATCATACGGCGCCAAGTCATTGTAGTCCATTACCAAACAATCTCTCAAAGTATCATTTATATCATATATGAGAGCCAAAATGTTCTCATCTATTGTTTTGCAAGCCTCCCTTGTGCTGTCAAAAACTTCCTTCCTTAGTTTTATTTGCTAATACCATTCACTGGCTTTATACAACCTGTCCTCTGTCAAGATATTTTAAGCCAATAGCATCTGAGCTGGCAAGTTTCTGATTGCTTGCACTCGGGGAAACATCTGTGAATAATATTCATGAAAAGAGTCACCTTCTTCATGCAAGTCTTTCCATTGTTCTCGAAGTTGAACCAAACTCTTATGAGATTCGACTGCAGCATCAATTGTCTCACATCCCTTTTCGCAAACTCTGATCATCCATTTTTGGGCACCTTTTGACAGAGTCTGAACTTCACCAAGCTTAGACATTTCGTCTCTTAACAAAAATGTAGGTACTGTCCTTATTTCTCCTTCAGAATCTACTGGTTTTATCAGAAATTGAAGGCATGCTCAGAGCTCCTGATTTTGTTGCTTCAATTCTTTCTTTGAAAGTTCATCTTTATCTAGCTACTCTAGGATTGAAGTAACAGACCCTTTGAACTCATCAACCCTTTGTGCTCGTGTAGTTGGTCCCAAATTTACAGTTGTTACGACATAATCTTATGCTCTAACCTGTTCTCTATTTGTATTAGGCAGTGGAATAGCTACCTCAGCTATTTGAGCTCCAGTTTCATCCTTGTAAATCCTAGATTGTACCTTTGCTTTCTTATGTTTCTTTGGCTTTCGAGCCTATGACAAAATTGTGCTCAAGTCTAATTTCATTATCTCCACCTGGGGCTTAGGATATGATATTCTGCTTTGCAACCAATCAGGTGTTGAGGAAGAAGGCTTTCCAGATCCATCAAGGTTTTCGCTGTCTGTATTTGGAGGTCCTTCAAGTAGTCCCTGCTCTTGTTTTGATCCTTTATCTAATCTTTATCTTCTTCATCTGTAAGATTTCTCCAACTTATCATTACATTTTCCCAAGCTGCCTCGAGGCTTGCCTCTGTTTGGTCCTTCTCTGGAGGACTGTCTGATATTTCAATTATCTCTGTACTGATTGTCTCAACTAATGGCCCATCAAGTACCTCATTATCTGCCTCTTCAAATGCATCTTTCTCAGGTTCTTGCTCTTGAAGACCTAGTTTGGCACATACCTTCTCAATACCCAGTAGAAATGGTATAGCTAAGGGAGTTGAATTTTGGTCCATGGGTATTTGAGAGGTAGGAGTAGCAGAGGATATAGGCATTGCAACTGAAGACAAGTTCACTTGTGTCACATTGGTAAGCATGGGCGACCCCAAAGCTGATGGGATAGAAGAAGTTGGCGAGATGGAGGAAATGACTATGGGCGAAGAAATGGACAAAGAAGGCAAGGGAAGAGAAGGTGAAAGAATTGTAGAAATAGGAGGTAATGCGAGGGAAGTAGATAGTGGGGTGGAAGATATGGAAGGTAAAGCTGTAGTAATGATAGAAGAACATGAGGTGGCAGCAATAAAGGAGATGGGACTGCTAGGAGTGCTAGAAGATATTGCCAATCAACAAGAGACAATTAAAATAGCAGTGGAAGGTGAGATGGCAACAGAAACAGCTTCCTAGACAATGGATACTGAGGCCATAGGTGTAGTAGTGGAAGCAACAGAGGGAGATGCAGCAATAGCAACTGTTGGAGAGAGTACAACAACATTCACATCCGGGGAAGGAGGAGATGGAGAAGATGGCAGATTAGTATCATCAGGAGAAGCAAAAGTCTCCGTAGCTTGTCTAATAGCCTTCACCTTAGTCTTCTTCATCTTAGATCCTTCTCCGGGACCACTAGGCATATTTATTTTCTTTGAAGCTTTTGTCCTAGTAGGAGGCAATTCTTTCTTATTAGTCTTTGTAGTGACCTTCTTGCTTTTCTGTACTTTAGCCTTTTTCTGCCAAGGTTATATGGTCTTCACTGTCTGATCTATGTTCCTGGGCTGGTTCTACCTCATCAGTGATTTCTATGGGCCTATCCTCTTCTCCTTCGGACTCCTTTTCTGATTCAGGTGCAATGTGTGTGAGTTGTATCCCTTGTCCCTCCAAGGTAGCAATCTGACCCCTTACCAATGTTTACTTAATCTGATCGGTTCTTTCAATATAACCTCAACGAAGCTTTCTTTAGCATTTGACCAATTAGGTAGGGGAATTGGCTGGTGATATTGTGCCTCCCAGGCTCCTCTGTGCATAACATTGTCATCATCTTCTAATTGGTCAGGAACTGCAATAATATGAAATTTCCTTATGTATGCTAGAGATAATCTGGAATGGGCTTTCTTCATGACCTCATAGTAGTCCATACAATTTGCCCAAAAGTCTTCTATATGCATCTTATGGAATAATTTCTTACTTACAAACCTCTCCATCACCTTATTAGGATCAAAATGATCTCTTATGTTGTAATAATGAAGATTGAGAAGTTGGAGTTCTTTGTCAGAGTGCTCAGCTGACCCCAATGAAGGACATGCATAATTTCCTCTTCCTAACAGGATGGGAAATTGGACATTTGTTCTATGCAGGTGCTTAAGTTTCTCAGCACAAGTTATCAGTTGTCTAGATAATTCCAAGAGCACTACTTTATCTATAGCATACCTAGGGAGTCTGTAAGCTATTCCCGTGAAGCCTTGTATTCTCAGATATTTGAACTTCTCAAATTGAATATACCACCTCCCATACTTGGTGATTTCATTCATAGCTTCTGTGGATATTCTTAAAGTTGTATTGCCTTGCAATAACCTAGTTATGTACATGGTAAAGGCATCGTTTACCCTCTTAGAGTGCATGAGAGATTGTGTCAATGTGATTTGTGTATAGCATTCATATACCTTGATCTCAATTTGTTCATCATTTCCTACTTCCCCCACCTTGGATAGACCAGCATAATGATTCCTCCTTGCCAAAGCATAAACAACATAGGATGTCCATCTGAAGGACCCTTTCTCTTTGAAGTTAATGAATGCTTCATGGATGTTGTCACTTAAGATTTGTGCCCAATGGAACTTAGTCCCCTTTAATATTTCTTCAATTATAAAAAACATCCATCCCTCGAAGGTTGATGCTGCAAACAATCCATATATTCTACTCAAAAAAGTTACTAAGTCCCCCATTTCATCGTGAAAGTCACTTCTATATAGTACTTGGGGAAACTTAACCAAGGCAGACCTTCTGCTCTTTGCCCATTGTTCATTCATATGTTTCCTACATCCACTTTCATCTTTCTTGTAGGTGGCCTCTGATCCTACCTTATCTGGCATGGTCATTACTGTATGCCATGGAATATCAAAGGTTTCAGCCAAGGAGGGTGGACTTAAGTCAGCTAAAATATCTCCACTAGCAGTTTGCATTGTCCTAGTCATGACATCATACCTATCTACACAAGCCACTATCAGTTTAGCACATTGAACAGATGTAGGGAAAGCAACAGCTTGTGCAATCCCATTGTCCTTCTCTTTCTTGGCTCTCGGGGTTGGATTTGGGCCAAATACTCTAGTTCTGAAATCATCAAGGTCAATATGACCTAAGTCTGTGTCTCCGATGTGTTTCCATCCGGTAGAAATCTTCATTTCTAGAGGAATACCTTTGAACTCGTACCTCATGATTTGAGCTCGTGCAGTCATCTAACCTGCAAGATTGGACCTTATAAGTTTTGAAGCCTTTGAGGTGTTTTTTCTAACTCCTAAGTTTAAAGTCTAAGATTACCAAGTTGATTTATACATTATTCACACCATGTTATAACAAATGAATCAAGCATAAATCTACCAAGTTATAGAAGTCTGAAATATTCTAACTGTTGCATTTACCACATGATCAAATAATCAAGCAATCTTATACTAATGCATGTAATAAATACTCTAATACTGCCAAATCCTGATTAAAACATGTAAAACATCATAATTCACCAAGTGCAGTCATTATTTCTATCTGACAAACATTTCTCCTTTTGAAAATTTCTTCTAAAACAACCATTTCATTCAGTTTGCGCTAAATTTGGGGTCAACTAACCTACAGCAGAGAAAGCGTTGATTTCAAGGTCAACCTACTTGGCAGAGAAATCAGTATGGTTCGACCAATTGATTTGCTTATGTTCATGTCATCACACTGCCTTGCGCGGATCTTATGGTCAACCAACTTGCGTAGGTTTAAGGTAAGACCGACTTATGTCAGTCATTCGGGTCAGTCGGTTGCAAGTTCAGCGCAAGTCAATCAAGACAAATTTTACCACTCTTGCACAGAATAGGGTATCGTCTAACCTTGCAAGGTCTTTAAAGTCAACCGACTAAGTCGGTGATGGCACATTTTGGCGCAAGGTCGGAGGGAGTTGTTTCTAGTGCAAAAGTGTTTTCTTGACGTTTGGCAGAGATTTAGGCATCACCGATTGGCAGGACATTTGTGTGCATCCGACCTAGGTCGAAGAAGTGATCATTTAGCGAGAGTCGGGACAATCAAAAGCTAGCACAAAGTCAACCTTAGGGATCATGCGGGACTTCCAAGTTTCACCGACTAAGTTAATTGAAGCAATGAACAGTGCGAAGTTGGAGAACTACATTTTTGGCGCAATAATGGTTTTGAGTCCCAACAGAGGTTTTCAAGTCCACCGACTGACTAGATTGAGCTCAACATTTTTGAAAGTCAGTCAGATAACTTTTAATACAAAATTATCTTTTACTCATTTTGTTGGTCGATTCAAAGTGTTTGAGATTATTCTGCTCTAGGGTTTGACAAGTATCAGTTTCGTTTCTCTACAGGGAGGGATTTCGAAGAATACACTTAAAGAATTACCCTTAAAGTTTTAAAACTAGGGTTTATGAAGATGAATAGAGCAGAAACGGAAACCCTAGCTTACACGTCCAAATTCATATCATTTATGCGTGTGCTGTACTTTGAAAGAAATGAATTTGAAAACTAAAAAACCCTAAATGTGGAGACGAGTTCCTACCTTGTTCGCAAGGGTGAAGTGAGCTGAGATGTGCAGGTGGGGAGGAGGTCTTCGGGTCGAATCCTCTGGTGGCGAAGGGCAATCAGTCAAACTATCTCCAAAGAGCTATCGGAGTATTCGTTCAATGCAGAATAAGCTCAAAAATAATGAAAATCTCCTTTTATCCCTCTGAATCAATCGCCATTAATGCAGTGCATACGAAGTGTCTGTCGCGAGATTCGACTGAATATTAGGGTTTGCGCGAATTTAGGTTATTTCTGACTTGGCAGGGATTTAGAGGGTCACAGACCTAGTCAGCAGATGTTCCTCTCAGTGCAAAAGTCCTTAGCTCTATTGTGAGTGTTTTGCAAGATTTTGGGTTTCCTCGGATTAACAGGGAATTTGCCACTCTGACTTAGTCGGCGAATAAACACTGCAGCGTGAAGTTGGTGACAAAGAATTTTAGCGCTAAGGTCATTGAATGCGAGAAGTGGCACCGGGGTCAGAGGCAAAGGATTCTAGCACAAAGGTCAGATAAAGGGCATTTTAGCACAAAGGTTGGTTGGCAACACATGTAGCGTAAGACAGTCAGACCTAGTTTAATGAAATGCAAGGTCTTGCACTTAGCAGATTTTGAGCTGACCTATTAACATCAAATTTCTAACAAGGTAAAAAGTGCATTTTGACCACTTTAACAACTAAGGAGGTGGAAAACCCACTTGACACTCTAAGCCAAGATTTGAAAGAGGGGGTCCCTATTTTTTTGAAATGGGCCGTGTGTGCAAGCCACAACAATGGCGACTCTGCTGGGAAATGCTCCAGAGCATTTCAATGATAAACTTTCAATTCGAATCCAAAATCCCTGTGTTTCTGACACATTAAATGAGAAAGCATGATATCCTATCAAAGAATCAAAGACCACTAACCGGTGCACCCATCCATATCCTGAAACCCTGAGTGTGTGCAAATGCATTTATTCCCATCCATTGGCAACTAAGTTCACCTAAGATCCTGCGTGTTAAGCTATAAAGTTGAGATCATTTTACCACCAAGAGAATGCTCTAATATGGAGATTTGATGAACCTTCAAGTAATAATCTCTCTGCAATGATTTCTTCCTTGATAGTACCTATGATGCTCTTTGATCCTATTAATTTTTAGATAACGACCTTTATGTGAGAGTCTTCAAATGTTGAACTGTATATTGACACTTTGTAGTGGGTCTAGTGTTGAAAAACACCTTTTATTTTCACCCAATAGGCTAGCAGTGCTCAGTATTGCCTGCCACTCTCATCTGAATTTGCATAATTGGTGTTGGTGGTAAAATTAGGAGATCCAAACTTCTTCACTTAACATGCGATCACCCAGGGTTACTTAGCTACTTTAGGATTATTTAAAGTGTGAGAGATATATGGTTAGAAAATACTTCAAGTGCACCAACTAATGACTCCTTTCCAATGAACAGACATCATACCTCCTAATATAACAGTGGAACCCACAAGAAAACCTAAGCAGAACCTTGGCTTCTCAAAGAAAGACCGCAGATAATTTACCCAACAAGGAAGCATCTGCAGGTCCACATAACTGCCACCACATTCTTGAAACAAGAACCCCGCACAAAAGCAAGTGCCGCAAGCAAAAGCAAAGCCAAAAGGACAACTAACTAAGTGAAAGCAAGAACACCTAAAACTACAGAAAGGAAAGCAGGAAAGTAAACCTAATCTAACAGCAACCTACTCTAACCAAAGCAAACAAGCAACCTAATTATGTACACTAAAGGGAGTAATGACTACCTCTCAAGCCTAGAAGTAGTGCTTTAGAAACTGACCATTAACGGGAAATGGGAGCTCCTCACCAATAAGGCTCTTAAGTCAATATGTGTTGTCACCAAGGATCTCATAGATCTGATACGAACCCAACCAAAGTTTATCAAACTTACCATGTTCGCCTTTCTTCTCATGAGATTTATCCCAATATAGGACTAAATAAGAAATGCGGAAGGCTTTTACCTTGGCTCTCTTGTCAAACCATCACTTCACTACACCTTGGTGCTTAGCAAAGTTTTCTATAACAGCGTCGCATTTCTCTTCAAGGTGCAGCAATTGGGCTAATCGGGAAGACAGTTGATCATCAGTTCCAAGACAGTCTTGCATGAATTGTAGGACGGGGATCCTTAAGTGAATGGGAAAGATTGGCTCAGTCCTGTATACTAAATGATAGGGCAATGTTCCCAATGTGGCCTTATGTCAAATTCTTTCAGCCCATAAGGCAAATTTGAGTTGAGTGTGCCAGTCCCTAGGGTTTTTGTCGAGCGGTTTCTTTATTACCTCAAGCAATTTTTTGTTCATGGATTTAGCTACCCCATTCCCTTGTGGATAATAATTAGATGAGAATATTAGGATGATCCCATAATCAAATGCCCAGTTAGAGAAACGTAGTGATGAAAAAGTGGGACCGTTATCACAAACTAAAGAAAATGGGCAGCCAAACCTGGTGATAATATGCTTTTCAACAAATTCAATGACTACCTTTGTGGTGCAATGTTTACAAGATATTGCCTCAGACCAACAGGTGCAGTAATCAGTAGCAGTCAAAATATACTTGTGGTCTGCAGAGGAGGGTGGATTGATCATACCGATAAAGTCGAGACCCCACTAAGCAAATGGTCGTACCTCCACAACTGGTTGCAATGGCATGGCGGCATTTCACTCTCTATGTGCAGCAGTTTGATAGGTGTGGCAGGTTCTTACATGAGTAAGCATCTTTGAATAAAGTAGGCCAATAATACCCAACCCAAAGAATTTGATTGGCCATTGAATGGGCTAGTCTGTGGCTTGTCCTGAACCTCTCGTGAAAACTGGTTAACACCTGATTTACTTATGTCTTGTCCAGACATCTCAAGTAGATCCCCTCGTGATTCTTCTTGTAAAGGATTGATCCCTTAATCTATAGTTGTTACTTTTCAGTCTAAGTGCTCTTCTTTGAACCGAATTCAACTGTGGTGAGCAGCACTGATTAAGCAAGTAAAATATGATGTCCCCATACCACTCATCTTTCGAGATATCCTCCAACATGTACTGCTGGGAGACTAAACCTAGCTCTACCTCTGCCATAGATTTGGTCAATGCCTGCCCTCTAACCAACTTCATGGGTTGTATATCTATATCAAATTCCTGTAGGATAGTAACCCACTTTCCTCTCCTTTCTCCAAGTTCAATTTGCATCAATAGTGCTTGAACTGCTGCATCTGGGACTATAGCAATTACTTGACTCCTTAGGATGTAGTGACGAAATTTCTTGACTGCCTTTACCAGAGTGTATGCTTTCTTTTCCACGTTGGGATACCTTAACTCTACATCTTTTAGTGGCGTACTCATAAAAGCAATGGGCCTTTCATCATCGACTGCTTTCTTTTGTGTTAACATTGTTGCACAAGTATGTTCGGATGCAAATGAGTAAATGTAGAATGTGTAATCTGGACTTACAATACTGGAGCATTAGCTATAGCCTGCTTAATTTTGACAAAGGTAGCTTTGGCTTCTGGGGTCCAATCCATCTTAGCATCTTTCTTTAGCATTGCATTGAGTGGTCAGATGATTTCAGTAAAAACCAATGATGAACTTGCGCACAAAGTTGATTTTCCCAAAATATGACTTAAGCTCTTTCTTGTTGGCCAAGGGTGGTATCTTAAGGACTGCCTGTATTTGGTTAGTATCAATGGATATGCCTTGCTCAGAGATTACATGTCCCAATAACTTTCCTTCGGTCACTCCAAAGATGCACTTCTTGGGGTTGAGTTAAATTCCATAATCCCTACATCGTTGTAACTTAAGTCAGCCACATGATCCTCTCGCCTTTTTGAAAACACTGTAAGATCATCCATATAGATTATGATGTATTTTCCAACTAACCCCTTAAAGGCAATGTCCATTGCTCGTTGGAATGTGGCACCAGCATTTATTAACCCAAATGGCATTCGGTGATATGCATAGATGCCCCATTTACATGTAAAAGATGTTTTCAATCTGTCTTCGTAGTCGACCATTACCTGGTTGTAACCTGAATAGCCATCCAGAAAAGACATCATTTGTGATCCATTAACAATCTGCAATACTTCATCTAATGCTAGCAATAAGTAATTATCCTTTTCAGATGCTCGATTTAAGTTTCGAAAGTTGACACAAAGTCTGATTTCACCATTTTTCTTTTGGACCAGAACCAGATTTGCTACCCAAGCGGAATGCCTAATAGGGAATATTATTCTTGCTGACAGTAGTTTCTATACCTCTTTGAAGATCAGAGGTTCTAACAAGGCATTCATCGGCCACTACCTTTGTCTGAATGGATTTGCTCCGGGCTTCAGCGGAATGGTGTGAGTAATGATCGATGTGTCATACGTCTTGAGGTCTTCATAGCTCCATGCTATAACTTCATGATAGTCTCTTAATGCATGAATGATGCCAGCTTTCTCTTCTTCAGTACTTGCCTTTCCAATTAACACATTCTTAATCTCTTCATTTGTCCCCATATTGAAAGGATCACACTGTCCTCTGAGGGATTCTCCCTCTTTCCTCTAGGTTCCTAGGTTGTCTGAATCGAACAGTCTTTCCAACTCCACCATTCCCTGTGGAATTGTGTTGGTCTTCAGATTGAGTACTCCATCTAAATCCATCTCAATAGGTTCCATTTCCTCTTCATCTATTATTTGAGCGGTGAAGACATCTGATGAAGTGATGAAGTCGATTATATGCTTGTCGTCCTCAAAGACTTGAAAATTCCTGACATTGTCCAATACAGATGGAGTTGCGACAAATTCAACAGTAAACTTCTTTAATCCTACCATGATTGTTGGCTCTAATGTGCTTGTTGTTTGAGTTAGAGCATCTGCAACATGATTCTGTCTTCTAGGAATCAACTTGATATTGAAACCATCAAAGCATTCGACCAAATCCCACACTCGGTTTCTATACATGTTTAATCTCTTATCGTTACATGAGTATTGCTTCCTCACTTGCTTCATAACTAATTCTGAATCTCTGAACACCTGAAGAACTTTGACTTTCTTCTGAAGTGCCATCAACAATCCTTGCACTAAAGCTTCATACTCAGTTATGTTATTCATGCATGGAAATTGTAGTCTATGCGATGCTAGATATGAGCTTCCAGTGAGACTGATCAACTCAACGCCTGCCCCAGACCCTTGCCTACATCTTGATCCATCGAACCTCAAAGTCCAGAGGCAAAAATCTTTACTACTGTCATCCCGTTTTGCTGATCTTTTCTCATTAATTGGAGGTTTTGGTTCTTCGTGGTAGTTGGATCTTTCTTCGGAATAATAGGAACTTTCAATTGTCTCTACACTTGCTCCACTGCCTCCTGACAGAGTAGACATGTGAACTCAGAATGCGATGCATCATGTATACGGCACCAATTTGGTAGCAGTAACTCCTCCATCTGAACTTGCTTCCCTACAATTGCTTGATTGCTTACGAATTTGGCTACAAAATCCTGAAATCCTTCGAATATCCCCAGTTCATCCTCTTCTGAGGAATCTCCTGAATCTGATTGTACATATGCTTCTGTGCTTTCTAGTTTTTCTACAAGTGGAGGATCAAGAATTCTATTGCAACTTAGCATAAGAATCTCCTTTGTTTGATCGACATGGGGAAGGTAGACCCCCAAATCAACTTCTAAAAACAAGATTTCGCTTGTCTGGTTATACTCTGTAATCATATGCTTCATTTTTGGTTCTCTTTCAATGCGTATCTGGTTTGCCAATCCCTTCCATGGTAGCCACATATGAGAAAAGTCAGTGGCCATGTAGCCATTCAATGTTCTAGACCAATCCCAACTTAAGAGCATGCCGTATTGATCTGGAGTATCTACTACTTGTATGTCTATGTATTGCTGCACCCTAGGATCAGAAGCCAGCTGCATGTGTATCCTATTCAATTCACCTCAGTCTTATCTAACTGTGTAACTTTCCTGGAAGATTTGGTTGGAGTGAGACCCAGTGCCTTGCATACTAATAAGGGCATCATGTTTGTGGAAGCACCAAAATCCACCAAACAATTGTGAAGGTTCTTCCCAAATATCCTAAGTGTCAAGAGAAAAGGAGGACTTTCTCTCTTATCTTTGTAAAGTGCCATCTTATGTTTAGCATCTGTCACATGGATTCTTTCTTTCCCTTTGTCAGTGTTATCCTTCATAAGAATCTCCTTCTAAGAAGAATCTATTCTGGTACCTGCACTCACATCTTGGAAGAAGGCTATCCTAACCTCAGGTATTTTTAGCAACTCATAAACAGACAGACTAACCTTCATCTTCTTAAGTTCTTCTGCAACATACTGCCCCATTTTTGCTACATCAGACTGCTGAGAACTCTCGGTAGTAGCCCCTTGATGCACTGACTGAGGTGTGGCTTTTGGGGGGTCAGGATTATTAGAAGCTTTTGGATCTGGGGGAATTTGGTAGTTGTTTGGAGGAATAGAAGTGGTGAAAGGGCCTTTGGGTTTATTACTTCTCAGGTTGTATGGAGTTCTATTATATTGTTGATAAGCATTGACCTCATCTGACTCTTCTTCCTTGAGCTGATTATCATCCTAAAATGGAAATGTATAACTATCAAGAACTAAGGCAGTATCATACCTTTGTGAAGGGACAAGTTCATACTCTGTCGGTGGATTCTCCTAAGTTTCAACATTTTGAATTTCCATTTGGAAGATGCTGGATGCTATCTAAAATTTTGGACAGTCTAGCTCAGAGTGAGCATTTGTATTGTGTAACCTGCACCATGTAGACAAAGCTGCCTCAACTAACATCATGCGGCCAGGGGTCCGGGTATCGTTGTTCTGATTTTCTAATGGTGATGGCACTCCTCCATTATTAGGCCTCGTGTTCCAAGACCGATTTGATCACTGCTGAAAATTCTGATTTTGATACTGATTCTGGTTCTGATTTTGGAACTGATGCTGATTTTGATTCCTCTACTGTAGATAAGCATTTTGTTTCCTTAGGTGAGTGACTTCTGCAGTGAATTTCTTCATCTGCTCAGCTAACTCCCCAATATCATCTTTGTCTTCCTTTGCTTTAGTTGCTTCTGAAGATTGAAGAAAAGGCATTTGGGCAGGAGGCATTTCAGCTATTGGGTTCCCTTGGTGAACTACCAAGGCCTGTGTTGCAGCTGGGTTAGGAATCGGGTTCATTATAGGGGTGTGATTGGCCAAGGCTTGGTTAATCATGGGTATTTGATTTGGCATGGCTATGGGGCCCATGTGGTTCAGTGGACCTGAGGCTGTTTGTCCTAGCTAGGTGCTCATGGTGACAGCTTCAGTATATGCTTCAGCTAGAGTAGTGGGAGCTAGATCTTCTCTCCTTACGAACATGGATGTAAGTTTGTTCAAGGCTGCATAATAAATAAGCAAAGCTGCATCTTGCCTTATGGCATAAGGGTCTTGCAAATGACTAAAGGCTTTATGGAATCTGTTGTTAAAAGAACTTATCAGCTCACCTTCGCCCCAACAAATTTCCACAAAGGACCGATAGAGATCAGCTGGAGTGGTGGGCATTCGAAATCGATTTAGAAATGTATTTTTCATATTTACCCATGAGTTTATGGATGCTGCAGGAAGGTTAGCAAACCAATAATAAGCCTCATCTTGTAAAGAATAAGGAAACAATCAACATACCACATCTTCGTACTGTACTTGTAGTATAAACATGCTACTCTCAAAAATTTTAATATGCTCATCAACAGTCCTGTCTGGATCATTCACCCTAAACTTGGAATAGAACTTATCGAGGTTTTTCATCATATCATGATAGTTATTAAACTAAAATGGGGACTAGTTATTTGCTGCAAAGAAAGCCATGACTAGAGGATTGATAGAAGTTGCAGCTACGTTTCTTGGGACTGACTGGGCTCTTGGTGCTCTAGGTATCCCTTGATCTCTTCTTGTTCATCTGAATACTGTCAGGGATAGTAGCTCTTCTCGAGCTGAGCTGGATCTGGTATGTCTCTATCTGGTCCCTAGACTTGTAGATTTTTGTGGAGAGCGTAATTCCTTGTTCGGCCCTCCTTCTAGCGCCAATTCAGTTGATGGTGATTTTAGCACACAACAATGCATGTATGATTGCTGGTATCACACCTCTCTTGAAAAGTATCCTACCCTAGGTAAGACTACTCCAAGGTTTCTACAACTAGGTCTTAGCTTGCTTGGAATCTCTCAGTTGGAATGTTCTAGCTGTGCTGACAAGGGGTCTTACATGCGATCTACAAATTTTAATAGTTGGAACAACAATTCTTTGCAAACCCTTTGTGATTTCAACTGATAAGACAATGTGAAATGCTGTTGAAATTCCTAAACTAACAACTATTTTCAAAGAAAATGCAAAAGGGAGTAGGGTTTTAAGAAAATCCTAAATGACATTCATAATATGTGGACTGTTGCAAGTAGACAAATGCCCTGAAATTTAACCAGTTTTCTGAGTTACCAAACTGAAAATGAATGTTACAGTACCGCAAAAAATGATGCTATCTTCAATGGAAATCAAGAAATTTTTAGATCACATTCATTCATCAAATACCCAATAAATGGCACAATTTAATTTATGAAATGCAATCGAACTTAAGCACAATTGATCAACCTAGACTAACTTTGCACAGTTACCTACCATCAGCAAATAACTAAAAGTATGGACTAAGAGCATTCATCAGATACTTTCAGCAAACCATGAACATTGCAAAAGCACAACTAATCAACTATTGGAGATCAAGAAGCGAACCACGAAACCAAATAAGCCAATACAACACACAAATTCTCAAAATAACTGCAGAAACTTGCTTTGTATTACTTCAAATGGCAGAATGTGAACAATTCAGGACCAAGAATTCTCTCTGCCAATGGAAATGGCAACCCCTTTATATAGGAGAGGAGCCATACCGAGTTTTTGAATGGACGGTGGATATTAACTCAACACCAACGGTCCAGATTTACACCATTAAATGCATTCATGACAACTCATAACAAATCCCAGATTACATTTTGTCTCTTATGAAAAAGACAAAAAACAACCCCCAGGTACATTGAATCTAGACAATTTGACTACCCAACTGAATATATATATATATATAGAAAAGGTCAATTTTGAGGCATAATAAAGACAAAATAGTGTCACATGTCACTCTAAATATAGCTGTTTACATAAGTGACGGGATTGCACTTCAAAATACTCAAATTACACTAAGATTCATCATCCAAGTCTATTTTGTCTTCTTCTGCAGTCTTGTTGCGGTAGTTGACCCAGGGTGAAAGTGTCGGATTGATATCTGTGAGGTCTGGGTTCTTAGGATGATTGACCCGATAACTGAACATCTCCAACTCTTGGCTATATCGATTGTATATTCTTTCTATCTTTGCCTTTGCCTTATGAAATGCATTAAATTCAGCTTTGAGCTCACTGGCTCTATCCAGCCTAGCTTCCACATCTAACTCAGCATCTTCAAAAACTATCTTGTGCAATTTATCTTTACAACCCTTCACATCATACGGCGCCAAGTCATTGTAGTCCATTACCAAACAATCTCTCAAAGTATCATTTATATCATATATGAGACCCAAAATATTCTCATTTGCTATTTTGCAAGCCTCCCTTGCACTGTCAAAAACTTCCTTCCTTAGTTTTATCTACTGATACCATTCATTGGCTTTATATAGCATGTCCTTTGTCAAGATATTTTTAGCCAATAGCGTCTAAGCTGGCAAGTTTCTGATTGCTTGCACTCGGGGAAACATCTATGAATAATATTCATCAAAAGAATCACCTTCTTCATGCAAGTCTTTCGTTTGTTCTCGAAGTTGAACCAAACTCTTATGAGATTCGGCTGCAACATCAATTGTCTCACATCCCTTTTTGCAAACCCTGATCATCCATTTTTGGGTGCCTTTTGACAGAGTCTGAACTTCACCAAGCTTAGACATTTCATCTCTTGACAAAAAGGTAGGTACTCTCCTTATTTCTCCTTCAAAATCTACTGGTTTTATCAGAAATTGAAGGCATGCTCAGAGCTCCTCATTTTGTGTCTTCAATTCTTTCTTTGAAAGTTCATCTTTATCCAGTAGGATTGAAGTAATAGACCCTTTGAACTCATCAACCCTTTGTGCTCGTGTAGTTGGTCCCAAATTTATAGTTGTTATGACATAATCCTCTACTCTGACCTATTCTCTGTTTGTATTAGGTAGTGGAACAGCTACCTCAGCTATTCAAGCTCCAGTTTCATCCTTGTAAATCCTAGATTGTACCTTTACTTTCTTCTGTTTCTTTGGCTTTTGAGCCTGTGACAAATTTGTGCTCAAGTCTAATTTCATTATCTCCACCTAGGGCTCAAGATATGATATTCTTCTTTGCAACCAATTAGGTGTTGAGGAAGAAGGCTTTCTATATCCATCAAGGTTTTCTCTATCTGTATTTGGAGGTCCTTCAAGTAGTCATTGCTCTTGTTCTGATCCTGTATCTACAACTTTATCTTCTTCATCTGTAATTTTTCTCCAATTTATCATTACATTTTCCTGAGCTACCTCGAGGCTTGCCTCTGTTTGGTCCTTCTCTGGAGGACTATCTGATATTTCAATGATCTCTGTACTGACTATCTCAGCCAATGGCTCATCAAGTACCTCATTATATGCCTCGTCAAATGCATCTTTCTCGGGTTCTTGCTCTTGAAGATCTAGTTTGGCACATACCTTCTCAATACCCAGTAGCAATGGCACAGCCAAGGGAGTTGAATTTGTGTTGATGGGTATTTGAGAGATAGGAGTAGTAGAGGATATAGGCATTGCAACTGAAGACAAGTTCACTTGTTTCACATTGGTAAGCATGGCCAACCCCAAAGCTGATGGGATAAAAGAAGTTGGCAAGATGGAGGAAATGACTATGGGCGAAGAAATGGACAAAGAAGGCAAGGGAAGAGAAGGTGAAAGAATTGTAGAAATAGGAGGTAATGCAAGGGAAATAGATAGTGGGGTGGAAGATATGGAAGGTAAAAGTGTAGTAATGATAGAAGAACATGAGGTGGCAGCAATAAAGGAGATGGGACTGCTAGGATTGCTAGAAGATATTTCCAATCAACAAGAGACAATTCAAATAGCAGTGGAAGGTGAGATGGCAGCAGAAGCAACTTCCTAGACATTGGTTACCGAGGTCATAGGTGCAACAATGGAAGCAATAGAGGGAGATGCAGCAGTAGCAACTATTGGAGAGAGTACAACAACATTCACATCCAAGGCAGAAGGAGATGGAGAAGTTGGCAGACTAGTATCATCAGGAGTAGCAGCAGTCTCTGTAGCTTGTCTAACAGCCTTCACCTTAGTCTTCTTTGTCTTAGATCCTTCTCTAGGACCACTAGGCATATTTCTTTTCTTTGAAGCTCTTGTCCTAGTAGAAGGAGGCATTTCTTTCTTATTAGTCTTTGTAGTGACCTTCTTGCTTTTTTGTACTTTAGCCTTTTCTGCCAAGGTTATATGGTCTTCACTATCTGATCTCTGTTCCTGGGCTGGTTCTACCTCATCAGTGATTTCTATGAGCTTATCCTCTTCTCCTTCAGACTCCTTTTCCGATTCAGGTGGAGTGTATGTGAGCTATATCCCTTGTCCCTCCAAGGCAGCAATCTGACCCCTTACCCATGCTTTACTTAATCTGATCGGTTCTTTCATTATAACCTCAAGGGAGCTTTCTTCAGCGTTTGCCCAATTAGGTATGGGAATTGGTTGGTGATATTATGCCTCCAAGGCTCCTTTGTGCATAACATTGTCATCATCTTCTAATTGGTCAGGAACTGCAATAATATGAAATTTCCTTATGAATGCCAGAGATAATCTGGAATGGGCTTTCTTCATGACCTCATAGTCGTCCATACAATTTGCCCAAAAGTCTTCTATATGCATCTTATGGAATAATTTCTTACTTACAAACCTCTCCATCACCTTATTAGGATCAAAATGATCTCTTATGTTGTAATAATGAAGATTGAGAAGTTGGATTTCTTTGTCAGAGTGCTCAGCTGACCCCAATGAAGGACATGCATAATTTCCTCTTCCTAACAGGATGGGAAATTGGACATTTGTTCTATGCAGGTGCTTAAGTTTCTCAGCACAAGTTATCAGTTGTCTAGATAATTCTAAGAGCACTACTTTACCTGTAGGATACCTAGGGAGTCTATAAGCCATTCCCATGAAGCCCTGTATTTTCAGATATGTGAACTTTTCAAATTGAATATACCACCTCCCATACTTGGTGATTTCATTCATAGCTTTCGTGGATATTCTTAGAGTTGTATTGCCTTGCAATAACCTGGTTATGTACATGGTAAAGGCATCGTTTACCCTCTTATAATGCATGAGAGATTGTGTCAATGTGAGTTGTGTATAACATTCATAGACCTTGATCTGAGTTTGTTCATCATTTCCTACTTCCCCCACCTTGGACAGACCAACATAATGATTCCTCCTTGACAAAGCATAAACAACATAGGATGTCCATCTGAAGAACCCTTTCTCTTTGAAGTTACTGAATGCTTCATGGATGTTGTCACTTAAGATTTGTGCCCAATGGAACTTAGTCCCCTTTAATATTTCTTCAATTATAACAAACATCCATCCCTCGAAGGTTGATGCTGCAGACAATCCATATATTCTACTCAAAAAATTTACTAAGTCTCCTATTTCATCATGAAAGTTACTTATGTATAGTACTTGAGGAAACTTAACCAAGGCAGACCTTCTGCTCTTTGCCCATTGTTCATTCATATGTTTCCTACATCCACTTTCATCTTCCTTGTAGGTGGCCTCTAATCTTGCCTTATCTGGCTTGGTCATTACTGTATGCCATGGAATATCAAAGGTTTCAACCAAGGAGGGTGGACTTAAGTCAGCTAAAATATCTCCACTGGCAGTTTGCATTGTCCTGGTCATGGCATCATACCTATCTACACAGGCCACTATCAATTCAGCACATTGAATAGATGTAGGGAAAGCAGCAGCTTGTGCAATCCCATTGTCCTTCACTTTCTTGGCTCTCAGGGTTGGATTGGGCCAAATACTCTAATTATGAAATCATCAAGGTCAATATGACCTAAGTCTGTGTCTCTGATGTGTTTCCATCAGGTAGAAATCTTCATTTCTGGAGGAATACCTTTGAACTCATACCTCATGATTTGAGCTCGTGCAGTCATCTAACCTGCAGGACTGGACCTTATAAGTTTTGAAGCCTTTGAGGTGTTTTTTCTAACTCCTAGGTTTAAAGTCTAAGATTACCAAGTTGATTTATACATTATTCACACCATGTTATAACAAATGAATCTAGCATAAATCTACTAAGTTACAGAAGTCTGAAATCTTCTAACTGTTGCATTTACCACATGATCAAATAATCGAGCAATATTACACTAATGCATGTAATAAATACTCTAATGCTACCAAATCCTGATTAAAACATGTAAAACATCATAATTCACCAAGTGCATTCATTATTTCTATCTGACAAACATTTCTCCTTTTGAAAATTTCTTCTAAAACGGCCATTTCATTCAGTTTGTGCTAAATTTGGGGTCAACTAAGCTACAGCAGAGAAAGCATTGATTTCAAGGTCAACTGACCTGGCGGAGAAATCAGGATGGTCCAACCAATTGATTTGCTTATGTTCATGTCATCATACTACCTTGCACGGATTTTATGGTCAACCGACTTGCGCGGGTTTGAGGTAAGACTGACTCATGTTAGTCATTCGGGTCGGTCGGTTACAAGTTCAACGCAAGTCGATCAAGACAAATTTTACCACTCTTGCGCAGAATCGAGTATCGTCTAACCTTGTGGGGTCTTCGAAGTCAACCAACTAAGTCGGTGATGGTGCATTTTGGCGCAAGGTTGGAGGGAGTTGTTTCTAGCGCAAAAGTGTTTTCTTGATGTTTGGCGGAGATTTAGGCATCACCAATTGGTGGGACATTTGCGTGCATCTGACCTAGGTCAGAGAAGTGATCATTTAGCTCTGAGTCAGGGAAATCAAAAGATAGCGCAAAGTCAACCTTAGGGATCACGCTTGACTTCTAGGTTTCTCCAACTAAGTTAATTGAAGCAATGAACAGTGCGAAGTCGGAGAACTACGTTTTTGGCACAATAATGGTTTTGAGTCCCGACAGAGGTTTTCAAGTCCGCCGACTAACCAGATTGATCTCAACGTTTTTGAAAGTCAGTCAGATAACTTTTAACACAAAACTATCTTTTACTCATTTTGTTGGTCGATTCAAAGTGTTTGAGATTATTTTGCTCTAGGGTTTGACAAGTATTAGTTTTGTTTGTCTACAGGGAGGGATTTCGAAGAATACACTTAAAGAATTACCCTCAAAGTTTTAAAACTACGGTTTATGAAGATGAATAGTGCAGAAATGGAAACCCTAGCTTACATGTCCAAATTCATATCATTTATGCGTGTGTCATACTTTGAAATAAATGCATTTGAAAACTGAAAAACCCTAAATGTGGAGACGAGCTCCTACCTGGTTTTCAAGGGTGAAATGAGCTGAGACGTGCAGGCGGGGAGGAGGTCTTCGGGTTGAATCCTCTGGTGGCGCAGGGTAATCGGTCAAACCATCTCCAAAGAGCTCTCAGAGTATTCGTTCAATGCAGAATAAGTTCAAAAACTACGAAAATCCCCTTTTATCCCTCTGAATCAATTACCATTAATGTAGAGCATACGAAGTGTCAGTCGCGAGATTCGGTAGAATATTAGGGTTTGCACAGATTTAGGTTGTTTCTGACTTGGCAGGGATTTGGAGGGTCATGGACCCAGTCGGCAGATGCTCCTGTCAGCGCAAAAGTCCTTAGCTATATTGTGAATGTTTTGCAGGATTTTAGGTTTCCTCGGACTAGCGGAGAATTTGCCACTCTCCGACTTAGTCGGTGAATAAACACTGCAGCGCGAAGTCGGTGACAAAGAATTTTAGCGCTAAGGTCAGTGAATGCGAGAACTGGCACCGGGGTCATAAGCAAAGGATTCTTGTGCAAAGGTCAGACAAAGGGCATTTTAGTGCAAAGGTTGGTTGGTAGCAAATGTAGCACAATAGATAGTCAGACCTAGTTTAATGAAATGCAGGGTCTTGGACTTAGCAGATTTTGAGCTAACCTATTAACATTAGATTTCTAACATGGCAAAAAGTGCATTTTGACCACTTTAACAAATAAGGAGATGGAAAACCCACTTGACACTCTAAGTCAAGATTTGAAAGAGAGGGTCCCTATTTTTTTGAAATGGGGCGTGTGTGCAAGGCACAACAAAAAGGAGGCCTTCAAAACTAAGATAACCTCTGAAAAGTTGTTGGTTCCCATTAAAACACTTGAAATATGAATGTTGGAGGTTAGGGTTTTTAGAACCACTAAAAGCTTTGAAACATGATTAAAAATGCCTTTTTAAAGAAATGTCGGGGGTTAGACAAGTTGTGAGAACCTACAAAACCTCCAAAAAGGTTTTTACTCACCCCCAAACCTCCAAAACGTGATTTAAAACATGTTTATAAAGAAATGCCTCAAGTGGGAACTTTTCGGGGGTTAAGGGTAGAGTAGGAACTTCAGGAAAATTACAGATTTAATAGAATTTTTGGATTTTCAAACTATCAATAAGGATAATGGCATGAATACTAAGGATTTAACAACTGTAAAATACCCTGGCAATGTGAAACTTTTAAAGATTCTAAAATCCAATCACTATCATTGCCTTCGACCTTTGATTTTTCAACTAGACAGGTGCCACAAGATTAAAATATGAGGATTTTCATGAATAATTAAACTTGTGAACTTGCTTCGAAGAGTGCCGATAAATGCTCAAACGCGATAAAGGCAAATGATGCACAACTTTTGACTGGATCAATGTTTTCTTCTGAAAACTTGCCATATTGTTAATAATGACGTCATGAAATCCCTTGTCAGGTCATTTTTCCCTAGCCCCCATGAAACTCATGTTTTAATTATTTCTGCAAACTGTCGATGGAAAATTGAAAGTTTAATATCTCCTGAATTGTGAGGTATTTTGATCTAGAAACTTGCCACATTAAGTAAAATGGAGTCCTAAGCACCGCCATAAAAGGATTTTGAACCATCTATCTTGGATTTTGAGATTTAATTATTTTCACAAATCTCAATGAATTGGACAACTGCCTTTAGAATTTTGACCAAAATGACAGATGATTCTCCTCCAAATTAATACACCTGTACTAGATTTAATGCAAAAAATCAACACGAACCCAATTGAATGTAACTTTTTAATGATGGATAAGTATGACAACTGGCACAGGAAACAAATGACACTAACATTTTACGACCAAAAACAACTCAACGAAGGAGTTCGACACATGACGACGCTTGTCATTTTGACACAAAAAGTTTAAATGTGGTGGCGTCGAAACAAGGCTAACACATCCCCACTCTTAAAAAGAGGAATTGCTAGGCTGGTTGTCCAATCTCTTGGGAACCCTCGCTAAATGATGTTGAATATTCTCATAATGTGTGGTGCGAGAGTTCTCACCCCCCCATTTCAAAAAATCTACTTGAAGCTCGACTAGGTCCTTTGCTTTTCCTACACCTAGTTTCTTAATACCAGTCTCAACCTTTTGTAAGGTGAAAAGTTTTGTAGTGTTGTTGATTAAGGGGAGGGGCTCAACCTCTAATTCATGCTCATAAAGTTGTCTTGCATAGTCAAACCATTGACTAGCTATAATGGTATTTTCAGTTTACTTCTTTCTTGATTGGAGTTCCTTCGAAAAAAGATTTGAATTATTCTTTCCTAGATAGTTTAGCTTGTCTCGCCTTGTTTTCAAGAACTTTGCTTTTTTTTCTTTTTAAAATCCACTTTTACAACTTTATATTCATCTTCTTCTTGATTGGCTCTTTCAAAGTTCTCCTTGTCCTTTTGATTTCCTCATCAAACGAGACATTTACCGAGAAGCAATTTATTTTTGATTTCTTGTATTTTTTTCTTTTGGACTTCTCAAGTGCTTCTTGAATTAAATGTGTTAATGCATCACTGTTGAAGCCTTAAAAATGAGTTTTCTCCTTCTTGATTAATCTCTCTAGTGTTACCTTGAAGATAAAACAATTTTTTTGAGTCAATGGAATTCTGCCCTTTGAAGGTGGTTGCTGAAGATATTGAGTTTTCCTCCCATGCTGCCTCTTTTCTACCCAAGAAAACCTTAAGTAAATTGGGCTATGGTCTAATTTTAGGTCCTGAATATGCTCCCCAATCACAACTTCCTCAGTCTTTTCAATCAAGCTTTGCAAGCAAATTTCATAATCAACAACACTTGCTCCATTGTAAGTATTACAAGTAAAGTTTCCAGATTTCTTCCATCTATCCAAACCATTGCAAATAATTAAGTCAAAAGTGCCACACAAATTAAGCAATTCCTCCCCAAAATGGTTATTATCGTTGTTGTCTTCTGAACATCTTGACCACTAGTGATTTCTTACTTCTGTAAACCAAATAGGGTTGTGATGCTCTTTGCAACAAAAAATGCTAGCTTGTTCATTTGTTGTCCTGGCATTGAAATCTCCCACTAAGAGAACTCCTTACTAAGAATACATTGCAATATCTTTTTTTTGAGTTGCATATGGATCATTACTATCTAGCCCATTATTTTTGTAAGTTTTTGAAACTTGTGGAGCAAAATAACACATTGCAATTCTTATGTGATTTTCATTTTATGATATTTTAAACCAAATATACTGCTTATTTGAATCTTCTCTTTCCATCTGAATGTTACGTCCTTCTTTAACTATTCACTAAAACCATTATTCCATTGTACCCTTTGCCATTTCCTGTTGCCTTGTTCTAAGCCACCAACTTCATGTAACCTTCAAAAATAGGAGTCTTGCAGCCTTCATGCTCATGAGTTTCTGTGAGACAAATTAAGTCTCTACCTTCTGCAATAGGCCCTAACCCAGGTCCCCTCCTCCACGGGTAGCCTCTACAATTCCAACATACTAAATTTAAGTACACTTGCGTAGGCCTTGATTGCTCTGCATTTTGACACACAAGACTCGAAGCTGAGTCTTTACCTCTTTTTACCCATAATGGCCTTGTTGTTTTACTTCCTTCTATCAAATCCACTATTTTTTCTTTGCTGCCAGCTTCCTGCCCTAGTGATAATAGTTTTTCCCTTGTACATCCATGCCCTTTTGCCTTCACCTCTTGTTGCTCTTATTTTTGCCACTTCCTCCCTTCCCTCCTCTTGTTGACTATTGGTTAAATCCATGTCTAGGAAGAAGCGTGAGCCCCTTAAGAGTTTCTTTTTGCTTAAAAGATAGTGCTTGGCATATGTACTTGCCATTATGACCTTTATAGGTCTAACCCTCTCTTCACATAACGTACCTACCCTCCTTGCTTGGCAGATTTGCCCTTGCCAAAGAAACTTGTCTTTCAAGACGTCACTTGCAAAATTAAAAGTGCTTTCATTTTGCCCATAATCTCTTATTCCTCTGATAATTAGGTTTGTTTCTCTATTTTGCCTTTCTTTGAGCTATCTTGCTTGCGTTCTACCATCAATGGCATTTGCTTCTTCCTCCCTGCTTGTGGAACCACTACCGACTTGAGCCCATGTTCTAACTTTTTTCGATATGCCTTCCCTACTATTTTCTTTTATCTTCCCTCCTTGAAGGTTTATTTGTTGAAGTGCTCAAGCCTCAACCTTTGTTGTTTTAGATTTTGCCACATCCTTATTTGTTGCTATCAATTCTTTCATGATTTGCCAATCTACCTTCATGCTTTGCCATTCATGCTTCCCTACTGATGAAGCCTCTTCAACACTGCCACATGTTCCTTTAAAACTTTATTAACTTCCACTAAGGACCGATATGCTATCGTGAACTCATAGATTTTGTTGTCTCTTTCCTGCTCCTTGGCTTCCAAAGCCTCTAACCTTGTCTTGGCATTTAATAGCTCTTGCACATAAAACTCTGAAGACCATGTCAGCGGTGTCGAAGTGGGACTGTAAATGGCTAACTCCACTTTGTTTATGTTGTCCTTAGTCCTTTTTTTTTTTTTTCCTTTGGAACTATTTTCTTCTTACCTGTTCCCATTTGAACCAGAGAAGCCTACGCTTTAAGATACCCCAATATTGTTTAGCATTTACTAAACCCACTTCCCAATTTTATCTGCTGATGCAATCTGAACTTGACCTAAATGATTTGTTTCCACAAGACCAAATGTTTCGTTTCCATTTTTAATGTTCTAGTGATGATGGGTCTTCCATTGCCAATGGAATAGATATTTGAGAAAGCAAATATGACAAAGGAGTTGAAGTATTTGAGAGGGCGAGACTTACCTAAACAAAAGGAGTTCCTGTTGGTTCCCTGCTCGCAGCCCCACACAGAGAAAAAATAAAGCAAGAGTCCCCTGTTACTGGCCCCACGCATAGAATAGAACAGAGAAAGAGGCGACAAAACCCTCGGCTGTTGAAGCCACTGGCATATAGAAGTACATATGAAGTGTTGGAATAGATTTTAAAACTACAACTGTACATATGCGAAGAAAACCTAAAAATATATTAAAAACATGTACTGAAATTCTCAACATAAAATAATAATTTAAGAAAATATAGAAGTATACACTGTTCTTTCCATTATAGAAAACTTCCATAAAAATACCTCGTCTTTATTCTTTACAAATAATTAACTATAAAATTCGGTGAATGGGGAATTCGGATCACAAAACAAGGGAAAAAGCGGTCGGCTGTCTTCCACAGAACCGAGTTTTTTAAAGCTTCTTACACAAGTGTTTTGATACCAAACACATTTTTAATTACGAATCTCCTTACAGAAGTGCTTTATCCAGTAATAAAAAAAAAACAATCCCACTGTAAAATCAGATTTAATGGTAGGTACGTGCTATGGGATCCGGTTGCTGGCAAACTTTCCACTTGCTATAGGCAGTCGAAGGGTTCGTAAATCAGGATGGGTTCAATTGTAGATCAGAATTCAAGCTAGTTTGGGGGAAGCAAAATGACAAATGGGTAAAGAGGTGGGATATTAGCATGCAGAGTGCCCAAATCCTAATGAAGAAATAAAAAAATATGTGAGAAAAAAATTCAAGTGTATCATGTGGACAAAACAAATGGACCCTAAAAAGGAATACTACCTCAAAAAATTCAACCCCACGGGTGATTTTGAAGAAAAAGCTTATATAGGAGCCGACATTAAGTGGAAAACGAAAATGTTGATTGCCCAACTTAGGATGAGCTCACATCATCTTAGGTGTGAAACGGGTGGATGGCTAACTCCTAAAGAGGATTGGGAGGAGAGAATATGCCTCTTTTGCAACAAAGACGTGGTAGAGACGGAACACCACTTCCTCTTGGAATGCGAGGCATTCAAAGACATCCGATACAGTTATGGTGAAACTTTGAAAATCGCCAACCTTGACACCATGATTGAAGCGACAAGGCTGGGTAGTACGGAGAACCTAGTGGTCAAACTTCACAGCAGAAAGGAAGATCTCAAGAAGGAAGTTCAGGGAACTTAGAGGTCATTTTGTGGCTGCTGTTCCGTTTGACAGGGCTGTGTGCGACTGCTGCGGCCTCGTGGACATTATTGAAATTCTTTATTCATTCATTCAAGCAATTATTTTTGGATATTGGGAATTTGGACGGCCGCATTGAATTCCTGTCTGCTGAGATGGACAGCACAGATTGCTGCCACGTGAACGGTCCCCAATGTGTCCTCGTTTCAGCAATAAGTGCATTCTACATGAGATTTCTAATAAATACCCCTTTGGGTATTGCCTTATACCTCATCTAGATCTTTTTTGTGCTCTGTGATTTTGGGTATTGCAAAATTCTGTTTTTTGAGTTTTTCTCTGGTGGTTGTTGGGGTGAAGATGTCTTGCTGTGGTGGAAATTGTGGGTGTGGTGCTAACTGCAGCTGTGGCAATGGCTGTGGAGGGTAACAACATTTTGTTCTCATGGCTAATATTTATGGGTTCTCTTTTCGTTAAATGAAATCAAGGGAGAAAATGTTTATGGGTGTTCTTTTGTTTCTATGAAATCAAGGGAGAAAAATGAATTATGGGTTTTTTTTTTAATGAGGAATGGTTTACTGTGATGCAGGTGCAAGGCCTTCCCAGAGAAAGTTGTAGGGGCCCCTGTGTTTGCTGCCACTGCTTCTGATATGGAGTAAGTTCTTTTTTCTGTTTTTTACATACCCAGAGTCCTGTAGATTTGAAAATGGTTTTAACTGAATTTTCTGATTGAAAATGCAGGAATGAGTGTGGCAGGGGAGAGTGGATGCAAGGGTGCTGGTGGGTGCAAGTGTGGAGACAGCTGCACTTGTGATCCTTGCAACTGCAAATGATCTATAAAAGCATATTCACATTATAATATATGGTCATCATCTTAAAGTCTGTGACAACATGATCATATGATAGTTGGAATATGTTATGTTGTAATAAATAAACTGATGAGTGTGTGAGGAAGGCTGTTCAAGACACAGATATACATGGCATGTGATTAATGACGATCTAACTAGTTTCTTAATACAATTAATTAAGTAATATTTCCTTGAATGACCAGCTTAAATGTCATGTGTTTTGTTTTTCACTCATATTACTTGTAGGAGTCAATTGATGCTGAAATGTACTCCAAACTAAAATTTCCCTTCAAAATTTTAAGAATTTAAGATCAACATTTTTAAAGCTCAGCAGCAATAATAGCAATCACTATAGAATAATAACAGGTGACATACATAAAATCTGAACTCAAGGTCACAAATTTCACAAAATTAAATCAAAGTTTCTTAACCTAGCTCTAATGAAAGAAGCAAAATTTGTTTATCCTCCCTGCACTTCTGAAAATTTCAGAATTCATTCAAATAACTATAATCAAAACATCTTCTCATTATAACTCTGTACGTTTGTTAGGATGAAGAGGTGAAGACCAAAATGGTACAGACGGGGCCGAAACTGTAGCTTATTCAAGAGACTACACATTTATAATTGTTTTGGTAAATTTTTTTTTTTTTTTTGTTTTTCTTCAGTACTTGGTCAATAGGGTTATAAATATTTGTGTTGTTGGTCATCTGGGCAACGTGCATCCAAAGGGTTGGATAGACAATTCCGGTCATTTGAGAGTATTAGGATTTTTCAATTATTGGACTAACAAAAGTAACTTCGAAAGTACTTGATCAATAGAGTTATAAATATTTGTGTTGTTGGTCTCACCATTTTCCAGTTATTAGATTAACAAAAGTAACTTTGAAGACAATTTTATCATGGAGATGATAATTTAAGAGATTTTCCAATGTTTTGATTAAAAAAATAACTGGGAGGCAATTTTCTAATTTTACTTTAAGACATGTATCTTGCCAATATAGTTGTCTCAAAAACAATGGATTTGTTACATAAGAAGCCACCTAAAAATGTATGAATTTTCAAAATTATAAAAAAAATTTTACCACCTAAAAATGTATGAATTTCAAAAATAATAAGAATTTTTTTAAAATTATAAAAAACCATATGCTTGTCAATTTTTGCACCATACACCTTGCTATATGTATATCACTTCTAGAGTACAACTGAATATTTAATACTTGTTTATTATCACAATATGCTTATCAATTGCAATGTATTGCGTATAATACCGAATACAAACACTTTTAGAAAGATTGGTCAATACATTCAAAAAAAATCATAACATGTATTATAACAACATGAATATACATGAATGTCATGATTGTACCCTATAAGAGATTACATTTACAAATCATATTATAATTAATTGTGCGAACATAACATCATATTAATATAACTTTTATTTTTAGCAAAATATTAAGATATTATGTCAAAGGGTTTGTGGTTAAGTGATATGGCTACTTAGTTCTCATGTTGGAGACCAGGATCAAATCTCTGCAGGTGGCATCTTAGCATCTTAGCACCAAATAGATGTGGCAAAGCAATAGTCCCACCTCAGTTGGAAGGTAGAGTAGTAGTCCCATAGGTGACATTGGTAAACTAGATTGAAGTTGGAGGTACACGGGAGGAGGATTTGTAGCCTTGCAAGACAAGATAGTGGAGCATAAATGGAGCAGCTGGAGGAGTAGTGAAGCTGAGTGATAGTTTGTAAGAGGAGTTGTGGAGTGAAGTCTAGGCGAGTGTTATTTTTGTAGGTGATGTTAATGGAGTGGTTGTTCCATGAGGATGAGGAGGAGATGGAGAGCGATAGTTCCATGAGAGGAGTTGGTGGAATGTAGGAGTAGAGGGGTAGTATTGCAAGGAGGAGTTGGAGAGTGATAGTCTTGCGAGAGGAGGAATTGGTGGAATTCAAATGTTCAATATTATCATCAATGTGGTCCTTTATTGATTCACAATCATAGCATAATTTCAATCTACCACAATGGGTTTCCAACATGCTAGGCCTCAATTGTTTGATTACATATGCGCGACTTACATAACTTCAAAGATATTATAATATAAATCCATGTCAAACCCTTAACCTTTTTAAATGAATTGATTGCCTTTAAATGATCCTACGAAATGTTTATATAGTAGCTTCAAGCCTTAGGAATGATCTTAGTCGGTTGCAAGGAGATGCAAAGATTGATGCCAAGTGTAACATGTGGTTGCCCAAATATGTAGATGAATATTCTAGAATCAATTCTGTGATGATGGATCAATTAATCTTGATATAGTTCATACCATACACTCTCTAGGGCCCAATAAGTCTTGAAATGCATTCCTTTGGCATTGCACACTTCAAAAAGATGTTGCAAGCCTCAAACAACAAACTGGTTGTTATCTTATTAAGCTCGGTAATGAATCTAGAAGTGATTTGTGCCTTTGTAGTGATCATAAACTCTTGAGTTTTGAATGTAATGTTGTCAACTGCTTTTGTATAATGTGTTCCATACTACAATATAAAATATACAAGTGTGGTGAAATGTGGTGGGATTTGTTGTAGATGAATCTTCTAGAATGAATTATGTGATGATGGATCAATTAATCTTGATCCGGTTCATGCCATACACTCTTTGGGGCCCAATAAGTCTTGAAATGCATTCATTTGATACTGCACACTTTGAAAAGATGTTGCAAGCCTCAAACAACAAACTGGTTGTTATCATTTTAAGCCTAATAATGAATCTAGAAGTGAATTGTGCCTTTGTAGTGATCATAAACTTTTGAGATTTGAATGTAATGTTGTCAATTGCTTTTGTATATTGTGTACCAAACTACAAGATAAATTATGCAAGTGTGGTGAAATGTGGTGGGATCTATTATAGATGAATATTCTAGAATAAATCCTGTGATGATTGATCAATTAATCTTGATTTGGTTCATGCCATACATTCTCTGGGGCCCAATAAGTCTTGAAATGCATTCTTTTGACACTGCACACTTTGAAAAGATGTTGCAAGCCTTAAACAACAAACTGGTTGTTATCTTATTAAGCCTGGTAATGAATCTAGAAGTGAATTGTGACTTTATAGTGATCATAAATGTGTAGATGAATATTCTAGAATGAATTCTGTGATGATGGATCAATTAATCTTGATCTGGTTCATGCCAAACACTCTTTGGGGCCCAATAAGTCTTGAAATGCATTCATTTGACACTGCACACTTCAAAAATATGTTGCAAGCCTCAAACAACAAACCGTTTGTTATCTTATTAAGCCCGGTAATGAATCTAGAAGTGAATTGTGCCTTTGTAGTGATCATAAACTCTTGAGATTTGAATGTAATGTTATCAACTGCTTTTGTATAATGTGTTCCAAACTATGAGATAAAATATGCAAGTGTGGTGAAATGTGGTGGAGTTTGTTGTGATTGGTAGGTTAGTCCAGATTAGTTGTTGTAAACTTGTATACAAACAAGTAAAATATGATATTTTTGGGTGATGCAAGATTTCTCTTACATCCTAGGATGCTTATGCATCAAAATATAGAGGAACCTCATGGTTGTTACAAGGAGGTCAAGACCGAAGACCATCCACCATCTATCATAAAAAAATATTTTTGACAATGTTATTGCACCAATGGATAGGGAATATAAGTCTATGCAATAGGTGTAGTGGTTTTTGGATTTGTAAAAAGAGCACAAATTTGTTCTTTTGTTATCTCTTTTCTTTTCACGTTATTAAAGGGTGGGGAAATCTAATAGGATAGATAATATAACCCTTTCTCTAGTGCTTGTTCAAGAGCCTTTGAAAATGAGGCATTTTGTCCGTGCAATTAATCCACCTTCCTATGTGTAAGATTGGTGCATGCCACATCATTAAAAACACCAATTATCTTACCTAATGGTCTCTAGCTGTGTCAAAAAGAGATTGTACAATGAAGGCAATAGTGTGCTTTATTTTTTAGAACATCATCATGGTTTGGTTTCCCATTGAGTTTAATAAGCGATTAGGGTTTGTACTTCATTAGACAAACTATTCAAATCATATTTGTGTGAGATCCTAGTGCAACACCACAAAAGCACCCCATATCATCCACAATCTATTGGTACATGGAAGAATTTAGTAAGAATTTGGGTAATATTTTGATAAAGATCTATGATGTTGGAGGAAGGATTGGGACACGAGCATGTTCCTATAGTGCTATGGGAACACATAAAGGATTCAAAGAAAATGAGAGTGTACACACCATTTAATCAATATACAAGAAAGAGGCATTGGTACCAATAGAGTTCTTAATTCCAAGTTTGCTTATTGCATGGGCTTTACACATGGGTGAATAGGATTCTTTGCACATACATATATTTGAGCTAGAGATTCTAGACGAGAAATGAATTTTGGCCAAGTGGAGTTAGCACATTCAGAAGTAGAGGCAAAAAATATGCCATGATCACCATATAAAGCATAACGAATTCAACATTGGGAAGATGATGAAGCTCTATTACATTTAGTTCTAGAAGCATCCTAGGAACATAAAAGTTAGGTGGCTAAGACCTTTCATTATTCAAGATGTAACAACATGGCACATTCAAACTAGAGATATTGGATGGAACTCCACTTTAAGGCATGATTAATGGGAACTAAATTAATCCATGCTCCAAGTGGTTGTGCATTGTGTAATCTTTTTTTTTGTAATTCTAGAAATAAGGTCTAGGGGACCGAGTATATTATAGGAGTCATTTCAATCATTTCCATATATTTTTGCATCATTTCATGTATTTTGTATTTATTTTACTAATCTTTTTATGCATTTTTTTAGTTGAATATGTGTGATATAGGGAGGGAAAAAATTATTAGTGGCTTTAAGTGTTGAAGGCACAACACAACTGAGAGGTGGGGGGGGGGGGGGGGGGTGTGAATCAGTTGTATCAAAACTTTAACCTTAATTGATCGATTTCACAATCACATTAACTTGCTTTAATCAATTAATCTGATATGAAGAATAAACATGAAAAGCAAGAACAAAACTTAAGCACATCAACACCATTCACACATGAACGCCAGATTTTTACGTGGAAAACCCTTAGAAAAGGAAAAACCATGGTGAGTGTCAGCTCACAATATTGTTAGGAATTTACAGGTAGATCAAACCAATTCCACATAACCCAAAGGAGATAATGATGCATACAATCTTACAGATTTACCATAATGTAAAGATCAATAGACAATCAACAAGATAACACAATATATACCCTAGGAAAAGCCTCTTTGAGGGAAAAAAACTCAGCCTCCAAAAGTATCCATACTCAATGTATTATTCAGCAATAAGAAATTACAATACACTCATAGAGTCTCCATCAACGCCTCTGAAACATCAAGCTCCTCTACTACAACCTCCATGTATCCAAGCATAAATCCACACATCACATGCCATGCTTTACAATATGCACTCTCAAGAGAAAACTCAATACAATGATAGCCTCTCACACAACCTGTAAAATAAGAGCCAACCCTAACCACTAACCTTGTGCTTGCTTTTATAGACTCAATCTCACACAAATACAACTTGTGGTATTAGATAAAAATAATGTGACTCAAAACCATGAGCACAATACCATTGACCCCAAAATAATAAATATTTATTATTTTGGACAAATAATAAATATTTGCCTTATGTCTCCCAATATTAAATACAACTTTTACAAGTGATAACAAATAAATATTTAATGTGGCTAAACACATCACTTAAAATGCACCACAAAAGAATATTTATTTTACATAATTAAATTAATTAATGTTATGCAAGGTGAACAATGCCTTTTTTGCAACATTCTCCCACTTATTGTATACATTGCATAAGGGTCAATCAATGAAATACATCATCATAGGCAAACATGAAACCACATGAATCTCCAACATGCTCTCATGCTCCATCAAGATACCTGCAATAAAATCAAAGTAACCACCATCTCAAGCAAGAACTCCTATCATCTTCCAACGTGCCACCTATGGAAGAAAAGGAACATGCCAAGGTGAAGATGTACCAATCGAAAGAACACTAGCATCAAATCCAAGTGATAACAAAAGCCCCAAGTAGCTATCAAAGGTAAAAAAAACCACATGACTGGAAATAGCACCACAACATATGCTAATACATCCAACCATCCATACCTCATAGGTATCACCAATATCAGTAAACTCATGCCAAACAACATATCAAACCCATATACTGCAAACATAAGCTCCATGTACAAAACCTGTCAATGAAGAACACATACATCCAGGAGCTCCCACTGCATGGGTAATGACAAATATGAAAATAGATCCAAGACATACCAAGTTTACCAATCAACACTCAAACAAAGGTGTGGCTAATCAACAATCCAATGTAGTATCAAGAACAATCACAATGATCCACACATGCAAGATAAAACACTGCATACTCTCTCACAACATATCACCTTAACTATCCGAAGTCCAACCATATCAACATGATCCTCCAGGAAGTAGCCATAAGACAAAGGGTGAAAACCTATAAATCATAATGTCCTACCAACACCTCAAAGTGCAAAGCTGTGTCAAGTATGATCTCCTCTACAACCCCAAATGAAAAAGCCTCAACAACACCCAATCATTCAATCTCATAGATCAAATGAACATAAGTAACATGCAATCAACATGGATGTAAGCCTCTCGAATCAAAGTAGATCAAACTCATAACCATTCCATAACCAGGAATAAGCCCAATCACATCTCCTAAACTCCTCATAATGGAAATCATAAATCAAACCATATGAACAAAGAGATAACCATGCCAATGTCCCTCAAATGAACCCTCCAAAACCAATAACCATAGCTCAAGATCCATAACCATGAGAAGATAAAACATAAAGAAAAATGCATCTAAAAGGATGGGCAATACCTTATAGATGATAAACCGCCGAGTAGACCAAGAGTGGGGAATGAGAATGCCCCTCCAAGATACAGCAAGTCACAAAGACTCTCTCCAAGAGCAATCTCCTCTAGGTCAAAATGAACTCATGTCCATATCTAGGTGTAGGCTCCTCGGTCTATCTGGTAAAACCTCCAATGAGTAACCGTCTCAACAATTGTCTCTAATCCAAAGAGAACTCCAGCCTCACCTAAGTCTCCAAGTATCCAAGAGTACCTCCATGATCAATCCATGCTAAACTCCAAATGCAACATCGCACTATCATAAAGCTCCCAAGCACATGATCAATGTACTCAATACCAAGAGATCCAACAAGATCACTGTCAATGCTCCTACTGCACATCTGTATAATCAAGGACCCCATCATGATCTAACCATCTCCTTCTAGGAGATCACGTGCATCAATGCACACAGTCTCAAGAGAACCATACAAGACCAAAGTTAAAGCTCTAACTGCACATCTACATAATCAAGGAACCCATTATGACATCATGATCTAACCATCTCCTTCTAGGAGATCAGATGTATCAATGCACTGATCATGTTTCAAGAGATCTTGTATCATGTCAATACTGAAACTAGTATCCAGAGTAAACCAATCCACAATACCAACATCTCTAAAACAAAGGATCAACATGTCAAACTGACAAGTCATAAACTAACACCTCAACCAAAGACTCCAAGAGTCCACCATAGTAAACAAGGATGTCAAAATCTCCAACAATATGAAGATAACCATCTAATAACAATAGAACTCAGGATGTCAAAGTACTCTCACTGAGACAATAATCATAATCCAAGAGCCTCTCCAAGACACCCACAACCACTGAAGAAGATCATCCATCACTAATGATGAATCCATATCACTGCCAAAGCTCCCACTGAATCGTGACATCAATCTATACATGGCAACAAAGTAAACATCTCCTAAATTAAGATCATCCATGGCCCCAACACAATCAAGGAATCTTGTTGTAACATCAACAACTCCCAAAAGGTAAAGTAAAACCATGATCTCTAAACTAAGAAGATAAAACCATCACTGTCAAAACCTCACATAAAACCATGTATCCAAACTATCCATGACATCGTGACAAACATGCTATAAGTCCCAATAACTGACTATCCAGGCACTCTATTCATCCATCCTCTCATCTCAATGCATCATACCAATGTACACATGACCACAGACAAGGCCAACTAACAAAGTCTGCATAAACACTAAATCACTCTCGTGGATAAAGGCAGTCCACACAGGAGTCATCTCACTGTAGCCAAGGGGTAGCTAATCCACAAAACTACATAACTCAAAGATCCAAACCACATGTAACATGCAAACTCATCATCACATTAGTAATATGCAAACTGAGATATCAAAGAAAACATGTAGACTCCAAGACTCAAACACCAAATCAATGCTAGATTCGATTTGCCAAACAAGTCCACAACACAAGTAACCATAGTCAAGGAACTACCAAGCATCTAGGAGATAAAAAATAATCCCCTAAAACTACACCACAACACCACCTGTAATCATGAATCAAATATCATAGCCCATACCTGTCAATCGCATACATGATCATGTTGTGTCAATGCAAAAGTGTACCTGCATATGCATTACACCATATTTATCGTCATCATTGTACCTGTACTCAACTCCCACTAAAACGAGACTCCAAGTCTCACACATGTATCAATCATTGTTGCAAGTATGTGCCTAATCAGTGTTGTCATTAATGTCAACATATCCTTGTTGTCATTAGTGTCAACTGTATCTTATTCTATTACTTGTTTAGAAGATTTGTATGTTGAGGATATTGAGAAAATTAGCATCTCTAGAAGAAACAAGTGAGTTACAGAGAAGTGCAGTACAGACAGTGAGTTGTATGCTAAAGAAAAGTCCAGTAAACTGCTCCGCATTTATTTATGTTTGAAGATCGTGGTCTACGGATTGGAAGTAAGTTAGAGGTATGTCTAAAGATGCTACATTCCAGGTTTGAGCCATCCGCATGGAGATCTGAGTGAGTTGTGTTCACCAGAGTGAAACCTATTTTTTCTGTAAGTTCAGTTGGGATAGGAAGAAAGTATTTTGATCCGCATTCCTCTGCAATAAAGTATTTGGCTCTGCAGTTCTAGAGGGAAGTCTGGGATGATGATAAGTGCCTACAGTTGCAATGGTTCGTGGTTTGGCGGTCCGCAAGCTATCTTTCTTTTATGACAGTTGAAGACAGTGAAGTTCATGTGTTCTGGTGAGAAGATTCCTATGGATAAAGTGGTTAAGGTTCGTGTGGTTGCTCCTGATGATTATAGCATGCTTGTGGATGTCTCCTAATCATGTTACTATCTGGACTTTGGTCCACGTTAAGAAATTGAGATGGTGTGTGAAGATTGTTCCTAGATAATGTAGAGTGTAACAGTCTTGGTCGACCTGGTTGATCCTAGTGATTGCGAAGATCTCTGGAAGATTGTGGAAGCATGTTGTGGCATAGAAGATCATGTTTGAGTCCCAGCTAAGGCATGGTGTGATCCGCATTTCATTCCCTTTGCATAATGTTGCAATAGGTGAGGACCTATTTTGTAAATTTTTGTAATACCGACCTTGGAGATTGTTCCAATGGTTGATGATTGTGATGTGGACCTTGATGATCATTCAAAGGTTGATGTAGTGTATAAATACTTGTAGTTGAGTCGTGGAAAAGGTGTCCTTGAGCAAAAATGAAAAGATATTAAGAAAGGTCCAAAAGGCAGAGCAGAGAAGAGGCAGAGGAAAGAAGAGGAAGAGCAGAGCAGAGGAAGAGCAGAGCAGGGGAATTATTGTACTTTAGTTGCAAATATAGAAAGGTGTTCATTGTGGCAGTGAGTTTGGCAGTAAGCCACCAGTAGGGTTTAACAACCCTTATTGCAATCTTGCTAGGTTTAGGGTTGAGGAAGTGACCCTACTAGACCTACTTGTTCTTCATGGTAGTAAGCCAGTATGTTTAGGCCCATGGAGTGACCAAGCCTAAACATCATTATTTCAAGATTGCAATATATATTGAGAGTTAATCCTCTCCATGGTTTTTCCCCACCTTAGGGTTTTCCACGTAAATCTAGTGTCTCTTGTGTTTGATGTTATATTTGTGGTTAATTTTCTGATTTCATGCACTCATTGTTAAATCATAATAATTGTGGATAAGTGATGAATGTTTAAATTGCAGAAAGTGTTTTAAGTTTTTGTGACAACTGATTCACCCCCCCTCTCAGTTGTCAAGCGCATATCAACAATTGGTATCAGAGCCAAGTTCCTCTAAAGAAAGTTTAATAGCTTGAGGAAGATCCAAAATGTCTTACAAGAAGGAAGCACCGCATTTTGATGGAACGAATTATGTTCTCTGGAAGGCTCGAATGAAAAAGCCATCTTCTTTCTCTTGGTTACAAAGTTTGGAAAGCTACAGAAACAAAATACACCATACCTCAAAATGGTTCGACAACTGAAGACGAAATCAAAGAATATGAGATAGATATCAAGGCAAAGGATGCTCTGCTAAGCTCATTAACCGACTCAATATTGACGAAAGTGGTGGATCTTGAAACTACAAATAAGGTATGGGAAAAGTTAAAAAATCTGTATGAAGGAGATGATTCTATGAAGGAAGCCAAGTTACAAAGTCTGAAAGTGAAATATGAAAGTTTGAAGATGAATAATGATGAAAACATATCAGTTTTTATGCATAGAGTTGATGAACTTGTCACAGGGATAAAAGCCATAGGCGAAACTCTCGAAGAAAAGGAAATTGTTATGAAAATTCTTAGATCTCTGCCCAAGTCATACTGTCACAAGGTAGCCACGATTGAAGAATTCATGCAAGTAAAAACCTTTAAAAGGGATCAATTGCTTGGTAAGCTTACTTCTTTTGAAATGAGGGAGTTAGATGATGCTCTGCCAAAAGATGAGATGACCTTCAAAGCCAGTACTCCTGGAAGTACTTCCAGATCAGAAAAGTACAAGGTAGAATCCGATGATGAGTTAGATGAAGTTAAATCCAACTTTGTGGACAGACTGCAAAGAGGATCCAGTAACTATAAAGGCAAATTACCTTTCAAATGTTTTTCCTGTGGTAAAGTGGGTCATTTTGCTTCCAGATGTCCTGAAAGAATTGAAAGAAATAGAAGAAGATATGAGAACAGACCTAAGACCCAAAAGAAGTGTTATTATGTTGAATATTTTGATGATGATGGAGTATCAGATAATGGTGAACCAGATAATGCTAGTTCCTCTATAAATGAATGCTTGTTCATTGCTATTAAGGAAGATCTCATGTCTACTAATTCTTCTAGCTGTGTGAAGGAAGAAAAACTAGTGGAAAGTGCTTTGGTTGCTCAGGACATTAAGGACAAGGATGAATGGGTTATTGATAGTGGTTGCTCTCACCACATGACTGGTGACAAAAGTAAGTTTGTAAGTTTGGAAAGATATGATGGTGGACTGGTTAGGTTTGGAGATGATACAGCTGGTAGGATTTGTGGGAAAGGATATATTTCTTTTGATGGCAAGCATAATACTGAAGATGTCTTGTATGTGAAAGGATTAAAGTACAATCTTCTGAGTGTGGGTCAGATGTGTGACAAGGTCTATGACTTAAGATTCAAGGACAATGGATGCAAGATCAAGGAAAGCTCTGGAACAGTCATTGCAACTAGTAAGAAGACCAGAGGTAATAACTATCACTTGAAAGGAACCGAGAACAATTGCTTGTTGACTCAGACTGATGAGAGTTGGTTATGGCATAGAAGGTTGTGTCACATAAATTTTGATAATATTATGAAGATAAGTACTGCATAGACTATTAGAGATTTGCCTAAGCTTGTGAAGCTTGCTAATCTGGTTTGCAAGGAGTGTCAATTTGGGAAATAGACAAGAACAAGTTTTTAAAGCAAGGACCAATCGATTGGAGGATTACTTGAGCTAGTGCATACAGATTTGTGTGGACTAAAATCATGAAAAATCGACATGAAGGAATAATGATAACAAATGCAAATCAAATGAATGCAAACCTCATATCGACTCACGATCCATTGATAGGGTTGAGAATGCTGCACTTGAAGCACTCTAGCTTTACCCAAAGAGATGAATGTTGATTGCTCGATTCAACAACATAACAATAGGATAGGGATTGGTAGATGAATGATTGGATGAATGCAAGATAGATGGATGAGAGATTGAGAAGAAATTTTGACAACATATGGATACTAGAAGAAGATCTGTTCCAAATGGCTCAAGAGAGGCTAGGTTTATAGAAAGAGGTTGATTTGAATGGATTGATAGGATTGAAAGTTATGTTGCATGCTATGGACAGTCAAGATAAATTAGAGTTGGATTAGGATTTCCCACTCAAAGAGGGATTCTAGTCACATGACAAGTGTGCGATGGAGAATAAAAGGAATCTAATTCAAATATTATATTTGAATTAGATTGACATGTAAAGGCATATTAAGTGGAAGATGGAGACATGCGACATGTGATGAGAGGTGAGGGAATAATTCAAATTTTTAATTTGAATTATGTGAGACATGTGAAGGGGGATTATTAACTAAACAAATGGGACTTATTTAGTTAATTAGAATGTGATCAAGTGGGATTAATTAAATAAAGTGGGTTTATTTAATTAATTAGGAAGATGATCAAGTTGGACAAATGTGATTAAGATGGGATGAACTAGGACTTAGGAGAACATATACAAGTTCATGTCGGCAATGTGTTGTGTAACCAGGACCTAGGGCAAAGACATACAAGGTCATGTGTAAACAAGACAATTTTTAGTGTCTACATTTGCCCCTCTTTGAGATGATGTTGCGAGATGATAAGATTTATGTCGAGTAACATCATTTCAAAGAAGCTAAGGAAATGGATAGAGGAAAAGGATAGGGTGATGATGCCCCCTCGAGAGAATAGGCAGGATGGACAAACATGGGTAGGCTCTCGAAATGAAATGGAATTGGCTAAGGAAGAAAGACAAGGGGATGGATAGAAGAAGGGATGGATGCGTTATGCTGCAATGAAAGTGAGCAACCATGATGTTTGATATAGCACGAGACGTTATGCACCAAGGTATAATGACCAATATGATGATGTGTCTCGTGCCCCAGCATAATACAACTTTGTCTAGATACAAGATATGAATATTAGCTTGGTTGGTACCAATGTGATACAAATGCAAGGTAAAATGATAACACATACAAGCAAGCAAGCATGCACAAATGATTCAAAAACAAACAAGGTATTGCCCTTGTCAATATGTAAACCAATGATTAAGTGATTGATTGATGATGATTTGATAAATATAGAATTGTCATGACGGGGAACGATATATCCCTAGATCAACACAAGGATGTGGGAATGATATATCCCATTGATGATGATGATTAATTGATTGATTTGGCTTACAACAAGATTAGGATCAAGATTGTTGATGTGATTGGATGATTTGGCTTAATTGATTAACTTGATTGGTCTGGATTAAGGATGACTTGCATTTGGATTATTGCTTGGATCGATTTGATTAGGATGAATGGAAGATTGGATTTGATGGAGATTGATTTGATGAATTGATTGAAGAATTGATTGATGAAGTGATAGATGATAGAAGAATGATGAAAGAAGAAAGAGGAATATCATCTTGTGCCTAAATCTAGGTACTTTCTTCATACTTCAGACTGCCTACATACCTTGTATCCACGGGATCAAGGCATTTAACGATAGAGATGAGATGTAGTTCTGATTTATGTTTTATTGATGGGATGATATGGATTGGAGTGATCAAGTTATGGATTGATTGGGATTGATTGGATGTTTGATAAGGTGATGTTATTGACGGGATGATATGGATTGGATTGATGTGATTTTGATTGATTGATAGATTGGCTTGATTTGATGATGATTGGATTTGTTTTGATGGATTTGATGATGTGATGAATTTGATGATTGGGATTGATTTGATTGGAAGAATGTGATTTTGATGATTTGATGTGGAATGGTTTATTAGTCACAATCTTCTCAAACATTCAAGAAAAAGGGTGATAAATAGGATTTCTCAAAGAAGGGTGATAAGGGATTCTGAAACAATCAGAATAAATCCAGAAGTGACAAGAAAAACAACAACAACAACAATAAGAAAGACAAAGACAACTTAAGAAAGCACTTTGAAAGACAAGGACCCCATGGAGAGGTGTTTCTTATGTGAAGGTTACCACTATGCTAATCAGTGCCCTAATAAGACACAAGGACCGCAACCACCAAGGCATCCCTTACCACCACAGCAGGTGGCTTTCCAGCAAAGAATCCATGCAGCACTGGATAATTGACATGCGGTGTAGTTGAAACTCCAGGTATTTTTTTTGGTGTTCCGATTTCATTTTTGATAGACACTAGAGCTACTATTCATGCTTTATTTCACCAAAAGTATTAAATAAAATATCTAGAAAAGTTGGTTATATGAACAAATCATGGTCAGTAGAGTATGCTAACCAGACAAGAGCTTAGGTAGAGCAGTGTTTATTTAAAGCTAAGGTTGAACTTTCAATCTTTCCGACTGAAGTAAACCTTTATGTAGCCCCTTTAGGATCTTATGATGTCATCCTAGGAATAAACTGGTTATGGAGGCATACGGCTAAAGTAGATTGTTTTGCAAAAATAGTGGAATGTCTAGATGACCTTGAAAACAAACTAGAGAAATCAAGCTGAGGCAAATATTTGCCTTACAATTGAAGAGGGCCAAGCGAAAAGGGTGTCAACTCTTTGCAGTTAAAATGGAGAGATTGGATGATTCCAAAGATTTCACGTTTCAAGATGACTTAATGTATTATGAATCTCAGAAATTCCAAGGAATGGAAAATGAGGAATCTAGAGATCAAGAAAGATCAAATATGGAGAAGTATCCTTTTCTACAAGACTTTGAGGATGTATTCCTAGATGAATTACTTGGATTACGTCCTAAGAGAGCTTTTAACTTTTCCATAGATATAATTCCAGGATCGGAACCTATATCTAAAGCTCCTTATCGAATGACTACAACAGAGTTCATGGAGTTAAAGGCTCAACTACAGGAGTTGTTGGCAAAAGGATTGATAAGACCCAGTATTTCACCCTGGCAAGCGCTGGTGATCTTCATTAAAAAGAAAGATGGCACACTACGCTTGTGTATAGACTATCATATGCTTAATAAAGCAACGATAAAGAATAAGTATTCACTGCCACGTATTGATGATGTTTTCGATCAAATGCGTGAGGCATCTGTGTTCTCTAAGATTGATCTATGATCTGGATACCATCAATTAAGGTTGAAAGATGAAGATATCCATAAAACTGCCTTTAGAACAAGATATGGGCACTATGAATTCATAGTTCTACCTTTTAGATGGATGAACGCACCTACAACATTCATGAATTTAATGAACAACGTATTCAGAGATTGTCTAGATAAGTTTGTTCTTATGTTTTTAGATGATATTATGATATATTCCAAAAATGAGGAAGAACATCTTCAACATTTGTAGATCGTTCTTCAATGTCTGAGAGAACATAAACTATATGGTAAACTCTCAAAGTGTACTTTCTTACAAAAAGAAGTACAATACCTAGGTCATATAATCTCAATAGAAGGAATTGTAGTAGACCTAGCAAAGATCAAAGCCATTGTTGAGTGGCCTACACCGAAAAATGTGCATGAAGTCCGTAGTTTCATGGGTTTGGTAGGATATTACAGGAAATTTGTGGCCAACTTTTCAAGGATTGCCTACCCCATTACTTCACTGCAAAGGAAGGGTAAAAGGTTTGTTTGGTCAGAAAAATGCCAGGAGGCATTTGACCAGCTGAAAGAAAAGCTAACTATGACACCAATTTTGAAAGTACCCGACCCGAAAGGTCATTTTATAGTCATCACCGATGCGTCAAGAGAAGGATTAGGTGATGTACTTATGCAAGAAGAGCAAGTAATCGCTTACGAGTCTATAAAGCTGAAGATTTATGGATAGAACTATGCTCCACATGATCTTGAGCTAGCAGCAGTTGTGCATGCACTGCAAATGTGGCAGCATTATTTGCTTGGGAAACCCTTTGAGCTGAGGACAGACCATCAAGGTCTTAAATATTTGTTTACTCAACCTCATCTTAATGCTCGTCAGAGGAGATGGTTAGAGTTGATATTTGACTATGATTTCGAGATAAGTTATATTAAGGGCAAGGAAAACCAAGTGGCGGATGCCCTAAGTTGAAAGAGACATATTTCCTCAATGATCTCTATTCATTATGATTTCAAAAACCAAGTATTACAAAAATCCAAGGGAGATGAATATTATGAGCAGATTAAGCAAGCTCTCTTGAATAATCCTAAAGATTTGAGGTATGATGGATTCTACTTTGAACCAGATAGACTACTTAGATTCTGAGGAAGGATGTACATTCTCAACTCTGAGGAGTTAAGGAATATCATGTGGAAAGTTCATTCTGCACCCTATTTAAGACATCCGGGAGTGACGAGACCATTAGCCGATGTGAAACCGCTACATTTCTAGAAAGGAATAAAGAGGGATGATGCAAGGTTTGTAGCAGGATGTTTAGAATACCAAAGGGTGAAAGTAGAACATCATCACTTGGAAAGACTCATGTATCCTCATGAGATTCTAGAGTGGAAGTGGCATATCATCAATATGGATTTTGTACAAGGTCTTCCTATGTCTAGAAATAGGCATAATGCTATTCTGGTAGTAGTAGATAGACTTACCAAGGTAGCACATTTCATACATGGGAATTTGACAGATGGAGCACCAGTCATAGACCGTAAATTTCTGCAAGAGGTGTTTAGGTTGCATGGTATTCCTGAGAAGATCATCTCAGATAGGGACGCACATATGACATCAAGGTATTGGCAAACCTTATTCTCCTTGCTTGGAACTCAATTAAACATAAGCTCAGCTTATCATATTGAGAAAGATGGTCAGACGGAAAGAGTAAACCAAGTTTTGGATGATCTATTGAGAATGTATTGCATGGATCAACAATACAAGTGGGAGGATTATCTTCCTCTTGTAGAATTTGCTTATAATAATTCTTATCATTTCGCTATCAAGATGGCTCCATTTGAAGCATTAAATGGAAGAAAGTTTCAAACTCCTATTACCTGGGATAAGCTAGAAGATAGGATTAGCCTTTGTCTCTTTCTGCCATATTCTTTGATGAAACCTCCATATCAATTGCAGAGTTCTATCTTGTAGCCAAAACCTCTGAAAAAGTCGCTTCAACTTGATTGTTAGGAAACTGATACTTCTTTCACCATTTTCTCTCATAGTACCTTCTCTCTCTATCACTGTCGTGCATAGAGAAAGTGTTACATACAGGATTAGAAATCACATGATGGCAAGATCACCAGCTCTAATACCACTGTAATAACCACCCTAATATTTTTTAAATATTTTCAACTGATATGAAGATGCAATCATGCAATCCTCAAAAATTTCTGATCACCTAGATCCCGATGTGGGCAAGGTGAGAGCATATGGTGCATTCGATCTACAAATTATCCAATGCAGCAACTAGAGATGTCTGCAATTAAAACATCACTACGACACACTAGGCGGCCACACCATCCATAATCTATGCTTATTCAACAGAGTAGTTGCAACACAAATGATCACACTAGGCAGCAGAGCTGACCACAACTGCACTTATTCAATGGAGTGTAATATGCAACATAATGAGCACACGAGTTGGCTAAGCTGGCCTTATTAACAATTCTTCAATGGATGTGTGTAATACAAGCCACTAGCAGATTGATTGAAGCTTGATTAGACCAAAATGGTCGATTACATGCAAGCTTGTTCATGCAAAACGGGTTGAGATATGAAATGCTATATGAACTGATGGTAAATCATCCAGTTTTACAATATGCAATGCAAGATAATCAAGCCTCTGACAGTACTACCATCCAAGGTTGCAACAATATGATTTGTCAAACATATTTCATCATGAATTACAAGTAAATGGCAAGTAACATCAATATATTCAATTCTGAATTTTATATCAGATTGTTGCAACACATCATAAGCACTAAAATCTCAATGAAACATGAAGGAAAACAAGTTGAAATTATCAACAACTAAAAGCACATGAAGTATTCCGAAAGTAGAAGCCACATTTACTGAAATTGGAAGGTCTGATTAGAGTTGATATCACAAATAACATTGTTGTTGCAGGTTTGATACACTGTTGCAACATTGATAAGACCCTAACAGCAGACTCAAATCACTTCATAAACCCCAAACACTATGAAGTTCACCTCCAAACCAATAAAAATTGTAAATGCAACCCTAGGCACCTCCAAACAAAGCAATTTATGCAATGAAAGAGGGGCGATTTGCATCCCCAAACCCACACGTCCAACTTGTAGATGGTACAGCCTGTGCCCAGTAGTATAGACAACATATGACACCAAAAATCACTCCAAAATCTTCTTAAAAAGCATTAGTTATAGGTGTACAACTATCAAGAAGGTTTTCAATTCATCAAGTATGATCATAACTCCAAGGAAATTCGCCCAGCAAGCTATATTATACAACAGACCTAGAATGAAAGGTATGGCCTAGCAAAGGATATCTTCACACAAACCAAAATGTATCAGCACTAAACCAACTAAATTCATAACTCCAAAATGATAAATAAAATCTCACACCAATCCCAAAACAGTCAAATTAGAAAACATCAAACTCCATTGCAACTCCACTGTGATTCCTATAGTGAAATCAACAAGTCTAGCTAGGGGGTTTTCGTCCCCGAAACTAGAAATCTCAAGAGGTTTTTCATCCTCAAGAAATTGGAGAAGAATTCAATTTCTCTCCATAAACAGAAGCAAATTCCTATCATGGATAAACTCAAAAATGAGCTCCAACACTCCTTATATAACTTTTTGGAGTGAATAAAATATTACTTTCCTTTTCCCTCCAAAATTTATTTTTAAAATAATAATTCCTTTTCATGAACAAAGTCCCCCATGAACCTAGTGCCCTTGTACGCACAACTTAAACACCTTTCAAATGAATAGTTACATATAAGTTGTCTTTTTCAAATAATTTTTCTTAAGACAACTTAGTTAATAACCATTTAATTATTTAATTATCCACCCAAGTTGTGGAAAGCGTCTGAATTAGCGTTCCACGAGGACCCATCCCCCTCCAAATCAGGTCGTCCCCCCATCCGGGACGTTTCGGGGACTTGGGGTCGGCTGCAAGACGTCCCCCCGCCATCCCACCACTGCTGCCAAGATGCCAAAGACGCCGAGGAAATGTCGGGGAAGCCGAGATGTCTTGGGGACGCCTAGACATCCCTTGAACGTCTTGGGGACGCCTAGACATCCCTCGAATGTCTCGGGGACGTCTCGGCGTCTCCCGCATTGGGGCGTCCCAAAAAGTGTTTTTTTTTAATTTTTTTAATTTTTCAAGCTTTGAGCCCTGGGTCGAACTCTAATGAGTCATTTGACTCTTCTAAAAGGAAAAAGCCTCTTATAGTTCATTTTTTTGCTCTCATATGCATTTAATGTTTTGCAACAGCTAGGTGAAGAAAAAGAAAACTAGTGAGAAGAGTGAGTGAAAGAGTGAGTTTGAGGTGTTGCAAGTGCAAGAGGGGTGAGAAGGAGAAAGAAGAAGAAGAGGAGGAGCATTCTACACCAACTTTGAAGGATTTTTCAAGCATAAGGTAGGTTTTATGACTATTTTTTGAAGTTTTTTCAATTTTTTTAAAAAAAATTTTCTAAGTTTTTCATGTTGAATCTTACAATGGGCAGAAGCAAGTAGTTTAGAGTGCCCTTTTGCACTACTGGCAGGGTATGCTAAAGGTCCTTTTGATCGCAAATCCCCTCTCAAACAGTTTGCAACAAAATTACAAAATAGGGATGGTGGCACAAGGAGGTGGAAGTGCAACTTTTGTGCTCTAGAGTGGTTTGGGAGCATCACTAGAGTTAATGCACACCTTCTTTTCATTAGAGGAAAAGGTATGTTCTTTTTTGGCAAAAGTGGAAAACATCAAATACAAAGTTGAAATAAATAAGTTATGGGGTGTTCCTGATGATACTCCAGTTGCACCTGTGCCTACTACTTTGCACCATAGGACATGTCTTCAACAGAGCTAGCCACAGAGTTTTAGCCATACTTTGCAGATGAGAGTAGGAGGGACACCAGGTTCTTCTTCCAGTGCCTATACAGGAGAGGGGAGGGGAAATAGAAATTGCAAAGTAAACCCATAGCAAATTTGTTTAAAGTGCATCTCAAGGATGACATAGATGATGCCATTGGCAACTTCTTCTTGCCAATGGCATCCCATTTCATGTTGCCCGATCTCCTTATTATAAGGAGATGATATCGATGGTGCTAAGGGCGGGACCATCATATGTGCCACTAGGTGAGACGAAATTGAGGACCACAATCTTGGATAAGAACTATTCCAAGATCAATTTGTTGATGGAGAAGATGAAGGAGTGGTGGGTTAAGATAGGATGCAACATAGTCATGGATGGGTGGACGGACATTAGCCATCGTCCACTCATTAATATCATCTTTACATGTACTGAGGGCCCATATTTTCCTAAGGCAGATGATTGTTTAGGGCATCGCAAAGATGCTCATTTTCAGTTTGAGGTTCTCAAGGAGGCTATTGAGGAGGTTGGGCCACAAAATGTGGTCCAAATAGTGACAGATGCAGCACATGTGTGCAAACCTACGGGGAGACTTGTTGAGGCGGCTTATAGGCATATTTGGTGGACTCCATGTTGTGTGCGTGCCATGAACAATGCACTCAAGGACATGGGGAAGATTGGTTAGATTAGAGCAATGGTAAATGATGCAAGAGATGTGCAAATGTTTATGTACAACCACCATATATCTCATACACTCTTCAGGACATTCGCTAAGAAGGAGTTCCTAAAACCTACTGATATGAGATATGCTTCCTATTTCATTATCTTGGAGAGAATGATTGAGTTGCAAGAGGCACTGCAACTCATGATTATGATAGTAGAATGGAATAGGTGGGCTGAGTCTAAGACAGAGCATGGGATGAGGGTGAAGGATACAGTGAAGAATGATGTGTTATGGGGTGATGCAAAATATATTGTCTCCGTCATTAAACCAGTTTTCCAGGTAATCAGGTATGGGGATGCGGATGGATCTAACCTTGGAGAGATGTATGAGTGCATTGATTCTATGCTTGATTATATGAGGGATGTTGTGCAACAAAGGGACCCCACATTAGCATTCTACCACGAGCACATTCAGCCAGTCATTCACAGGAGATGGAAGAAGCTCAATACTCCCTTGCACATGGCAACCTATGCACTGAATCCTAAGTGGTACTTGACTAGGCCTGGTAGAGTGACACCGATAGAGGATGCAGAGGTGAAGGCGGGTTCTTCAAGTGCATTGAGAGGATGTATGATGAGGTAGATGCCAACACGATTCACACTGAGTGGACCAAATTTGCCACTCTTAGGGGTTATTCAAATGCGGCCAAGATGGATATGGTAACTATGGTGTAGGATGACCCAATTTTGTGGTGGACTTGCCTTGGATCGGGATCTTTGACTACCACTCTAGCCATTCGATTGTTATCTCAGGTTTCTAGTTCTTCAGCTGTTGAGAGGAACTGGTCTACATATAGCTTCATCCACTCTCTTAAGAAGAATAGACTTACCTCTAAGAGAGCAGAGAAGCTTGTGGCTGTACATAGTGCTTTGCGTCTCATTGACCACAAAACACTTGTGTACAAAGAGAGTCCAACAACACGATGGGGTGTAGAGCCAAAGGAGCCAACACAGATTGATGAGGATGCTTCAGTTTCAGCTTCAAATGTAGGGCTGGTTGGTGTTAGTTTGGCAGAGCTTGACTGCGAGGATTCCAGTAGTTCGAGTGATGAGGAGTTTGGGGATGATTAGAGGCCTCCCTTCACTATATTTTGATTTTTGCATTTTGTACTTATTTTGATATCATCATATGTTACTCATTGTAATCATCTTTATGATATGATATTATGATGTGACATGTCATATTTTCTATTTTTGATATAATAGAAATCTCAAATTCGACAATTTCATTTGTCTTTTAGTAATAGTATTCAAGTATTTAAAATGTTAGTATTTGCAATTTTTCTATTTTACTAATTTGCCAAAGTTTAATTTGAAATGTTATTCTTAAACATCTTTTTATAACTAGTTATTCAAGTACCATATGTATATCAACACCCCCCCCCCCGTCGTCCCCAAACTTAGACCCTTTGTCCCCCCGTCCCGTCAGGAAACTCCGTGGAACACTAGTTTGAATAAACCAAATATAAATTTCTAATCATATAGTGATGCTCCAAAGGGCTAAGGATGATGATTCAAACCAATTTGGTGTCAATCTAAAAATAGTCTACTTCTCCAAGAAGTGCGGACAGCTCCCTGAAGGGCAAAATTGCATTGTGAAAGAAACATGGGACTCATCAAGATCTCCTGAACTCACTGCCAATGTCAGAAATCCAACCTGACTAAGCATGTATTCTCCAAGAAGTGTGGAGTGCTCTAAGAGACATAGAACCACACTCGGAGAGTGTCATTGGGCTCATGATGGCTTCCAAAACTCTTTGCCATGAATAAAACTATTGCTAGAACAATCTTGTGCTCTCCAAGAAAGTTGAAATTCTCCCTTACATCACCAATTAAAGCCTACGGGAAAACTCAGAAATAGGCTAATTATTCACAAACAGGTTATGCGCAAAATGGGGACATTACAATTGCATTCTATGAGATCACATTTCTTTAAGGCATTTCACCAAAACAATTCACACACCTTATCTAAGCTTCCACATTTTGCATATATATCTACCAAGGGCAGCTACATATACAACATTTGAGAAAAATTCGCCCGTTCATTATGTTTTGATCTAAGGCTACCAAGTACACTAGCAAAGGTAAGTGATTTTGGCTTTATAATAGCATGTTGCAAACAAAATATGCTTTGTCTATGCTTCCCCATTTCGCATACATGTATGCCAAAGCGATTACAACTACAACATTTGACAAAGATCTGCAATCATGCTTTAATGGATGTTTATACCTTGTTTCAAAGCACCCATTCTGGGAACAATAGAAAAATATGAGGGGTTCAACCTTGTATCTACACTATGGCGACCACTAGACCACATTTCACCAAAGTGTGCTATCTAATAGTTCATATGCCTTGTCAATGCTTCCACATTCTTCACGCACGGCATTTCTACAATCTTACAACCATGGCGACCCCTAGAATCACATTTCTTTGATGTATCTTGCCAAACAATTCCTATGCCTTGTTCGTGATTTCACATTTTGCATACATCTCTCATCTAGAGGATTTGCAATATAAGACCTGGGAGAAATCCCCTTTCTTGAAGTGTTTCGTTCCATAACCTCCATTTAGGGAACAGGCTGAGAGGATGGCAAAAATAGTGTTCGCTGAGACACATTTCCTTTGAGGCATTATGTGAAACACTTCCCGTGTTTTGTTCATACTTCCATACCTTGTGAATAAACCCATGTTGTGCAGATCCTGTAACTATGGCAGCCATGGGAGATTTCTTTGAAACATTTCCTTAAACCTTCACGAGCTGTAGGTGAGAGTCGGAGGTTTGGTAAGTATTTGAAACTATTTGGGCAAATATGGAGTAGTGTCAAAGGAAAAGGAGGTTTTTGAAACCAAGATAACCTCTGAAACATTGTCGGTTCCCGTTAAAACGTTGAAAATATGAATTAAAACGTGAATGTAAAGTGATGTCGGAGGTTAGGCAAGTTTTTAGAACCACTAAAAGCTCTGAAACATGATTCAAAATGTCTTTTTTAAGAAATGTTGGGGTTAGACAGGTTGTGAGAACCTACAAAACCTCCGAAAAGGTTTTTACTCGCCCCAAAACCTTTGAAACGTGATTTAAAACATGTTTATAAAGCAATGCCTCAAGTGGGAACTTTTCGGGGGTTAGAGCTAGAGTAGGAACTTAAGGAAAATAGAGGATTTAATAGAATTTTTGGATTTGTAAAATGTCAATAAGGACAATGGCATGAATACTAAGGATTTAAAAACTGTAAAATACCCCAACAATGTGAAACATTTTAAAGATTTTAAAATCCAATCACTATCATTACCTTCGACCTTTGATTTTTCAACAGACAAGTGCCACAGGATTAAAATAGGAGGATTTTGATGAATAATTAAACTTGAGAACTTGCTTTGAAGAGTGCCTGATAAATGCTTAAACATGATAAAGGCGAATGATGCACAACTTTTGACTAGATCAATATTTTCTTCTAAAAACTTGTCATATTGTTAATAATGACGTCACGAAACCCCTTGTCAGACCGTTTTTCCCTAGCCCCCGTGAAACTCATGTTTTAATTAGTTCTGCAAACTACCGATGGAAAATCGAAAGTTTAATATCTCCCAAACTGTGAGGTATTTTGATCTAGAAACTTGCCACATTAAGTGAAATGGAATCCTAAACACCCCCATAAAATGATTTTGCACCATCTATTTGTTTTCACAAATCTCGACGAACTAGACAACTACCTTTGGAGTTTTGACCAAAATGACAGATGATTCTCCTCCAAATTAATATTGTACTAGATTCAATGTAGGAAGATGGAAAAGTATGATGACTGGTGTAGGAAACAAATGACATTATCATTTTGCAACCAAAAACAACTTGATGAAGAAGTTTGACACATGACGACGCTTTTCATTTTGACACGAAAAGCTTAAATATGGTGGTGTCGAAACAGGGCTAACATGTCCCCACTCTTAAAAAGAGGAATCACTAGGTTGGTCATCCAATCACTTCGGAACCCTCGTTGAATGATGTTGTTGAATATTCTCATAATATGTGGTGTGAGAGTTCTCACCCCCCATTTCAAAAAATCTGCTTGAAGCTCGACTAGGTCCTTTGCTTGTCGTACATCAAGTTTCTTAATACCAGTCTCAACCTCTTGCAGGGTGAAAAGTTTTGTAGTGCTGTTAATTAAGGGGAGAGGCTCAACCTCTAATTCCTGCCCATAAAGTTGCCTTGCAAAGTTAAACCATTAACTAGCTATAATGTTATTTTCAGTTTACTTCTTTCTTGATTGGAGTTCCTTCCAAAAAAGCTTTGGATTATTCTTTCCTAGATAGTTTAGCTTGTCTCACCTTGTTTTCAAGAACTTTGCTTTTTTTTCTTTTTTAAAATCTGCTTGTACAACTTTATATTCATCTTCTTCTTGCTTGGCTCTTTCAAAGTTATTCTTGTCTTTTTGATTTCCTCATCAAACCAGACATTTACTAGGAAACAATGTGTCTTTGATTTCTTATTTTTTGTTCTTTTGCACTTCTCAAGTGCTCCTTGAATTAAATTTGTTAACTCATGACTATTGAAGCCTTAAAAATGAGTTTTCTCCTTCTTGATTAACCTCTCTAGCGTTGCCTTGAAGATAAAATAGTTTTCTTGAGTCAATGGAATTCTACCCTTCGAAGGTGGTTGTCGAAGATACTGAGTTTTCCTCCCATGCTGCCTCTTTTCTACCCAAGAAAACCTTAAGTAAATTGGGCTATGGTTTGTTTTTAGGTCCCAAATATGCTCCCCAATCACAACTTCCTCAATCCTTTCAATCAAGATTTGCGATCAAATTTTATAATCAATGACACTTACTCCATTGTAAGTATTACAAGTAAAATTCCAAATTTCTTCCATCTATCCAAACCATTGTAAATAATGGTGCAGTCATGGTAGGAGGGTTCACAGAATGAACTGCCCGGACCATGTAGCAAGAGTAAACACAACAGATACAACTCAAAGAAATGGAACAAATGCAGATTCAGTCATTCAATATATCGAAGAATTCAAAATAGAGATTCGTCGGCAACATGCGGGCTTACAACTAGGGCTCACAGGCCTGATTACATACATGCGCAAGATAAAGCTTTGAAGCTCCTTCACACAAATCTAAACTATCAGATTTTTTCTATGTGAATAGCTTGATAACTTCTTTCCTAAGGATCTATTACATCTTTATATATCATTTATGGACCAATAGATTCCTCCGTGTCGGCCAAAGGAAGGTCACAAACTCCAATGAAGAGTTGTAATGTGTTCACAGATAGGTCGGGCCTAAATGCATAGAACACTTCCTCAAATGAATGGAACAACATGTGGACCCTTGGGGAAGGTTGGTCACGAACCAAAGGACATTGAATATGTGTCATTGAGATCCGCAAATCAAGGAATGATCCGCAAGCCTTCTCCTTCAGCTGATTATCAGGAACTGTTAAAATGCTCTGCTCTGAGAAAACAATCAACTTCTGATAGCGATATCTTTCTGGTGACTGGTCCAAATGCGCTGAATTCTTGATATGATGTAGATGAATGAATGTAGATATTAAGTCTAGATCCGCAAGATGTGAAATGCCAAAACTAGACCACAAGCTGAAAATTGCTACTGACTGAACTGCCTGAACTGAAATGAAAGAACTAAAATGCAAACAAACTGAAATGCAAATGTTTTTGGTTGATGCAAGATTACTCTTGAACCAGGGATGCTCCTGCATCAAATAACTAAGTCAAAAGCACCACACAAAGTAAGCAATCCCTCCCCAAAATGGTTACTATGATTGTTGTCTTCTGAACATCTTGACCACTGGTGATTTCTTACTTCTGTAAACCAAATAGGGTTGTGATCCTCTTTGCAACAAAAATGCCAGCTTGTTCAATTGTTGTCCTGGCATGGAAATCTCCCACTAAGAGAATTTTTCCCTACTAAGAATACATTGCAATATCCTTTTTTAGAGCTGCATATGGATGCTTGCTATCAAGCCCATTATTTTTGTAAATTTTTGAAACTTGTGGAGCAAAATAACACGTTGCAATTCTTATGTGATTTTCATTTTCTGATATTTTGAACCAAATATACTGCTTATTTATATCTTCTCTTTCCATCTGAATGTTACGCCCTTCTTTTACTTCATTAAAAGCATTATTCCACTGTACCCTTTGCCATTTCCCATTGCCTTGTTCCAAGCCACCAACTTCATGTAACCTTCAAACATATGAGTCTTGCAGCCTTCATGCTCATGAGTTTCTATGAGACAAATTATGTCTCTACCTTCTGCAATAGGCCCTAACCTAGGTCCCCTCCTCCACAGGTAACCTCTATAGTTCGAACATATTAAACTTAAGTACACCTAGGTAGGGCTTGATTGCTATGCATTTTGACACATAAGACTCAAAGTTGAGTCTTCACCCCTGTTTACCCATAATGGTCTTGTTGTTTTACTTCCTTCTATATCGAATCTACTATTTTTTCTTTGCTGCCAGCTTGCTACCCTGGCGATAGTAGCTTTTCCCTTGTACATCCATGCCCTTTTGCCTTCATCTCTTGCTGCTCTTATTTTTCCCACTTCCTCTCTTCTCTCCTCTTGTTGTCTACACGTTAAATCCTTGTCTAGGTAGAAGCGCGAGCCCCTCAAGAGTTTTTTTTTTGCCTAAAAGATAGCGCTTAGCATCTGTAATTGTCATTACAACATTTATAGGTCTAACCCTCTCTTCACATATCGTACCTACCCTCCTTGCTTGGCAGATTTGCCCTTGCCAAAGCAACTTGTCTTTCAAGAAGTCACTTGCAAGATTGAAAGTGCTTTCATTTTGCCCATGATCTCTTATTCCTCAGATAATTAGTTTTGTTTTTGTAGGAGTGATCAACTCCTTCCTAGGATCCTCAGTCTGCAAAACAACACCCTCACAGGTACACGAGAGAAGCAAAGTGCTCTTCCACCAAATAGAAATGAATTGATATTGAGAAAAATGAGATATGTTATACAATGTAAAAGCGCCTATTTAAAGGCAAGGAAAAAACTTAACGGGTGAAACTACCCGATAACCAAAAATGCGGGTAACCAATATTAAATATTGGCAACTACCTATAATACTAAACCTAAGTTAAGCTTAAGAAACCGTGTAAGGGTAAAAACCCATTCACACTAACCCCCCCCCCCCCCTTAAGTGCAAACTTAGGGAGATTATTATGCAAGATGAGATGCAAGATGGGTCCCGACTACAAAGCCATGTTAGGTACCCATGCACAACTACTATGCAATGTAATGCAATCTCTCACAACCGGAGAAAAGGAGAAAAACCCCATGGGAGAAAACTCCTCTCCAAAAGAGAAAAAAACTAGAAAAGGTGAAAGGAAGGAGGACTCCACAAGACCCCCCAAGGACAACTCTCGGCACTGATATCAACGATCTCAACAAAATACAAAAGGAGAGAGACTATGTGGCCCCCCATAGTAAGGAATAGAAATGCTGAAGATCCCCCCACGATGAAGAAACTCCTATGCCCATCCTGGAAGCCTAAAGACAAAAGAATATCCAAGTTTGCAAACAACATGCTTCCCTTTAGGGAGAAACAAGTTCAACCACTAATGCAAAAGAAACTCCAACTTCGAAACAAGAGAAGGGAGAGGAAGAATCAACATGAAAGATGCCTCTAAAAACTATCCTGGTGCCTCCACGTAACCAAATGTCACATCATGATCAAGTGCAACCTCAACTGAAGAAGCTAGATCAACAAGACCATGTGGAAACTCTGAAGCAACAATCTCCAAAGACACAGATGGTGTGACAGCAATGTTGATACTGTCATAAAAAAGAAGGGATATAGCCTAAAATACATCATCCAAATCAGCAATGTGAGATTCAAAAAACAACTCTGAAAGACCTGTCAAGTGACTATCCCACAAAGCAAGATCTGAAGGATCAAGAACATCCTGTTGTGCTGAAGAACCAACCTATGAAGCAATAGGATTTGAAGTAGGAGAAGAATCAACACAGGTTTGAAGAACTCCAAAGTTCAAATGACCAATCTCTCCCGAGGAATTGCTACCAACACTAGCAAGTGGAGTGCAAGACTCATAATCATCATCCTCAACAAAATGAGAAAAATATAGAGACGAGACTCATGATCAACTTCACCAACTGCAATGACTTTGCCAGTATCAGTCTCTCTAATGAAAACAAAATCTACAGTGAACTCTACAGTCTTAGGTACCTCACCATGAGTAATATGATAGATAGAAAGAAGATTTGTGTACAAATCAGGAATACAAAGTACATCTCTGAAACAACCATCACTAATCTCAACATTGCTTATCCTTGCACCATCCAGAAACTTACTATTCCCCAACAAGATCTTAGAAGTATATGTAGGATGAAAACCTAAAAAAGGATAGGGAGAAAAACCCATGTGATGTGATGCTCCTGAATCCAAAAACCATCTATCACGACCAGAGTGAACTGTAGAAGTAACCAATGCATGTCCTTTGAGCTTGTCTTCTTGACCTTTCATCCCATTTGCAAATCTTGCATTCCCTGACTATGTAGGTTTAGATGAAGATGTTGCCAATGGAGACGCTGTAGAAGGAGTCACAGATGAGGGCAGTTGAATGTTATTCTTCTGAAGAAGGTGTGAAATCTCATAATCTTCTTAGTATAACAATGGTGTTCATCATGACCTCTCTTCTTGCAATACACACAACTAAACTTCTCCTTCTTAGGTTTATCCTCTTTGGAAGAGGTGGAGGACTCATTAGACTCTGTCTTAGCCTTAGATTTCTTCTTCCCTTTGCTTTGAGATGCTTGTGCAACTAACACATGATTCTTAGAGGACCCATCTAACTGAGAAAGTTTGGCTTGCTCCCTAGTAAAATGATCACAAAATGTCTCAAAACAAGGCATATTGAAAGCATTACCCAAAGCATCCATGGTGGAGTAAAAAGTAGAAGAAAAAACAACAAATGGACCTCTTAGCTAAGACAAAATCAAGAAAATAGACTCCTTTTCAGTTTTATCCTTCCCACATCCTGCCAATTGTGACCTCACAAATTTGAACTTGACTAGATAATCATCAATGGAAGGAAATGCATCTGGGGAAAGAGAAGTCAATTCTGCCTCTAATTGCAAAGAACGAAACTCGTTGATCTGACCAAACAAGTTTTTGAACTTATCCCATACCTCCTTGGGTGTATTACACTCCTCAATGTGGAAAAGCAAACTATCAGAAACATGCAAAGCTATCAAACCCATAGCTTCATCACACTTGTTCCTGTGAGCAAATATATCATACTCCCTAGTAAGAGTGGGCTGTTGATCATGCAATGTGGACCACAAACCCTTAGATTGGAGCAACCTACACATTTTAATCTTCTAGGTATGATAGTTATGAGGAGTTAAAAGCTCAAATGAATCAAGAGTAGCCATGACAACAAATGCACCAAAAGCAAGCAAAATAGACACCAAACTGATACAAGCAGGTCTGAAACCTCCAAGATATCAAAGACAACAACAAATGAAGCCTCTCAAAATTGATTTCACCTTTCCAAGATCCAAAAAAGCTCAAGATATCACTCAGGAAGCTCAATAATGTAAAAAGCTGAATAACATGTACCTAAGGAAGAATCTAGAAAAAGTGCACTGAGGCAAAAATTAAGCCCCTGAGGGGCGAATGGTGGCGGGTTCCCATGCCACAAGATTCCACCAAGGCAAACCAAGTTTGATCAAGGTAGTTCAACAGGTCACCATATGTCAACACAGTTCGAGCCAACAAATCACCAAGTTAGTCGAGCACCATGCACACGAGAGAGAGTCAAATTTGAGCATGTGAGCCTTGCTCATATTAGAGTATAGGGCGGACGGGCTATATTAATAGCGAAAACATACACAACATGTTGATGTGGGACAAAAGTCCCTTCACAACTTTAAAACAACGCCCAAATAATCAGCAGATGGGCCCACTAGCTCGTTGCGCACGGGAGACTCTAATTAAAACCCTAAATAATATTTAGTATGAGACTTTATAAATGTATAAAGTCTTCATAAAAATTGCTCTCCACGTTTTCCTTCGCACCCTCCATTTGCCTCACGCACTTGAGATACCAGCGGAGGTAGGGATCAACTCGTGAGGAGAAACATCTTTCACAGTGCAAAACTGTCGCCATGGCTGACCCGAACCTGCGACCTCCTAGAATGCAAACACAGAAAAGTCTAGAGAAGGAAACGAGGGGAGAAATATATATATGCCTCCAACTGCCACTGGTGAATCCGCTCACGCCAAACAACAAAAATGGCAGTGAAAAATAAATATCGACTGGCGAATTTAGAATTTGCAAAAATTTCAAATGCCAATAATCTCTAGCAAATGCAAGCAAGATCAGAATGTCTGGATCTCCTCAACACGGCAGAAACTCTCCAGGAAGGTGAGCAGAAAGATGAGCTCTAATACCATGTAGGAGTGATCAACCCCTTCCCAGGATCCTCAATCTACAAAACAACACCCTCACAGATACACAAAAGAAGCAAAGTGCTCTTCCACCAAATATCAATGAATTGATATTGAGAAAAATGAGACATGTTACACAACGTACAAGCGCCTATTTAAAGGCAAGGGAAAAACATAACGGGTGAAACTACCCTATAACCAAAAATACGAGTAACCAATATTAAATATTAGCAACTACCCATAATGCTAGACCTAAGTTAAATTTAAGAAACTATGTAAGGGTAAAAACCCGTTCACACTAACAATTTTTGTATTTTGCCTTTCTTTGAGCTCTCTTGCTTGCATTCTACCATCACTTGCATTTGCTTCTTCCTCCCTACTTGTGGAACCACTACCGACTTGAGCCCATGTTTTGACTTCTTTCAATATGCCTTCCCTATTGTTTTCTTTTATCTTCCCTCCTTGAAGGTTTATTTGTTGAAGTGTTTGAGCCTCAACCTTTGTTGTTTTAGATTTTGCCACATCCTTATTTGTTGCTATCAATTCTTTCATGATTTGCCAATCTACCTTCATGCTTTGCCATTCATGCTTCCCTACCGATGAAGCCTCTTCAACACTGCCACTTGTTCCTTTAAAACTTTATTAACTTCCACTAAGGACCGATATATTATCGTGAACTCATGGATTTTGTTGTCTCTTCCCTGTTCCGTGGCTTCCAAAGCCTCTAACCTTGTCTTGGCATTTAATAGCTCTTGCACGTAAAAGTCTGAAGACCAGGTTAGAGGTGTCGAAGTGAGACTGTAAATGGTTGATTCTACTTTGTTTCTGCTGTCCTTAGTCTTTTTTTCCCTTTGGGGCTATTTTCTTCTTGTCCGTTCCCATTTGAAGCGGGCAAGCCTACGCTTTAGGATACTCCGATATTTTTTTGGCATTTACCCAAACCCACTTCTCGATTTTATCTGCTGATGCAATCTTAACTTGAGCTAAATGGTTTGTTTCCACAAGACCAAATGTTTCATTTCCATTTTTAATGTTCTGCTGATGATGGGTTTTCCATTGCCAATGGAATAGATGTTTGAGAAAGCAAATATGACAAAGGAGTTGAAGTATTTGAGAGGGCGAGACTTACCTAAACAAAAGGAGTTCGTGTTGGTTCCCTGCTCGCAGCCCCACACATAAAAAAAACAAAGCAAGAGTCCCCTGTTACTGGCCCCACGCATAGAATAGAAGAACAGAGAAAGAAGCGACAAAACCCTCGGCTGTTGAAGCCACTGGCATATAGAAGTACATATGAAGTGTTAGAATAGATTTTAAAACTACAACTGTACATATGCGAAGAAAACCTAAAAATATATTAAAAATATGTACTGAAATTCTCAACATAAAATAATAATTTAAGAAAATATAGAAGTATACACTGTTCTTTCCATTATAGAAAACTTCCATAAAAATACCTCGTCTTTATTCTTTACAAATAATTAACTCTAAAATTCGGTGGATGGGGAATTGGGATCACAAAACAAGGGAAAAAGCGGTTGGCTGTCTTCCACAGAACCGAGTTCTTTAAAGCTTCTTACACAAGTGTTTTGATACCAGACACATTTTTAATTACGAATCTCCTTACAGAAGTGCTTTATCCAGTAATAAAAAAAACCATCCCACCGTAAAATCAGATTTAATGGTAGGTACGTGCTATGAGATCCGGTTGCTGGCAAACTTTCCACTTGCTATAGGCAGTTGAAGGGTTCGTAAATCAAATGGGTTCAACTGTAGATCAGAATTCAAGCTAGTTTGGGAAGCAATTATTTTTGGATATTGGGAATATGGACGGCCGCATTGAATTCCTGTCTGTTAAGATGGACAGCACAGATTGCTGCCACGTGAACGGTCCCCAATGTGTCCTCGTTTCAGCAATAAGTGCATTCTACATGAGATTTCTAATAAATACCCCTTTTGGTATTGCTTTATACCTCATCTACATCTTTTTTGTGCTCTGTGATTTTGGGTATCAAAATTCTGTTTTTGAGTTTTTCTCTGGTGGATGTTGTGGTGAAGATGTCTTGCTGTGGTGGAAATTGTGGGTGTGGTGCTAACTGCAGCTGTGGCAATGGCTGTGGAGGGTGACAACATTATCTTATTATGGCTAATGTTTATGGGTTTTCTTATCTTTAAATGAAATCAAGGGAGAAAATGTTTATGGGTGTTCTTTTCTTTCTATGAAATCAAGGGAGAAAAATGAATTATGGGTTTTTTTTAAATGGGTAATGGTTTACTGTGATGCAGGTGCAAGGCCTTCCCAGAGAAAGTTGTAGAGGCCACTGTGTTTGCTGCCACTGCTTCTGATATGGAGTGAGTTCTTTTTTCTGTTTTTTACATACCCAGAGTCCTGTAGATTTGAAAATGGTTTTAACTGAATTTTCTGATTGAAAATGCAGGAATTATGAAGAAATGAGTGTGGCAGGGGAGAGTGGATGCAAGTGTGCTGGTGGGTGTAAGTGTGGAGACAGCTGCACTTGTGATCCTTGCAACTGCAAATGATCTATAGAAGCGTATTCACATTATAATATATGGTCATCATCTTAAAGTCTGTGTGACAACATGATCATATGATAGTTGGAATATATTATGTTGTAATAAATAAACCGATAAGTGTGTGAGGAAAGCTGTTCAAGACACAGATATACATGGCATGTGATTAATGATGATCAAACTAGTTTCTTAATACAATTAATTAAGTAATATTTCCTTGAATGACCATCTTAAATGTAATGTGTTGTGTTTCACTCATTACTTGTAGGAGTCAATTGATGCTGAAATGTGCTCCAAACTAAATTTTACATTCAAAAATTTAAGAATTTAAGATCAACATTTTTAAAGCTCAGCAGCAATAATAGCAATCACTATAGGATAATAGCATGTGACATACATAAAATCTGAACTCAACTTCACAAATTTCACAAAATTAAATCAAAGTTTCTTAACCTAGTTCTAATGAAAGAAGGAAAATTTGTTTATCGTTCCTGCACTTCTGAAATTTTCTGAATTCATTCAAATAACTATAATCAAAACATCTTCTCATTATAACTCTATACATTTGTCAGGATGAATAGGTAAGGACCAAAGTGGTACAGACAGGGCCGAAACTGTAGCTTATTCAAGACACTACACATTTATAATTGTTTTGGTAAAGTTCAATAAAGACACTACACATTCATAATTGAAGACACTACACATTTATAATTGTTTTGGTAAAGTTCAATAGGGTTATAAATATTTGTGTCGCTGATCATTTGGCAGTATCCATAAATTTAAGAGATTTTCCAATTATTGAATTTAAAAAAGTAACTTTGAAGACAATTTTATCATAGATATGATAATTTAAGAGATTTTCTAATTTTTCCCCTTCCTAATTCTACTTTAAGACATATATCTTAACTAATATAGTTGTATCAAAACAATGGATGCATTACATAACAAGCCACCTAAAAATGTATGAATTTTATAACTTACCACCTAAAAATGAATTTTAAAAGTTATAAGAACTCTTTTAAAATTATAATAAATTATATACTTCAATTTTTGCACCATACACTTTGCTAGATGCATATCACTTCTAGAGTATAATTGAACATTAAATATGAGTTTTAAAAGTCATAAGAACTTTTTTTAAATCATAAGAAATCTATACGCACTATACACCTTATACGCACTATACACCTTGCTAGATGCATATCACTTCTAGAGTATAATTGAATATTTAATATTTGTTTATTATCTCAATATGTTTATCAATTGCAATGTGTTGCGTATAATACCAAATATAGGAACACTCAATAAGAAAGATTGGCCAAGACATTCAAATCATAACATCTATTATAACATGATTATACATAAATGTCATGATTGTACCCTATAAGAGATTACATTAACAAATCATATTATAATTAATTGTGTGAACATAACATCATTATTAATATAACTTTTATTTTTAGCAAAATATTGAGGTATTATGTCAAAGGGGTTGTGGTCAAGTAATATGGCTACTTGGTTCTCATGTTGGAGACCAAGGATCAAATCTCTCCAAGTGACATCTTAGCGCCAGTAGATGTGGTGAAGCAATAGTCTCACCTCAGTTGGAAGGTATAGTAGTCCCATAGGTGACATTGGTAAAGCAGGGTGAAGTTGGAGCTACACAGGTGGAGGAATGGTAGCCCTGCAAGACGAGATAGTGGAGCATAAATGGAGTAGTTGGAGGAGTAGTGGAGTTGAGTGACAGTTTTTAAGAGGAGTTGTGGAGTGAAGGAGGCGAGTGTTAGTTTTGCAGGTGAAGTTAGTGGAGTGGTAGTTCCATGATGACGAGGAGGAGATGGAGAGCGGTAGTCCCATCGGGAGGAGTTGGTGGAATGGAGGAGGAGAGCGGTAGTATTGTAAGGAGGAGTTGGAGTGCGATAGTCTCGTGAGAGGAGAAATTGGTGGAATTCAAATGTTCAATATTATCATCAATGTGATCCTTTATTGATTCACAATCATAGCATAATTACAATCCACCACAATGGTTTTCCAACATGCTAGACCTCAACTATTTGATTACTTATGGGCGACTTACAAAATTCCAAAGATATTATAATATAAAGCCATGTCAATCCCTTAACCTTTTTAATTGAAGTGATTGCCTTTGAATGATCTTAGGAAATGTTTATATAGTAGCTTCAAGCCTTAGGAATGATCTCAATCAACTGCAAGGAGATGCAAATCTCGATGCCAATTGTAATGTGTGGTTGGCCAAATGTGTAGATGAATATTCTAAAATGAAATCCATGATGATGGATTAATGAATCTTGATCTAGTTCATGTCATACGCTCTCTAGGGCCCAATAAGACTTGAAATGTATTCCTTTGACACTGCACACTTTGAAAAGATGTTGCAAGCCTCAAAGAACAAACCGGTTATCTTATTAAGCCCAATAATGAATCTAGAAGTGAATTTGTCTTTGTAGTGATTATAAACTCTTGAGACTTGAATGTAATGTTGTCAACTACTTTTGTATAATGTGTTCCAAACTACAAGATAAAATATGCAAGTGTGGTGAAATGTGGTGGGATCTCTTGTTATTGGTAGATGACTCCAGATTAGTTTTTTTAAACTTGGATACAAACAAATAAATTAAAAGAAAATATTTTTGGGTGATGCAAAATTGCTCTTACACCCTAGGATGCTTTTGCATTAAAATATAGGGGAATCTCATGGTTGTTACAAAGAGGTTTGTCGAAGACCATCCACCATCTATCCTAAAAATTATTTTTGACATTATGATTGCACCAATGGATAGGAAAACTCTTTGAAGTCTATGCAATAGGTGTAGTGGTTTTTGGATTTGTACAAAGAGCACAAATTTGCCCTTTTGATATCTCTTTTCTTTTCACTTTATCAGAGGATGGGGAAATCTAATAAGAGAGATAATATGCCCCTTTCTCTAGTGCTTGCTCAAGAGCCTTTGAAAATGAGGTATTTTGTTTGTGCAATTAATTCACCTTCCTATGTGTAAGATTGCTGCATGCCACATCATTAAAAACACCAATTGTCTTACCTGATGGTCTCTAGCTGTGTCAAAAAGAGATTGTACAATGAAGGCAATAGTGTGCTTTATGTTTTAGATGGTTTGGTTGCCCATTGAGTTTAATAAGCAATTAGGGTTTTTACTTCATTAGACAAACTATTCAAATCATATTTTTGTGAGATCCTAGTGCAACACCACAAAAGCACCACATATCATCCACAATCTAATGGTACATGGAAGAATTTGGGTAATATTTTGATAAAGATCTATGATGTTGGAAGAATGATTTGGACACAAGCATGTTCCTATAGTGCATGGGAATACATAAAGGATTCAAAGAAAATGAGAGTGTACACACCATTTTAATCAATATACAAGAAAGAGGCATTGGTACCAATAGAGTTCTTAATTCCAAGTTTGCTTATTGCATAGGATTTACACATGGGTGAATAGAATTGTTTGCACATACATATATTTGAGCTAGAGATTCTAGAGGAGAAATGATTTTTGACCAAGTGGAGTTAGCATATTCAAAAGTAGAGGCAAAAGATATGCCATGATCACCATATAAAGCATAACGAATTCAACATTACGAAGATGATGAAGCTTTATTACATTTAGTTCTAGAAGCATCCTAGGAACATAAAAGTTAGGTGGCTAAGACCTTTCATTATTCAAGATGTAACAACATGGCACATTTAAACTAGAGATATTGGATGGAACTCCACTTTAAGGCATGATTAATGGGAACTGAATTAATCCATACTCCAAGTGGTTGTGCATTATGTAATCTCTTTTTTGTAATTCTAGAAATAAGGTCTAGGGACCAAGTATATTATAGGAGTCATCTCAATTATTTCCATATATTTTTGTATCACTTTCATGTATTTTTTATTTATTTTACTAATCTTTTAAGCAATTTTTTAGTTGGCACAAATATGTGTGATATAGGGAGGGCATAAAATATTAGTAGCTACAAGTGGTGAAGAACTATGCATGTATGAACATTGCATTCTAGAGTGCCACAAACATGGTTTATTAGTCACATTAAAATGAGAAAATTGTTGGCGTGTAAAATATTTCGGATATACATAGCTTTAGAATGTGTGTGTGTGTGTGTGCAAGCTCTATGCAACTTCTCATATTACGCAACATAATTTATGAGTGAGGTAAAATATGGAATGGGTTATGATATTGTGCATCATAATGGGGAGACATAAGGCAAAAGTGCATGTTTGATTAAAGCATACCTTAGCAGGAGTTGGCTATCTTATCTACGATGATGTTAAATTGTGTATCATTTTAAACATTTACATATTTGGTGCATAATTCTTGTGCTCCAAATTGTACCCTAAAGTCCTAGAAATATCATCTCATAATCCAAACCTAAGGAATAGAGTTAATTTGGATAAACTAGGCAATGCTCACAATCAAGATGTAGGTAATGTGGGCCAACTAACAAGAGCGGGCAACTCTTCTACAATTCTAGCTTTGCAGGGCCAAGGAGGATATTCCTAGAGATATTACAAGACAATTAAAGAGAAATGAAGAGCGGATGGTCACACAACTTAACCACACCTTTTTGTATAAGGATACCCAAAATATTTGTCACTAATCATGCCTTAGACAAACTTATTGCACTTGTAAACCAAAAATATCTCTAAACAAACTAGATTTCTATTAGGTTACATCCAAATTACATATGCAACTAAAGATGCACAACTAATTTGTATTCTCCAAATGTAAAATATTTTATAGGTTTTCATACTTCACATGTAATCTAGATTAAAAAGTTGAAACATGTTAAGATAAGGGTGAGGAAAATGTTAAGGTGAGACTAGGATTAAAACTTAAGAAAACTAAAAAATAGCATAAATAAAATAAAATAAAAATAATGGTAATAAAATTGATAATATTTTATAAATATTAAAATGGGGGTAAAAGGTTTAATGTAAAAAGATGAGAGTATTTCATTAATTTCAGTTTTTTAATATTAATTTTTTTTAAAATAATGTTTTTAAATTATGTGATGTCAATTGTATAAAGATTTTGGAAATAATTATGTGCTTGTAATTTTATTTTCAATGTTTTAAATCATACTTTGTGATCTATCATTAGGATGAAAAGATAAAATAATAAGAGGTTTGTATATAAGCTACATAAAAACATACAAGATGTCCAACATGGAAAGGCAACGGGTTTATGGAAACCAAAGCAAATAGATGATAACCAATTAAGTGGAAATGTGGGAATATAAAAAGAAGAGGTAAAAGAGTAGGGGGGTGTTTTAAAAATGATATGAAGAGGAAACAAAAAATAAAGTATTATAAAAATATAATAAACCAAAACAAGAAAAGGTGAAAAAGAAATAATGAGATTAAAAGATGGGATAAAAAAATAAATGGAAGGAAGAGAACAAAGAAGTCAAAGGAGTAGATATGATGAAAAGGAAAGTTGGAATACCTAAGAAGGGTAAGAAGAGGGATTGAAGGTAGGAGGTGATCATAAAACAAGGAAGAGGCAAGGGAGAAAACCTAAGAGGTGCGAACCCAAACCAAGGAAAGAAGAAAAATATCATCTAAGGTTACAATTTTTCTAATTAAGAGAGTTGAAGGTTAGTTTCTAAGAATTGGATTAGACTACATCCCTCATCCCTATTGAGGTTAAAAGGGTTTTTGTAACTCTCAACTGCTTGCCTTAATTTTCTCTTGTAATAAATGTACTCCTTTACTAGGACTATGGTAGCCTCAAGGTGGATTTGTTGTTTTGTTGGATAAATTATCTACAAGAATTAATATTCATTTTTTGTTGTAAATTACATACCCTTGCAATTTCACACTATATTTTGGCCTTCCTTTAGTGTCCATTCCCTTCGTTTGTTTGTAGGCTCGTTTTATCTCTTGCATTAGCCTTTTACCTTCCCATGGTGCTTAGTATTTATTTTTAGTGTTACCTTTTTGTCAAATCAGTGTCATTTTTGTGTTGGTCATGTGATGTTCTAGTGCCTCATAGTTTTTGAGCCCAAACTGTCTGATTACTAGCACTTAGTGCAAATGTCCACATGATGCACTAGCATCCTGTGATAGTTTTGTGTTTTGTGGTCGTTTCTGGGTGTTTCTCCATTTGTCATTTTTGGCGGCCAGTTGTAATGCCTCGAGAATCTTCCAAATGGCTTGTTAGCCTCTTCCTCTTCCCTCCTCTTCTCATTTTTTAATCTATCTTTTGCTTTTGGCATTCTCTTTTGGCTTTCTTCTTGGCTCTTTTGCAACTAGCTTGCATGCTACAACACTCTCAAGCTCTGCAACTTTCTACAGCTTCCTACAACATCTACTTTTAGCCCCCTTGCTCTCTTTGGCTTCTTCAAGCCCTCATAGGTGATATTGTTGTTTTCTTATTTTATTGTAAATATTTCTTTTGTTGTGCCCTTAAGCACCTTGGGATCCTCATATCCCTTATATTTCTTTCATTGTAGTTTACACCATTTGCACAATCACAAATCTTACAATTCCCAAGCACATTTGGGATAGGAGCATTCACACACATTTTTATTTATCTATCTATCTAGTTGTTGTGGAGGTTGAAAGACCAAAGCAGGGATTTGACTGAGGCAAACCCTCAAACAACCCCCAACATTTTTCTTGTTCTTAGTTACAAGTACTTGGAAAAGGATTCAACTACATGGAGGTTTTATAGTATCTCTTCCCTTCTTTTGTCATTTTATTATTTCATTTAATTTAGTTAGTTTATCTTTGTTATTCTCATTTCCTTTAATATCTAGTAGCTTGATGTCGTGCTTCTTTGGTCTAGTTTTGCAAATCTAGGTGAGACGGTAGTTGGAACTTCATGTTTATTGAAAATTGTTTGTATTTCTAGGCTATACGAATGACAACGCTTAGCACAGATGTCCGCACAACATGCTAGTGTCCAAGATAGTGGCTTCCCCAATTGGAATCCATGTTCCTCTCTTCACCCTATTTTTATCTCTATATTTAGTTCTTGGAAATTGTACTTCAGTTTCTTGTATGTTAGCAATTTCCATTCCAACACTTATGTAATGTAATGCAAAAAGTGATTCTATTACTTTTTCTTCATTACATTTTGGTGAACCTGATTGTCTTACTTAAAACACCTTCTGCTTCATTTTGTTTTCTTCAAGAATCAAAATAAAAAAATTCTTTCTTCAAAAAAAAATTTGAGCCACTACCCTGAACCTTGGCCTTTGGCGGGATTTGTCAATACTTTTCTTAATTTTCTCCTTTTATTTATCTAAATAAACATGTTCTCTTCTTTTCTTACATCACTTTCTAACTTTTCTCAAACTATTTGTGAAAGTGATGTTCCATTCCATGCATGTGATGACATAGCTCTTCGTATGTCACTATATTCTTTTGATTCCTCTCCTAAGATTCCTCTTGCCTGTGAGGATATTTTGGAGCAAGAGGATGATATCATTGATACTTTTCTTAATGTCACTCTACTCTCTCTTCATTTCAATGTTCTCCCTTCTAGAGATGAAGCATTAGAAGATGAAGAGTTTCACCTCACATTGGATCCCCCACGGGTGGATGTTGAGCATACTTATTTTGTTTGTTTTCCTACATCATGCATTCCTCAAGGAGATACTAATGTTAATACAATCATTGTTAATAGACTTATCCCAACTGTTAAGGGGATGTTGGATAAGTGCATTAGTGTTCAAAATCTTTCATCTATTCCTAAAAGCATTGTGCATAGGGTGCCTGATCCACCTGTACCTTATCATCACATGATCATTATTCTGGATATTCCTGACAATCCTCGACCTTCAAATCACTTATTAGAAATAACAAAGTCTATAACTCAAAATGTGTCTGTGGCTCCTCATTACCATGCAGTAGCCCACACGTACAATACCCAGCAAAACAAACAAGTTACTCATGTCCAAGTTTCCCTTCCTCCACCACATCCTATTCTTCCTCTAGCTCCCTGTCTTCCCCAAAAGAATGTTGAAGAGTATAATCTTGTTGAGTAGCTTCGTTCTACTTCTGTCAATATCTCTCTTTGGGAGCTCATTCAAACTTCACCAACATATCATGGCATGCTCCAAAAATCCTTACAAAAGATCCCCATTACATCTTCTGCTAGGTCGAATGATGTAGCTACCTTACTCGATTGCATATACACAAACTACATAGATATAACATTCCAGCAATATGAGTTACCATCTTTGGAAGTGCAAAAGCAGAATGATCCTCTTCTCATTATTGTTGGAATTAATTCTTTTAGAGTCAAGCGTACCCTTATTGATAATGGTTCAAGTCTCAACGTTTGCGGTGTAGACCTGTTAAATCGTATTAATATTGATACATCTTGTATCTCCCCTAGTAATCTTTCTATTCACGGATTTGATAATGTTGGTAGACAAACACTGGGAACAATCACGTTGTCAATTGAATTGGGCACTGTCTCTTTGCCTACTCTCATTCATGGCATGCCTGATGCATTATCTTATAATCTCCTTCTTGGTAGACTATGGATTCATGTCATGGGTGTGGTTCCATCTACCTTGCATGGATCAATTAAATTTGTTTATGAAATAAGACTAACATAATCAAAGTTATCTGGATCCTGTGCAGTATTATCAACAAGTGGATTCTCTAACCCAGCCTGATACTTCTACTCTCCAAAATCTCATTCCTTCTTCTGTCAAAGATGATTCCCCATCCTCAACTCCTACTCAAGAATTTGACAATGGTGATGATCCATCCTTAAATGCATGGCTTGGTGATGATTGGGGCTCCTTAGAGTTCACCCCTCATGGGTCTGGTGAATATAAGATTGACCTTTCTCACTTTGACATTCCCACATTCCACAAGGATCCGCATTCTAGTAGTAGAATCAATCCCTCTTCTCATGTGAATTCAGCTACCATTCTTCTCCAACATGTACATACACTTCTCATTTCAACAAGGCTAGTGATGTTGATTCTCCTCCTCTTTCTAATTTGGAGATGTTACTGGATTGGATACAAAATTCTTTCTAAACATGGATACAAGAAAAATGGTCTTGGGCACATGGAACAAGGAGTTAAGGTCTTTGTGGAATCTACACCACACCTCTATAAAGTGGGTTTAGGTTACCAACCTTCTCCTCTGTCTACATCCCCTCCTCCATTATCTTAGGCTTCTATGGTTTCTTCTTTTCAGAAGTTGAACATTTCCCTACAACAAAAAGGGTTGCTTCCTACTCTACCTACTTCTTCTCTTCTATCTAAACAAGCGTGTATTTTATTGCAATTACTCAAGACCCACTTCATCACTCTTCCTCCTACACGCAACAAGTTTCCTAAACATATTCAATCAACACTTCTTTTTTGCACATATCATCGAGTGCTTGACCATTCCACCAGTGAATGTTATGCCTTGAAGGAAAAAATTTAACACCTTATTGACACAGGTGCTCTCACTCTTCCTATTACTGAAGAACCTGTTTCTTCTACATGACAAGTGATATTGAGCATGGCCTCTATCCAGTTAATTGTTCTTCCTCTCTTTTCTCATGACACTATAGTGTTGCTACCCACAATGTGGCACCTGTAGCTTTTTGTGTTTGCTTGTTTCTATTCATGGTGGTACAATCTCACGTGTAACCATACATTATATTTGGTAACAACACAATATTCTCTTTCATGGTTGTCCTCACCCATATTCTAGGGGGCAAAGACAACTTGTTCTAGGGGTGTGCATTCTTTCTAAGGATCTCCCCTCCTCTTCCTTCCCCTTTTCTTTACCTTAAAATATTTGCATATTATACGTGCTAATATTTTAAGGGGAGCATATATTCTCCTCACATGTGCATCCTTACATGCACCTTGCTTTATTTGCACCCCCTAAGGTGTAGCCTATCAATTCACCCCCTATGGTGTTGTTTATTTTAATGTTCCCTAAAGCATTCACCCCTGCGGTGTTGGTGTTTGATACACTCCCTGAGGCATTGTTGTTTGAAACACTCCCTGAGGCATTGTTGTTTGAAACGCTCCCTAAGGCATTGGTTTTTTTATATTCTCCCTGAGGCATTAGTAGTCTACGAGTCACCTAGCATAATATAATTGGCTGGCCGGTGTGCTTCATATGACCTACCTTTTTACATTTATGGTCACCTAGCATAATACAACTTGCTAGTTTGTGATCTATGAAGGTGATGTGATTTACATGACCCCTAGCTACAAAGCAAGCTAGTGTCTAAGTCATGTACTCTTCTTTGATTGTATTAATTGCTTCCCTATCTATTTGTATGTCTTATCTCCTTAAAGCAATTGATCAACTCATTATATTCTTCTATTCTCTCAAGAATTCCTCTTTTTGTTGGTTTTCTTTATTTTTGTTGTATTTTGGGGACAACACATGGTATTGAGACAACCTTTCATAGTGAGGTCTCTTTCACTTTGTTGACTCAAAAAGTTTCATGTGTGTGTGTGTGTTTGTGTTCATATATGTTTGTGATGTTCTGACATAGTGGTTTTGCATGTTTATTCCTTCTAACACTACTATCTTATAGGTTTTTGTTGTCTAATGTATTTTTTGTGCAGGTTCTTACCCTGGGAACTTGATTCCTTTGCTTGGAGAGCTATGCATCCTCTACAGTATCCTTTTGGTGTTGTGATGTTATTTTCTTTTAGTATTATCCTTTTTACTTTACAATGCATATTCACATAGTGTCATAAGCCCGCTAAAGTGGGGGGCTAAATGTAACGTCGTAAATTGCATACCTTGCAATTTCACGCTATATTTTGGACTTTGTTTAGTTTCCATTCCCTTAGTTTGTTTGTAGGCTCATTTTAGCCCTTGCATTAGCCTTTTACCTTCCCATGGTTCTTAGTCTTTATTTTTAGTGTTGCCTTTTTGTCAAATCAGTGTCACTTTTGTGTTGGTCATGTGATGTTCTAGTGCCTCATAGTTTTTGAGCCAAAATTGTCCAGACACTAGCACTTAGCAGTAACGTCCACGCGACGCGCTAGCGTCCCATGATAGTTTTGTGTTTTGTGGTCATTTCTAGGTGTTTTTCTCTATTTGTCATTTTTGGTGGTTGATTGTAACGCCTTGGGAATCTTCAAAATGACTCATCAGCCTCTTCCTCTTCCTTCCTTTACTCATTTTTGAATCTATCTTTTGATTTTGGCATTCTCTCTTGGATCTCTTCTTAGCTCTTTTGCAACTGGCTTTCATGCTACAACACTCTCAAGCTCTACAACTTTCTACAATTTCCTACATCTACTTTCAACCCCTTACTCTCTTGGGCTTCTTCAATCCCTCACAAGTGATATTGTTGTTTTTATTGTTTTATTGTAAATATTGCTTTTGGTGTGCCCTTGAGCACCTTGAGATCATCACATCCCTTCTATTTCTTTCATTGTAGTTTACACCATTTGCACAATCATAGCTCTTACCATTCCCAAGCACATCTGGGATAGGAGCATTCACACACATTTTTATTTATCTATCTATCTAGCTGCTATGGAGGTCGAAAGACCAAAGCAGGGATATGACTAAGGCAAATCCCTAAACAGTCCCCAACATTTTTCTTGTTCTTAGTTATAGGTACTTGGAAGAGGATTCAACTGCACAAAGGTTTGCTAGTATCTCTTCCTTTCTTTTGTCATTTTATTATTTCATTTGATTTAGTTATTTTATCTTTGTTATTCTCATTTCTTTTAGTATCTAGTAGCTTTCTTTTGTGGTCCCTTGGTCTGGTTTTGTAGATCCGGGTGAGACGCTAGTTGGAACTTTGCGTTTATTGAAAATTGTTTGAATTTCTAGGCTATACAGATGACAGTGCTTAGCAAGGACATTCATGCGAGGCACTGGCATCCTAGACAATGGCTTCCCCCATTTGGCTTCAGATACCTCTCTTCACCGTATTATTAGCTTTGTATTTAGTTTATGGAAATTGTACTTCAGTTTCTTATATGTTAGCATTTTCCATTCCAGCACTTATGTAATGTAATGCAAAAAGTGATTCTATTACTTTTTCTTCATTACATTTTGGTGAACTTGATTGTCTTACTTAAAACACGTTCTTTTTCATTCTATTTTCTTCAAAAATCAAAGTAACAAAATTTCTTTCTTCAAAAAAGAATCAGGCTGCTGCCTCGAACCCCAGCCTTCGGCAGGATTTGTCAATACTTTTCTTAATTTTCTCCTTTTATTTATCTAAATAAGCATTCTCTCTTATTTTCTTACATCACTTTCCAACTGTTGTTATATGGAGCCTCATCAGACTCGGAGGTTAAATTTACCCCACTTTTTATCGGCGTGGTTTCCCCCCAAATCATTTAACGAGGTCAAGGGGCAGCGCCCCTTGTGGGGGTTTGGGGGCAGCACCCCCAAGATAGGGTCAGGGGGTAGCGCCCCTTGCGCGGTCCAGGGGCAGCGCCCCTGGCGCACTCCCTATCGCGATACAGGGCAGGGTTGAGGAGCAGCGCCCCCACGGGGGCTCGGGGGCTCAAACAATTTTTTATTATTTTATAAAGACATCGAGAGTTATTTTTCTATTGGCTGACATAAAAAAAACCTTATTTTGTAACTGACATAAGGCTTGATAAAAGCGGGTAAGGGTTAGGGTTTTCGTTGATGTATTGTAGCATTTTTGTAGTGGTATTGAGTTGCAAGGATTGCTGGTTGTAATCGGTTTTGATTTGCTGGATAATAATATTGGACTCTCTATTGGTGGATGTAGCCTGAGTTTCGGTGAACCACGTTAAAACTTGTCTCTCGCTGTTATTATTTCTATGTATTTCCATTCCTCTATTTAATCTTTATTTGCATTTAATTGATATCTTCTGCATGCAATTCCTAACACCAACTTTGCTCAAAGGATTTGTGAAAGTGATGTTCCATTCCATGCATGTGATGATGACATAGCTCTTCGTATATCACTGTATTCTTTTGATTCCTCTCCTAAGATTCCTCTCTTCATTTCAATACTCTCCCTTCATTTCAATACTCTCCCTTCTAGAGATGAAGCATATAGAAGATGAAAAGTCTCACCTCACATTGGATCCCCCACGGGTGGATGTTGAGCATACTTATTTTGTTTCTTCTCCTACATCATGTATTCCTCAAGGAGATACTAATGTTAATATAATCATTGTTAATAGGCTTATCCCAACCGCTAAGGAGATATCAGATAAGTGCATTAATGTTCAAAATCTTTCATCTATTCCTAAGATCATTGTGCATAGGGCGTTTGATCCACATGTGCCTTCTCATCACGTGATCACTATTCTGGGTATTCTTGACAATCCTCAACCTTCGAATCACTTATTAGAAATAACAAAGTCTATAACTCAAAATGTGTCTGTGGCTCCTCACTACCATGAGATAGCCCACACGTACAATACCCGACAAAACAAACAAGTTATTCATGTCCATGTTTCCCTTCCTCCACCACATCCTATTATTCCTCCAGCGCCCCGTCTTCCCCAAAAGAATGTTGAAGAGTATAATCTTGTTGAGTAGCTTCATGCTACTCCTGTAAAGATCTCTCTTTAGGATCTCATTCAAAATTCACCAACATATCATGGCATGCTCCAAAAATCCTTACAAAAGATCCCCATTGCATCTTCTACTAGGTTGAATGATGTAGTAGCCTTACTCGATTGCATATACACAAATTACATAGATATAACATTCCAACAATATGAGTTACCATCTTTGGAAGTACAAAAGCAAAATGATCCTCTTCTCATTATTGTTGGAATTAATTCTTTTGGATTCAATCATACCCTCATTGACAATGGTTCAAGTCTCAACATTTACAGTGTAGACCTGTTAAATCGTATTAATATTGATACGTCTTGTATCTCCCCTAGTAATCTTTCTATTCACGGATTTGATAACATTGGTAGACAAAATTTGGGGGCAATCACGCTGTCAATAGAATTGGGCCCTATCACTTTGCCTACCCTCGTTCATGGCATGCATGATGCATTATCTTATAATCTCCTTCTTGGTAGACTATGGACTCACGCCATAGGTGTGGTTCCGTCTACCTTGAATGGATCGATTAAATTTGTTTATGAAAATAAGATTTACACAATCAAATTTGATCTAGATCCTATGCAGTATTGTCAGCAAGTGGATTCTCTAACCCAGCCTGATACTTCTCCTACTCTCCAAAATCTCATTCCTTCTTCTTCTATCAAAGATGATTCTGCATCCTCAACTCCTACTCAAGAATTTGACAATGGTGTTGATTCATCCTTAAATGCATGGCTTGGTGATGATCGGGGCTCCTTAGACTTCACCCCTCATAGGTCTGGTGAATATAAGATTGACCTTTCTCACTTTGAAATTCCCACATTCCACAAGGATCTGCATTCTGGTATTAGAATCAATCCCTCTTCTCATGTGAATTCAGCTACTGCTTCTTCTCCAAGATGTACATACACTTCTCATTTCAACAAGGCTAGTGGTGTTGATTATCCTCCTCTTTCTGATTTGGAGACATGTTACTGGCTTGGATACAAAATTCTTTCTAAACATGGATACAAGAAAAATGGTCTTGAGTGCATGGAACAAGGAGTTAAGGTCATTCTAGAATCTACACCACACCTCTATAAGGCGGGTTTAGGTTACCAGCCTTCTCCTCTATCTACATCCCCTCCTCCATTATCTTAGGCTTCTATGGTTTCTTCTTTTCAGAAGTTGAACCTTTCTCTACAATAGAAAGCGTTTCTTCCTACTCCACCTACTTCTCTTCTATCTAAACAAGAGTGTATTTTGTCACAATTACTCAAGACCCACTTGGTCACTCTTCCTCCTCCTACATGCAAGAAGTTTCCTAAACATATTCAATCAACACTTCCTTTTCGCACATATCATCGAGTGCTTGGCCATTCCACCAGTGAATGTTATGCCTTGAAGGAAAAAATTCAACACCTTATTGACACAGGTGCTCTCACTCTTTCTATTTTTGAAGCACCTATCTCTTCTACATGACAAGTGATATTGAGCATGACCTCTATCCGGTTCATTGTTCTTCCTCTCTTTTCTCATGACACTATAGTGTTGCTACCCACTATGTAGCACCTGTAGCTTTCTGTGTTTGCTTGTTTCGATTCATGGTGGTACAATCTCACGTGCAACCATTCTTTATATTTGGTAACAACACAATATTCTCTTTCATGGTTGTCCTCACCAGTATACTGGGGAGCAAAGACAGCTTGTTCTAGGGGTGTGCATTCTTTCTAAGGATCTCCCCTCTTCTTCCTTCCCCTTTTCTTTACCTTAAAATATTTACATATTATACATGCTAATATTTTAAGGGGAGGCATATATTCTCCTCACATGTGCATCCTTACATGCACCTTGCTTTATTTACACCCCTTGAGGTGTAGCTTATCAATTCACCCCCTATGGTGTTGTTTATTTTAATGCTCCTTGAAGCATTCACCCCTACGGTGTTGGTGTTTTATACGCTTCCTAAGGTATTGGTTTTTTATATACTCCCTGAGGCATTGGTAGTCTATGAGCCACCTAGCATAATACAACTGGCTAGCCTATGTGCTTCATATGACCTACCTTTTTACATTTATGGTCACCTAGCATAATGCAGCTTGCTAGTGTGTGATCCATGAGGGTATTGAGATTTACATGACCCCTAGCAACCAAGCAAGCTAATGTCTGAGTCATGTACTCTTCTTTGATTGTATTGATTGCTTCCCTGTCTATCTATATGTCTTCTCTCCTTAAAGTAATCGATCAACTCATTATATTCTTCTATTCTCTTAAGAATTCCTCTATTTGTTGGTTTTCTTTATTTTTGTTATATTTTGGGGATGACGCATGTTATTGAGACAAACTTTCATAGTGAGGTCTCTTTCACTTTGTTGACTCAAAAATTTTCTTTGCTTGTTGTGTGTTTTCTTCACTATATATGTGTTGTTTATGTTTATATATATGTTTGTGATGTTCTGACATAGTGGTTTTGCAAGTTTATTACTTCTACCACTATTGTCTTACAGGTTTTTTTTGTCTTTAATGTATTTGCTATGCAGGTTCTTAGCCTAGGGGCTTGATTCCCCTTCTTGGAGAGCTTTGCATCCTCTTCAATATCCTTTTGGTGTCTTGATGTTATTTCCTTTCAGTATTGTCCTTTTTACTTTACAATGCATATTCACATAGTGCCATAAGCCCGCTAAATTGGGGGCTAAATGTAACGTCGTAAATTGCATACCCTTGCAATTTTACACTATATTTTGGCCTTACTTTAGTGTCCATTCCCTTAATTTGTTTGTAGGCTCATTTTATCTCTTACATTAGCTTTTTACCTTCCCATGGTGCTTAGTCTTTATTTTCAATGTTGCCTTTTTGTCAAATCAATGTCACTTTTGTGTCAGTCATGTGATGTTCTAGTGCCTCATAGTTTTTAAGCCCAAATTGTCTGGAAACTAGCACTTAGCATTGACGTCTGCGCGACGCGCTAGTGTCCCATGATAGTTTTGTGTTTTGTGGTTGTTTCTGGGTGTTTTCTCCATTTGTCATTTTGGTGTTCAATTGTAACCCCTTGAGAATCTTCAAAATGACTCATCAGCCTCTTCCTCTTCCCTCCTCTTCTCATTTTTGAATCTATCTTTTGATTTTGGCATTCTCTCTTGGCTCTTTTGCAACTGGCTTGCATGCTACAACACTCTCAAGCTCTACAACTTTCTACAGCTTCCTACAACTTCTTACAACATCTACTTTCAACTCCCTTACTCTCTTTGGCTTCTTCAAGCCCTCATAGGTGATATTTTTATTTTTCTTGTTTTATTGTAAATATTGTTTTTGTCAAGTGCCCTTGAGCACCTTGAGATCATCACATCCCTTCTATTTATTTAATTGTAGTTTACAACATTTGTATAATCATAGCTCTTACCATTCCCAAGCACATCTGGGATAGGAGCATTCACACACATTTTTATTTATCTATCTATCTGGTTGTTGTGGAGGTAAAAGACCAAACCAAGGGTTTTATTGAGGCAAACCCCTAAACAACCCCCAACATTTTTCTTCTTCTCAATTATAGGTGCTTGGAAGAGGATTCAACTGCATAGAGGTTTGCTAGTATCTCTTCCCTTCTTTTATCATTTTATTATTTCATTTGATTTAGTTAGTTTATCTTTGTTATTCTCATTTCTTTTAGTATCTGGTAGCTTTCTTTTGTGCTCTCTTGGTCTGGTTTTGTAGATCTGGGTGAGATGTTGGTTGAACTTCACGTTTATTAAAAACTGTTTGGATTTTTGGGCTATACAGATGACAGTGATTAGTACAGACATCATGCAATGCACTGGCATCCTAGATAGTGGCTTCCCCATTTGGCTCTAGATTCCTCTCTTCACCCTATTATTAGCTCTGTATTTAGTTTTTGGAAATTGTACTTCAGTTTCTTGTATGTTAGCTTTTTCCATTTCAACACTTATGTAATGTAATGCAAAAAGTGATTCTATTACTTTTCTTCGTTACATTTCCAATGCATTTAAGCCAAGAATGTTTGCACCATATTCCTTGATCTTGGTACCGATGGCATGATTCATTTCTCGAATATATGGATTGTTGCAAGAGCATTCAATCTTATAGACACCAAAGTTATGAAGAGAAAGCCTTTGATCCTTCAAGATAAGGATCATATCTTTAACCTTCATATGTGGTTTAAATGAGGACATAATTCATTTTGTATTCAATATTTATATATTTTTGTTTGAAATATCTTTAACATAGGAAGAAAGGCAACTAGGAATTCATTAGAGTCATTTGACTTATTACAAATCTCACAACCCTTCCTAGCTTGATTGAACATGTAATTTTACATAAATGTTATTTACATATATTTTAATAGCAGTGCATATTCTAAATTATCTTAACTCTAGTATTATCTATGTTAAATCTGTTGCCAATACTTAAATAACTATGGGAGAAATGTAGTATTACAAGTTGAAAGAGCAAAAAAGGAATTATTTAGGAAATATTTGATTAGAGAGAGTTTGATCCCACATGTGGTACCTATGGTACTAGCACCCAAAAAGGATGGTGAGTGAAGGATGTGCATTGATTCCAGAACAATCAATAAGATCATAGTGAGATATAGATTCTCATTGACATAATGGACTGTCTGACTGGAGCGAGATACTTCACCAAGATTGATTTAAAGAGAAGTTATCACCAAATTAGGATAAGAGAAGGAGATGAGTGGAAAACAACATTCAAGAATAAAGAGGGATTTAATGAGTGGTTGGTTATGACTTTTGAGTTTAATAATGTGCCAAGTACATTTATGAGATTGATGAATGAGGTATTGAAGAGATTTGTACATAAGTTTGTGATTGTTTACTTGGATGATATTTTGATTTTCAGCAAGACTAAGGAAGAGCACCTAGAGCATATAAGACTAGTGTTGCTGAGATTAAGAGAGGAGAAATTACTAATCAATTTGAAGAAATGTAGCTTCATGAAGGAAGAGTTGGTATACTTGGGATTTGTAATCTTAGTCGAAGGTTTGAAGATGGATTCAAAGAAAGTCAGAGCAATTGTGGAGTGGCCTACACCAACAAGTATTGGAGAGCTAAGATCTTTTCATGGGTTGGCAAGTTTCTATAGGAAATTCATTAGGAATTTTAGTGGTATTTGTGTGTCACTAACTGAGACAATGAGAGGAGACAAGAAGGATTTCAAGTGGACAATAAAAGTAGATAAAAGTTTTTAGTCACTAAAGAAGAAGGTGACAAAACAACTAGTGTTAGCTTTGCTAGATTTCAATAAGATGTTTCAGGTTGATTGTGACACAACTAGAAGTGCAATTGGATAAAAACTAAGCCAAGAAGGAAGATCAATAGCCTATTTAGTGAGAAGTTGAATGATGCTAGGAGAAGATACTCATTCCATGACCAATAGTTTTATGCCATAATCCAAGCATTGAAAAATAGAGACATTACTTGTTGCCCAAGGAATTTGTGTTGTATATTGATCATCAAGTGTTGCAATATTTGAACAGTCGAGGTAAGTTGAATCAAAGGCATATATGTTGAGTTGAGTTCATGAAAAGTTATACTTTTTTGTTGAAACATAAGAGTGGGAAGTCAAACAAGGTTGTTGATGTGTTGAGTAAGAGATATAATTTGTTAACAAAGATGAGAGTAGAAGTGGTTGGATTTGAAGAATTGAAGCATCTATATGGAGTTGATCGTAATTTTGTAGAGGCATGGAAAGCATGTAAGGAACTGGTAAGCATGGATAGGAGTAGATGGTTAGATTACCTGATTTAGAATGAGACATTATTCAAGGGTAGTCAATTGTGTATACTAAGGAGTTCAATGAGAGAAAATTTGATCACAGAGAAACATTATGGCAGACTAGTAGGGAATTTTGGGGTAGACAAGGCAGTTGCTTTAGTGAGTGAGAACTATATTTGGCCACAAATATACAAATATGTGAGGAAATTTGTCCAAGGTTGAAGGAATTTATTGGTTACAAAAGGGAGTAGTCAGAATGTAATTTATACCAACCATTGGCAATACCAAAGAAACCTCAGGAAGACATAAGCATGGATTTTGTGTTGGGATTGCCAAGAACACAAAGGGGGCATGATTCAATATTTTAGGTTGTGGATAGATTTTCAAGATGGAACATTTCATTCCATGTAAGAAGAATAATGATGTGGTACATATAGCTAAACTATTTTCAAAGATGTGAGATTGCATGGTTTGCCAAGAAGTATAGTTTCAAACAGGGATACAAAATTTGTTGGTTACTTTTGGAGGACATTATGGAAAAAGATGAAGACAAATTTGAAGTTTGGATCAACATATCACCCACAAACTAATCGACAAACAGAAGTTGTGAATAGGAGCTTAGATAATATGTTGAGATGTCTAGCTAGAGAGAAGACAAGAAATTGGGACGTGGTGCTACCACAAGTAGAGTTTTGCATATAACAATTCAATAAATAGGAGTACAAGAAAAACACCATTTTAGATTGTATAAAGTAGTAGTCCAAGAAATTTATCTAGGTTAAGGGACATGTTAGGAAGGAAGAAAAGAAAAGTGCAAAGGCAGAAGAATTTGTAGAACACATAAAGAAGGTACATACAGAAGTCAAGAGATACTTTGAGAATATGAAAGAAAATTATAAGGAGAAGGTTGATGAGATAAGAAGGCACAAAGAATTTGTGGTTGGAGATAAAGTAATGGTGTTCCTTCAAAAAGAAAAATTTCTAGTGGGAACATACAACAAATTAAAGATGAAGAAGATTGGTCCTTGTAGGATTGTGAAAAGATTTGATTCATGAAATGCATATGAAGTGGAGTTGCTAGGAGTGGACATATCCCCCATATTCAGCATTACAGATTTACACCAATTCTATGAAGGAGATTCATGTGGTAGTAGCGTAGAAGTGCAATGGAAAAGATAGATGCCGCAATAATAAAAGGAAGAGATTGAAGAAATTTTGGATAGTAGGATTCAAAAGAGCACCAAGAATGGGCTTTATGATGAGTATTTGGTAAAATGGAGAGGAGAACCAGAAGAATACTCAAGTTAGATTTCTAAGGTCGAGGTTGACCATCCCAGTTTCCCTCTAGCCCATAGAAAGTGAGGGGCTCACTTTTGAACGAACCTCAAGTATCTAATATAGGAGCATCCCAAGGTGCAGGAGCAATCTTGCATCAACAAAAAAAAATTGTTGTTACTTTGAACTTGTTTGTTTACAAGTTTTTAGTTATTAGTCAGTCATATAAGAATTCATCACACATCATCGTAGTTGCATATTAGGTCATGCGTTTTAGAGAGTATGTTCTATAATGTTGCATAGATGTCATATCCATGTTTCAAGAGATTATGATCATCGTAAAGACATAACTTGGTTTTTGAACCTTTACCAGGCTGACATGTGTTCATAGCTTTCACTTGTCTTCACTTGTGATAGCTTTTTGGGAGTTTTCATTGATAGATAAATGCATATGGAGATAAGATGGACCTAGGAGAACCTATGATGAACACTGTATGAAGATTCTATATTTTGTGATCATCACACTTGATCTAGGGGACTTATTCTGGCCAACTACATGTTTCATGTGGCTTAGAACTTTGTGCCACCTTGTAGCCAGTGCAAATCACTTCTAAGGATAGAAACCAATATATATACACCACACACAATCATTGGAAAGAATTCAAGTAGCAAGGTCTGATTTGGGTTTGTGAATTTTGAGATAGATTAGAAAGCTAATTATTAGAAGATTAGTAGAAGATGGATAAGTTATAGAAGATCAATAGAAGAATAATGTTATGTAATCAATTTGTTTTTTCTAATCAAATGGTTGTGTCCTAGAATGTAAAAAGCCCATTATGGTAGATTGTAACCTTGTTATATTTATGAAATCAATCAAATCATATTGTTGTTTCATGTAGTTTCTGTTGTGGATGTAAATTATTTATTTGTGCTACATGGTTGGATTGTCCTTAATTGGATCATTCATCCATGACTGTATCAGTTTCCTACTCATTTACCATATTCAAATGAGGCAATTAATGGTGTTCCAGGTCATGCAACATGGTAGGTGGAGTCCCCTATTTGAATGATGGGGTTTTGTGGAAAGGCATGCCCAGGAGCAAGAAGTGAGGTTAGGAGATACTCATTGCAAGGGGTGTTAAGGATTGATTTTTAGGGATACTCATTACATGAGGGAGCAGGGATTAGGATTAGGAGATACTTGCTACAAGAGGTGTTGGGGATTGAGGTCAGGGAATAGCCACTATAGGAGGGATCAAGGATCAAGGTTAGGAAATATTGCTACAAGGGGTGTCGAGGATTAGGTTTTGAGGGTACCCATTGTAGGAGAGAGTGGGGACCAAGGTTAGGAGATAGTTGCTACAAAAGGTGTCAAGGATTGGGGTCTGGACATACCCGCTACAAGGGGTGTCAAGGATCAGGTTTTGAGGATACCTGTTGTAGGAGGGAGAGGGGATCAAGGTTAGGATATACTCACTACAAGTGGTGTCAAGGATTGAGCTTTGAGGGTACCTATTGTAAGAGGAAGTGGTAATCGAGATTAGGAGATACCCACTGTTGGATAAAGTGAGTATCAAGATTATCATATATTTGATATCAACGAGGATCAAGGATACCACATAATGGCTACTAGCACAAAGAAGGGAGGATGCATAAACCTATATACTTGAGAGTGATGGAGTAGGAATCAAGGCTCAGGGTTCTAAGATACCTCATACGTTTTTGGGTATGTCAATAAGGGAAAGTCTAAAATTTTGAGATACGAGGAACCAGGGAATTGTAAACTTGAGGGAAATGAAGGGAGAAGGATGTTGGCATGGGAAAGTCCAAAATCCTGATGAGTAAGACAAAGCATGGGTTGGAGAGAAGGTATGATAGCATGAGGAAACCGAAAACCCCACTCAAAGCTAGAAGATGACTCCAACACTCTCATTTTTAGGATTTGGGACATTACACGGGCCAAGTGGGAGACACAATACAATATGTTAAAATAATTTAATGTTTATAGATAGAGCATGGAAGCTCAAAGTCCCAACCAATGATATGGTCATCATCCATCAAATCATCTTTGTCCAAATTACCTTCCTTGTAACCACCCTCAAGTTAGTGGGTTTCATCATGATATGAGAAAGTGCCCTTAGTAAAAATGCTTGAAATAGGTGCAATAGGTGTTTTTCCCTTCTTTACCCATTGTTCGAGTATTTTTAGAGGTGGCTCCATAGATGTAGTTTGTGGTTTCTTGTCATTGGAACTTTATTTTGGAACCCATGGAGTAGAAGGACCTTTAGAGGATGAAGCAATAGGATTTTCAAACCTTACTTTCTCATTTTGTTGTGGAGGATTTAAGGATGAAATCTCCCTTTCTTTTCTTCTTGTGAAGAATGAGAAATGAATTTTTCTTGTGAAGGATAAGAACTAAATATTTCATTCTTCTCTTTTTTTTGTAATTACACATGGGAGATGAGGATCTCTTTTACCATATAAAGATTCATAAATATCAAAACCTTCCCTCTTGGGAAGGGCTCTATGTGTAACATGAGGTACTTTAGGCCTTACTTCTTACTGCCCTGTGAATCGTTCATCGATTCTTCACTATTTATCTAAATTCTTATTGTATAAATCATGAATTATGTCTTGATGCCCATAAGGAATTCTTTAGGAATGTCCATTAATGTATCCATAGTAAAATTAATTTAATTTGGAAATAGACTCATATGGATCTCTCTTTACTTTGACAATCTTGTCCCCATGAATATATTTTAAACATTGGCATACCATAAAAAGTACTACTTTTGACTATTTAAGCCATGGTCTACCAAGTGATAGAGAATCTAATAGAAGAAAGAAATTAAATTGAAACAACATAATTACCTCTTTAAGGGGTAAAATTTTAGAATTGTGTCACACTTTATAAGGAATCAGCTAACACAAATATATTTTTCCAACTTAAACAATGAAAAAATCATATGTATGTTTTGAATTTTAAAATGACATAAACTAATAAAATGTAGAAATTTTAATGTAGTTTATGATTATAATTTATTAAATTTTTCAAAATTAGTTGGTTTTTTTTAATGAGTTTAATAGATGAATTTTAATTGCTGATTTTTTTTTTTAAAGTGACGTAGATAGGACGTCAAGAAAAATATAGTAAAATTAACTTTTTTTTATAAAATTTTTTTTCCTAATTAGACAACTCAAATAACTAGTGCATGAAAAAAAAAAAATTAATGAATAATTATTTTTTTATAATTTTTGAAGTTAAATTTAATTTTCATGGGATGTCAACTTTTGTGTAATTTTTTAATTTAAAAAAACAAATACCCTCTTGGAGAAGATTCTCTCCTCTAGTGCGTCATATATTTTTAAAAAATTTTAAATACATTTTACGTATTTATTTTTAATTTCTAATCAGCTGCATGTTTGAATATAATAACATACTTGCAATAAATTTAAAAATAATGCTAATATAACTAATCAAAATATTAAAAAAAATATTTCAAAGTTCTAGACTCTGAGAGCTACTAAAGGGTATTTTCATATTTTCATGAATATACCTTTTGGTTGGAGAAATTTGGAGTTGAACTTGAAGTTTTGCTCATTTTTTTGAAAATGGGGGGAGGGGGGGTTGGCTACCACATGGGATGCCACGTAGACAGTTTCAAGCAAGACAATATCGCTCAAAAAGGTTTCAGGTGAAACTCTATCATCCAAAACTTTCTATGCAAATAAATACTATTTTCAAAGTTGAAATCATATTGTATAGATTTAAAAATTTTGGGTGAAAAGGTTTCAGGCAAAACTCTTTATGCCATGCAATGCCACATAAGTTCTACATGGTTTCGGGTGCAACCTTTTCTCCCAAAACGGTTTAGGGAAAAACTATTTCTAGAGAAACTATTTAGTTGGTTGAAAGTGTGACACATGTTTAAACTTTTACCCTAAGACCCACTTGTAGAGGTAAGATTATGTAACCCATAGTAGTAGTGAGTATCCCATTGATCATCTTTGATGAAAAACTCAAATGTGTGCATAGCTATATTGCTACAAATAATAGTTATAAAAGAATTATTTTGTACAAATGTTATATTGATTTGTTTGATCAATGAGGATACCATCACCTGATGACCATAGATGGTACCACAAAGATACAAGGGTCCCAATAATTGTTATGCGGTATCTCCTCATCATAAAAGGAAATACAACTCTATCATGAACCATAACCACAAAATTATTCGTATGCGTATGTACATATTGACCAAATTTTCCCTTATTGTTTACTATGACTAGTCAATTAAATAATGAACACTTACACAGTGGCTTGCCAACAACAACCCTGAAGGGTAGTCTCACCCAAAGTGGACTTAGATTCAATGGACCAATACATGATTCTTTCTATGAAGATATAATATACAAACATATAAACGTGTAGGTTAAATCTTATGTGCAAATAAAAAGAACTGAACAATAAACATCATGATTACAGAACACGTGAAACTTCTCATTAACATCACAACATCATTACATACACATCTGGCTACACTTTCCCAACAAGGGAGAAACAACAACTCTTAAACTATCTCCTTTACTCTCCTAAACCTATTACAGAGTATGAACTCTCTGTCTCAACTCACTGTATATTTACATATGCATAGGACATGTGCTTTTATAGACATAAGTGCCTCCTATGTTTATAATAATAGCTCATTTATAATTATCTCTAAAAGCACATTGCTCCATGTGTAAAAAAACCTATGCACACATGCAATGCTAAACATAGATCAATGCATTGTTTTACGTGCAAGCAACCTCTTTGCTCATGCATATGCTAAATATAAGATTTCACAATTATTATTAATTACAGTTGTAAAGTTTAATGATAGATGTCTATTGAATAGCTTATTTCTAGTGCCAACATTCTCCTAGCACAAATAATGTATTCCTTCCTTGGAATACTAGAAGAATAATGCTCAAATGCTAACTACAACACCTAACAACATCCTCTTAGTCTATTGCCTCTACTATAGAAGTTTCATCAAACAAGCACACCTCCATTCTCACATGGACTTTCTTCTCTTGTGCAAGTGCATCCTTGCTCGACCTCTAACTACCAAACCAGAAAACAATGCAGATCATAGTAGCATCAAAGAAACTTAAAACCAATAACCAACTATGAAAACCATGCACCTAAAGACTGCTAGGAATTAGACTCAAACCCATAAAATTCACAACCTATCACTATCAAATCTATAAATCAATGGAACCAAAAACCCTATCAAATCAATATGTAAATTTATGTATGATATATGTACCATCTCACTGGAACACATGGGTAGCTAGCCACTATGACTACCAAGTATGTAGGTACAAACACTAAGTATGCAAAATAATCAAATCCTCTATGGACTTGCAATAGTAAATCTATCATGTGGGTGCCCAAACCATGCTAACTCCTCTTATGTGTGTCACTCGTGCATGAACCAACTCTTACACATGTCTCTTGTGCACTAACTTACTCTTGCAGATCTCCTACCTACACCTATATTTCTATTTGAATAAGCTCTTATTTACATGCTACAAAAGCAAGTGTATCAAGACAAACAAATTAATTGATAAGAAATTTGAACCACTATCACCATCCAATAACCATGTGCACACATACCTCAAAATTAACTGTCACAATGTAATTTTAAAAATAATCTTGTCAAACTGTAATAATGTCTTTGCAAGAGAACCCTAACACCTATATTCATGTCACTACTATAAAATTTAGCAACTCAAAAAAAAGATGTTCATCATAGACAAATGAAAATTAATTTCCAAGTCTCGAATGCATACAATGGCTATTTTTAAATGTAGCTAGCCACTGTGATTGCCAAGTACGTAGGCACAAACACTAAATATGTAGAAAAATCAATCCTCTATGGACTCACAATAGTAAATCTATCATGTGGGTGCCCAAACCATGCTAACTCCTCTTATATGTGCCATTTGTGCACAAACCGGCTCTTGCACATCTCCTATGTGCACCTATATTTCTATTTGAACAAGCTCATGTTTTTGTGCTACAAAAGCTTGATCATATCAAGACAAATAAACCAGCTCTTGCACATCTCCTATGTGCACCTATATTTCTATTTGAATAGGCTCATGTTTTTGTGCTACAAAAGCTTGATCATATCAAGACAAATAAATTAATCAATAAGAAATTTGAACCTATCTAATAATTGTTCACACATATCTCAAAATCAACTGTCACTATAGCAACATCTATGTGAGAGAACCCTAACAACTATACTCATGTTACTGCTATAAAATTCAACAACTCAAAAAAAAGGTTCCTTATAGATAGATACAAATTATTTTCTAACTCTCAAATGCATGCAATGGCTATTCTTGAACATCATCCAATTTAAGATAAAAAATAAATTTTAGCCAATAAAAATAAGACAACTATTTAATATTTTTTAATGTGAATGAAACATTGTTGAATATTTATTTGGTTTAAATAGAGTAACAAAACACATCTAATAAGCATGTTGCTCCCCGCAAACAATTTGATGGTCCATGGACCCTTTTTTCAATTTTAGACCATATTTTACAATTTTAAAAATTATTAGACCATATAGTTTGACTTCCTATATTTTTATATAAGTCTATATATGACACTTAAAATTTTAAATTATTAGTAGAACATAAAAAATTATTATAGGAAAATATAATATATTATTTTAATTTATAATGTTATTATTTTATAAAGAAATAACATAATAACTTTTGAAAATATCTTTTATGTTATAATATTTCTTATAGAAATACATAATAATTTAGAATATTTTTAAAGATAGAATATAAATGATTTTTTATTTTTTAATATTAAATATATCAATTTATTACTTGTAATAGTAAATTTAAGATATTTGTTTTATTATAAGTTTTAAAGATATACCATTTTCTTCATTTTTTACAATTTTACTTTCACTTTTTTATATGTACATTGTAACATTACAAACTTACATTACAAAGAGATAATTAACAATTACAGAGAGATAATCAAGAAAGACGGGGCTATAACTTGTAAACAATAATTTCATGATTAAGCACGTAATTTTAGAAAATGTTGGGCTACTAAATCATTTATTTATTTTACTATAGGAGGTGGGCTACTAAATCAAATTTTTTTTTTGTTTGGTAAGTGCCATCATGGGGATGGCTCCCTTTGATCTATAACATAGAATAAAAAGTTGTTTTTATTTATTGGCTAATTCCATCCCGGAATGCCATACAAAACAACTTACAGAACACCAAATTTTACTAATCCAGAACTAAAAACAAGTATGTCTTTAACTTTTAACAGCCCAATGTGTTACATTATCTCGTGCATTATCATCATCATGCCTTCCGCCGTCTCCAGAAGCCTTCCGATCTGGCCGTCAGTAAACTCCCCTTTATTCTCCTGAAGCATCTTACGAAAGGTTTCCATGTCCCGGTTTTCAATGCCTTCTCTGTAAGCAGCGAGGATATCTCTTGCCTTCTTGGATCCGACTCCCTTTGCATAGGCTGATTTCAGCGTCTCCTCTGCCCGGTCACCTCCCACCGAATCAATCTCTCCCATAATTACCGTGTGGTTGGCTGGAGCTACCAACCGCGCTCCCCAACACACCCCATAGAAGGAGCTGCCCATGATCAGTTGTATATTGGCAAAGAAAATCTGATATACGCGACCATCGTGTACATGGCCGCCACTCCACGACCCTCCTCCAATGATTTGTAAGATAGCTGTTCTGGCAGCTTCTTCTTTGAGTTTGAATAAGCACCCCACCTGCTGCTCCTTCCCTTCCTCCAGACATCGGCACTGCACTCCCATTATTCTGGCCATCTCTTCCTCTTCCACCATTCTAATCCCAGGCAACCTTCGGCAGGCTTAAAATAAGCAAGACGCTAGTACCCTTCATCATTGTCTCACTGGAGAAATCTACGTCGCGTGAACATCCGAATCGTCCTACCAAATGTATGTATCTGCCTGTCTAAACTCCACCGTCGGATGTGTGATTCCTCAGCTCATCCACCTTCTGCGACTGTCCCTTGTCTGAGCCAAGTACCTCAGCAAGCCCATTCCAGCTTGCAATGTTTGAATCACTGACGTCCTTTCCTCCTCTCGTGATCCCTTGGTTAGCTAGGAAGTCCGCGGCTTTATTTGCTTCTCTATAGATGTGTCTGATGGAATAATTCAAGTTTTGCAGGACGTCCTTGATTCTCTGCACTCCTTTTTTTAAAATCCAATTTGCTGCATTGTTCCTAATGACAGCATTAATAACTATTTGAGAGTCCCCTTCTACGTCAATGTTGGTCCAACCTTTCCTAGCGCAGTCCATCACCCCTCTAGCTACGGCTTCTAATTCTGCCATATTATTTGATGCCACTCCCAAGTCGCCCGAAGCTGCCCAGACAAAATCTCCCCTCTCATCCCTGATAATATAGCCGTATCCAGCTTTACCCGGGTTGCCTTTGGAGGCCCCATCGAAATTTAGTTTGAGTCTACCTCTTGGCGGAGCCAACCATCTTGATTGGGCTCTAGTTTTCTTTCCTCCTCCCAACCCTTTCGGGATTTTAAGATCAGGCCATAATTTCATGATTGCCTCATCCCAACATGTAAACTTACATCCTCCCCTGCTACTTGCTTTGGAGTTAAGTATTTCAACTAATCCAGTTTCTATTTTTTTTATTAAGTTTTCTGTCAGAATTTCTTTTCCTTCAAATATTCGCTGGTTCCTTTCCTTCCAAATCTGCCAAATTATCATGGATGGCATAGTTATCCAGATGCTCCCCCAGAAACCTTTTCGTTGTAGTATTGGCCAGCTTTTCAAGAAATCTACTATTGTAGAGTTCATGGCTCCTTTCCATTCTAATAGGCTGAGGAAATACGTCCATACCTTATCAGCTACCTGGCATTTTAAAAACAAATGGTCAAGAGTCTCTTCATGTTGCTTGCACAGTGTACATCGGCTTGGACCAGAGATCCCTAGCTTCTGCAACCTGTCCCCTGTTAATATACTTCTATGTAGCACCGTCCACAGAAAAGCACCCGCCTTGGGCAGAACTTGATTGTCCCAACAAATCTTTTTTGGCCAATGATCTAATGAATTGCTTGCTCTGTCTGACTTCAATAATTGATATCCTATCTTAACTGTGTATTGTCCAGACTTTGCACCACACCAAATTATCTCATCGCTATCATTGTTTTTCCTAATCTTTCTTTCGTTAAGTATTTCCATATACTTCTTTTTGGTGTCCGTATCTACATTGTACTTGCTAGGATCCGCCCATCTGACTAAGCCTGCCTCGTCTTCTCCTTCGAAGTAGTCCGCCACCTTTTCTCCTTTGTCTTGAATCATCTGTTCTCTTAATTCTGATAACTCTTGCAAGCTATCTAGCGACGGCCATCCTTCCCATGAATCCGTCCAAAAGTTGGCGTTTCTCCCATTATTAATACTCCATGTCAAATGATCTAAAATTATCGGTCTGCATTTCCTGAGGAAATTCCATATAGGCGAGCCACCCCCTGGATTCGCTATGGTCAAAATTCTATTCGGATCAGAATCATCCAAATATTTACTTTGCATAATTCTACACCAAAGTTTCTGTGGTTGTTTTGCCAATTTCCAAACCAACTTAGCTCCCAATGCTTCATTCTGAAGTTTTAGTTCTCTCATTCCCATCCCACCCTTGTCTATGGGGCACGTGGCTTTATCCCATCCAATTAACGGTATTCGTTTGATCTCTCTCGATCCTTCCCACAGGAACTTTTTCCAACCACTCTCCAAGTTGGTTCTAGCCTTATTTGGAACCTGTAGGCAGGACATCATGTGGGTCGGGACTGCCCCTAAAACTGATTTTAGCATGGTAATCCTTCCTGCTAATGTTAACCATCTTCCTTTCCAAGTGTCCATTTTACTTTTAGACTGAGCGATTACTTCCTCCCAAAGCTGAGATTTGTTCTGTCCATTGAATATAGGAGCCCCTAAGTGTTTGTTTGGTAAGGTATCTACTTGACAACCCAGGATTTGTGATATCTGGTTTTGCCATCTTTTAGAGGTATTGAAAAAAAACATTCTTGTCTTTTCTTTGTTAACCACCTGCCCTGACAGATTCGTGTACGTGTCTAGCACTCTTCGGATCGCCTCTGCCTCTGCGGGGTTCGCTTCCCCGAAAAGTAAAGTGTCGTCTGCAAATTGAGTGTGTGTGACTGGTGTTAACCCTCGAGCTACCCTGACTCCTTTCCATCCCCCTGATCTTTGACAATGTTGGATCATTTTCCCCATAGCCTCAGCCATTAAAACGAAAAGGCACGGGGATAACGGATCACCTTGTCTCAACCCTTGTGATATCTCGAAAAAGCCACATAGCGATCCATTCACTGCTACCGACATTCTTGGAGTGGAAATACACTGGTAAATGCCTTCAAGCCAAGATCTGCTGAAGCCCATTTTCTCTAGTATCTTAAGAAGGAAGTTCCATCTAACCCTGTCGTATGCCTTGCTCACATTAACTTGATTAGCATACTCTTCTGTCTGTTTTGATTGATCGAGTGGATAACTTCGTTTACTAAAATAATGCTGTCCGCAGTCTCTCTTCCTGGCGTGAATCCATTTTGGTTTTCTGATATTATTCTTCCCAAAATTGGTTTTAGTCTGTTAGCCATTGTCTTGGTGAGAATCTTGTAGATCGTGTTGCATAATGAGATTGGCCTGAAATCACTGACCCTTCTACATTCTGATTTTTTTGGAATAAGCGCAATTACTGTATTGTTTATATCTTTAACAAATCTTTTCTTCTTTCTGAAATCTTCCAGAATGTTCCAGACCTCCTTGCCCACGATATGCCAACATTTTTGATAAAAAAGAGCAGGAAAACCGTCTGGTCCTGGCGCTTTGTCCGGGTGTAATTGGAATGTTGCCTTCCTGACTTCTTCCTCTGTGAAAGGTTTTTCCAAGGCTTCCCTTTCTTCATCGTTAACTATCTTATCTATATGGTTTGTGGCTTGCTCTATGTTTAACCAGTCAAAGCCCTCCTCAGGTGCCAAGAATGTTTGAAAGTAGCTGACTATTTCTCTCTCAATTTCTTCTTTTTTGTTTATTATAATACCATTCCCAATAGTCAGTTCTGAAATTTTATTCGTCATTCTTCTGGATTTGACTGAGTTGTGAAAGAATTTGGTGTTTTTGTCGCCTGCCTCCAGCCACACTTCTCTGGCTTTACTTCTCCAATATTCTTCTTCCCTAGCTAACAATTCGTCCCATTCGGCCATAAGTTCTTTCTCTTTTTTGTAATCATTTTGAAACATCCCCTCCCTTATAACTTTCTGATTTAACCCTTCCAACTCTTCTTCAACTCTGTTTTTTTCTGCAAATATGTCTTTGAAAGTATTCTTGTTCCATTCCTTCAACCTCTTTTTGACATGTGCTAATTTTTGACAAAAAACATAACTTACCGATCCTCCCTTTCCTGGAACCTCTAGCCACCATTTCCCTATACAATCTATTAGTTCCTCATTTCTCCACCACATTTTTTCGAATTTGAAATATGAATTCTTTGGCTTAAGTAATTGGCCTATTTCCAGCTTTATGGGATAATGATCTGACAGAGAACATGGCAAAATGCTCGATTCAATTCCTAAATCTGTTTCTAACCAGTTCGAACTGCATAGAAATCTATCTAGCCTTTCGGCTATATTTGTAAAGCCTTCCCTCCTATTAGTCCATGTAAAGCTTCCTTCTTTAGGGGGGAAGTCAATTAGCCTGCCTTCTTCAACAAACTCCCTAAAATCTTTTGTTGCGTTGTTAACTGTTCTCAAACCTCCTCTTTTTTCTTCCAAATTTAAAATTGCATTAAAATCTCCTCCCAAAATCACCCTTTCTTCCCCCAGCTCTTGTATTCTACCTAAAATGCCATTCCATACTTCCTTTTTTTCCTCTGTCTTGGTTGGCCCATATACACAGCAAATCCAGAAAGAAAAATTGACATGATATAAAATGACTTTTCCTATTATCCAATTTTGATTTACCTCTACTTCCTTGACATCTACCTTGGAAGGATTCCACAGTAATCCTACCCCTCCTGCAGTACCCCTGGGTTCGCTGAAGATACCTGTCAAAGGTCTACAATGCTGTGTAAACTTCTCCGCTTCTTCCTTCAACAATCTGGTTTCCTGTAATAAGATTATATCCAACATTAGCTTAGAAAGGTGGCGCTTGATTGCGCGCCTTTTGTTAGGGGCGTTTAAGCCCCTAACATTCCATGAAAGTATCTTCATGGCTTCCCAAGGGAGGTGTTCCCTCCCTTGGATCTTAGCATGTATTTTTTGATGCTCGGAAGTCCCATGTCTGCCGCATACTCCTCTCTTTTCTCCTTATCTGTTTTCCTTCCTAACTTCTTTCCATTGCCCGTAGTTCCTCTTGCTCCAGTTTGGCTGATATGTCGAGGATCGATAATTCCAATTTCCTCTCTATCCTCAATAGCCTCTTCTTCATCTAACCAGTCATCGTTAGGTCCGATCTCTGCTTCTAGAGTCTCTCTCACTATCTCACGACTGTATTCATCTTTTTCTCCCTGCTTATCAACTTTTGCAGAGTCCTTGGATCCTGCCGGCGAAGTGTTATGTCCCTCCTCAAGTTCTTTTCTGATTTCCCTATGTCTAGCCTCTGACTTTCTTTCCGTGTCTGGCATTGTTAACTCCTTTTCTTGGAGAATTGGAGAATTAGGATTTCTGTTAGAAGACTCTACCGGTAATTCTATGTCTCCTCCTATGTCCCGTGTTCCTTGCCTTTCCTTTTCTGTTTGCTTCGATTCCGCCTCCCTATCCATATTGTTTTCTGTTCTTTTCCCGGTAAGTTTTTTAGGGCATCCTTTTTCCATATGTCTTCTGCTTCTACATTCCAGACAAAAGAATTTCCTTTCCTCAACTTCTATATTCTGTTCCCAGGTACCTGCTGAAGTGATCAGCATTATCTTCATTGGAATCTTGTTGATTGCTAGTAATCTAATTCGAGCAAAGTAAATTGAGTCGCTATCTCCCATGTCCAGCTCTACTGTATTTCCCAAAGTATCTCCAATTTTGTATAAACAGCCTCCTGACCAATATTCGAATGGTAGATTATATAATCTTATCCATATTGGTTCCTTGTAAGGATCGAAGTTATTCGGGTTAAAATTCGGCCTCCATTTCTGTGTGTAAATATAATCTAACCCTATTTTCCATGGTGCATTCTCCAGGATGTTATCTCTGTCAGCTTCTTCCTTGAAATCAACCACAAAGAATTGTTTGGGTATGAAGTGTATCATTTCTGCTTTTGTCCAGTTTCCTGTAATCCATTCCTTGATCTGTTGTTTTGATTTGTTTCTTCCTATCACCCTTCCTATCAGAGCTGTTTGTTCCAGCGCATTTATGTCTTTATCCACCGTGACTTTTACATCGATTGTAACCCTTTCCTCCTGCTGCGAATCTGCCTGTTCTTTGGCGAAATCTGAATGGCTTCTCCTAATTTTGCTAATTGGGACTGCGTTCGCTCCTGTTGCAACGAATGGTGCCTCCTCTCTTATTTTGCATTCCACTTCTTCTCCTTCGTTTTTTCCGCCATCGTTCTCCTTGTAAAACCCTTCTTCCTGCTTTTTCGCTCCTGCCTGCTTTTTCGCTCCTTCCATATTCCCTTCAATTTTAATATTGTTTTTTATTATGACTAGTTAATATTTTAATTGTGGGCTACTAAATCAAATTGAACTACACATTGATTCATTTATTTATTTTAAGGTTGAGGAATTTTCATTTATTTAATTATTTTGTCTAATATAGAGAAATACTCATATATGCAAATACGTTTTTAAAAAACTAATGTTCTCTACTATTTTTTTTGCATTTTATTGAGCATTGTTAGTTGGACACTTTAAATAATATCAATGAATTTGTATCCATATTTGATATTAGTGGTTGTAAATAGGAGTTATATTTTTTTTATTGATTTATTGTGTTTGAGTTGTGAGGGTTTCAAGATGAAAAATACATGGAGAGTCATGAATAACACATAAGCTATCCTCATATGATGAAGTTATGGCAATAGGTGCATACTATTGGCAAGTACAATTGATTGTGAAAGAGGATTTTCAAAACAAAGCATCATCAAAAATATTAGAAAATCAAAGTTAGGTTTGGATACATTGAATGCATCAATAAGTATCTTGAAATGAACTTGAAGCAAATGTCATAATTGAAATACTATATCAGATATGGAAAGATACAAAGTCAAGAAAAGTTCTTGACCTTTACTATCATTTATTTATTTTATATTTAATATAATATTAGTTTATGTATTTCAATTAAAAAACACTTCTATTCTTTTGAGTTAATTTTGAATTTAAATATAAATAAATAATATCTCAAGATTTATATTAGAATATTATAGATTTTAAAGAGAGCATAGCAAACACTAACACTAACAAAGCATATACTCTGAAATTTGCATTAACTTCTGGTTTCGTGATATGCAATTTTTAATCTTGTGCTTCTACCTTAATCTTTGAGCACCATCAATGAAATTGCGTCTGCTCATTTTGCTTCTTCTATATTTTTTAGTATGCATAATTTTAATGTCCCTTTTCTTATTATAATGTATGAAGATTCCATCCATAAGTTGTGGGCACCTCTCATTGTTGAGTTTCTATTGGTGATTTAGTATTGGAATTTGTACAGGGAATAAAGGATAGTTGGATTGTATAAATTATGTATAATTATATAGTAAGTATGATTTGTTTTTTGTAACAATATTATTTTAGTAGGTGTAATGTTATTTTGTAATAATTTCTATCTACTAGTATTAATATATGAATACAATTGGTAAATATGAATTTAACATGAAAAAATGTAATGAATTAGAGATTGAAGAGATGTGAAGGCAATTGTGTTATGAGTTTTTGGAAAATTGTTATTATAATCATTATCTTTGGTTTCAATCTCGTTTTTTTTCCACAAACATGTTTGTGGCATCTAAAAACCTATAAATTCTTGATTTGAAACAAGTGACCTAGGCCCTGTCCTTAAATATGACAACTTAGTCTCCAATTCATACAATTTTTCATTTAAGTCACAAGCAACAATTGTTCTTTTGAATAAGGTTAACATGAAATAAGCACAAAATAAGTTTGAATTTATGGGACAAAATTATGCCAACAATCCTATCAAAGGGACAAGATTACACTAGCAAATGTGGGTTGATAAACTTGCAATAAATATTCAAAAATTAAATGAGAGGATAGAGAAGCTTAGTTATAAATCCAATGATAGGGAATAATTATTGATGATGCTATGAATTGATTCACTATCTCCAAAAAATTAATAGCTTTGGTATGTTAACTGTCTCCAAATTGAAACAGAGGCAAAAAAATCAAAAAATAGCAACGAGTCACACAAATGTATAAGAAGTTGGCTCATAAAGGGTGGAATCTTGGAATTTAAATTTGAAGATTTTAAATTTGGTTCAATCAAAATCGATCCCAAGTGACATGGGATTGAACCTAGGCGGAGAATTTGATAATTTCAAGGTAGGGAACAACTGTATGGAAATGTATAGAAATGGAGTGCAATAAATGAAAGATAAATAGTGAATATATTAAATTAATGTAAATAAGAATAAATAAAGATTTGGGACTAAGCCAAAACTTAGCACAAGAATATGTCATTTGTCAAAATATAATTGCATTAAGATGTTCCATTAAAATAGCCCAAAAGTAAATGGGAATTGACATGGATATGCTAACTTCACCATTACAAATGTAATACCATATGGAGAATAAAAAGATTTAGAAAATGCCACATGAAGAATAAAAAGATTTAGAAAATAAATATTTGATATGGAGTGAAAAGCTTTAGAAAACAATTTTTTTTTTTTTTTTGGTATTAAATGAATGCTAAATACAATAATAATAAGTGCAGTCAAAAGACTGCAAAGAACAGACCGAAAACAAATATTTATATGGTAGTGTCACGATTTTTAACTTTTCTAATAAATAAACTTACATAGTTGTTCCTAGTTCATGGATTTTTTTTTAACAAAAACGGGCATTATAAACAAAGCATTCATACAAGGAGGAGAACATGTGACGAGTAAAATGATGATGGTTAAGTTATTCCACTGCCTTCTTATAAATGATAAACCAAGCAATTGTCTTACTTTGAAGAAATGTGTCATGTTTTTTTTTAGAAAACACATTCACCTTCCACATGCCATGTTTTTTTTTTTAGAAAACTCATTCACCTTCCACATGCCATGTTTTTTTTTTTTTTAGAAAACTCATTCACCTTCCACATGCCATATTTTTCACATAGGTAGTATACCACGTACATAAACCTAATGCTTGAATAATGGCATCTAGGTCATTTTTGATTCATAGTAGTTAGTTTTATGCTTTACCTCACTACTTATAAAAATCTGTGATGTATATTTTAGGCACTTAAGACAATTAGTGTCAAGTAGTCATAATATATACCAAGAAAAGCTAGTAGAAATTAAAGTTATACTTTCATTGCAACATTATCATCAACATTAATGAGGAGAAGTCATCCATATTCTTCTTCAATACGCCGACCCCCATTCAGAGAAGAATTGCTAATATCTTGAGGTTTCAGATAGGGGTTCTCCCTTTGACGTATCTGGGTTTCCCAATTTCTGTTCGCCATCTTCCCAAGGGTTCTTGGCAGAATATTATTGATAAGCTCCGTGCAAAAGTTAATCATTGGACCCACAGATGGTTGTCTTTTGCAGGGCGAGTTCAGCTTCTCAAGTCGGTGGTGCAGGCTCTTCCTACCTGCAGATGTATGCTTCAGGTGGCTCCGATGGGTTTTCTGAGGGAGTTGGATTCTCTTGCAAGGCAGTTCTTATGGGCGGGAAGTTTGTCATCCTCCAAGTGGAGCCTGGTCAGGTGGGATGTTGTGTGCAGCCCAAAGCAATTTGGTGGTCTTGGTCTTCGACAGTCTGCGTTATCCGGAGTGGCTATGGCTGCTAAGCTATTTTGGAGATGGTGTGTGGAATAGGATCAGCCGTGGGCCAGGATTTTATCTCACAAGTATTTCCCGGGGATTCCACGGCAAGATCTCCCTCGTTACCCTCTTGAGGGGAAAGGTTCAGTGATTTGGAATACTCTTCAGAAGGGTGCAAAGCTTATCAAGGAAGGTTTATTTTGGATTTGTAGATGGGGAACTGAAGCTCTCTTCTGGTTGGATTCTTGGGATGGATTCCCTCCACTTACTTCTCAATTCCCCAACCTTCTTCCTTTGTGCCAAAGATTTCTCGAGGCTGGCTGGGCTAGGGTGAGTGACTTCAAGTTTGTTGCTTCTTTTGGTCAATTGGAGGTAGCTCATTCGAAGGATCCCGCAGTGTGGCCAGATTTGGGACTTGCGGAAGATAGTGCTGAGCTTCACAAGATTCTTCATAGTAGGAGTTGTAGTTCTCTTCTGGAAGAGGATATTCTTGCTTGGACCCATAATCCTAAGGGGGTTTACTCTGTTGCTTCTGGTTATCAGGTGTTATTGGCTCAGAAGCTAACTGGGGTAGAGGTTCATTGGTGGAAAAGGGTGTGGAATAAACTCTCGTGGCCTAAATGCAACTGCTTTGTTTGGACTTTGGCTTGGAATAGGTGCTTGACCTGGGATAACATTCGTAAATGGGGATTTCAAGGACCTTCAATTTGTGCATTTGTTCTTCCGGTGCCCCTTTGTTGTGCAGCTTTGGCATTGGTGGTGGGAGGTGTGGAATCTTCCTTGTATTCATGTGTGCTCTTTGGTTGAATTCTGGGACAGTATGGGAAGACCTCCTTCTATGGCTTCCTTTTTGCAGGAAGTTTGGTTCATGGGTCCTACCTTTCTGCTTTGGCAGATTTGGCTAGAGTAGAACCACCGAATTTTTCATGATCAGAAGTTGGTGGGTCGGCAAGTTTGGATGCGTATGCTAGGAATGGTACAAGAGTCAGTTTCAGCTAAATGTGATGTGGTTTTCCCCTTGGAGAGAGGTGATGATGAGTTGGTGGCCAGACTAGGTCTTCAAGAAATTCATTCTTTTTTTGTCAGTTCCAGGAACTGTAGGCATGGGAAAAAGAGGGTTCAACGGGTTGGAAGGTGGTTACCTCCTCCCAATGGATTTTTAAAGATCAATACTGATAGTTCTTCTAGGGGAAATCTTGGGCCTGCTAGAATTGGTGGAGTTGGCAGGGACTCAGCTGGGTCGGTGATTTTTCTGTTCTCTATACATGAGGGGGTGAAGACTATTATCTTCATGGAGGGTCTAGCAATTCTGCATGCTATTGAGAGGGCCCTTACTTTGGGATGGAGAAAAGTTATATGTGAAGCTGATTCACAGATTTTGATTAATCTCTTGAATGAGCGAAAGATATCTGATATTAATTGGCAGTTGGCTTCGGTGGTTCAGCGGATTCTTCAGGTTAGTTCTCGGATGGAGGAAGCATCCTTTGTTCACATCCCGAGGGAGTGGAATCGTGCTACCGACTGCTTGGCCAAATGGGCCTCTGAGCATGATAGTGGTTGGAAGGTTGAGGATTGGGATCAAGTTAACCCTGAGCTGCATCTAGATTTAGACCGGTTCTTGGAGGAGGATAGGAGGATACATGGGGATAGTTGATGTTGTTTTATGCTGTGGGGTTTTCGCCTTGTTTTCTGGGGCTGGGTCCCTTGGTTATTATTGTAATGCTCTTTTCTGATTTCTAATAAAGTTTTTACCCCTGTGTTTTAAAAACATTATCATCAACATACAAACTAACATGTGACTATGTCATTATGGTCTACATTGGCTAATGAAACATGGCGGTAGTAGAGTAGTTCCTTAATAAAGGTGTCCTTGGAAATTGGGCTCCAAATATGGAATTTAAAAAATTTCTTTGGCTTTTTTGGTGTGTGAAGACCTTAACAATATGGATTCAATAAAGAATTTATTGGCCTCCCTACCTAATTTAACTTATGGAAGCACTCTAGTTAGGTTAAAGTAACTTTATTCTCCTTATTTTATTTCAAATATAACTTTATTCTCCTTATTTTATTTCAAATATAAATGTATAGATATATATATATCTAAAAAAAAAATCTAAATGGATTCTAAGAGAGCTAATTAGGAGGAAATTTTCTAGAGTTAATATCTTTGCTAATATAAATTTGTTTAGAAAAAAAAGTTTTTTTTTCAAGTTGGATTGTCAAACTATGTAAGAGATTTAGGACATTCAAAGTTTCTAGCCACAATTTGAGGCTTGTCAAGAAAGAACCATGAATAATGATTGCAAAGAAGAGGTCCTTGTATAAATAATGTTTGAAGCTCCTATTTCTAGGCTTAATATCATTGATATTCATAGGTTTGATATTTTTAGTCTTAATAATTTTAAAGTATTAAAATCTTTATGGCACACCTGTGTGAATCAAATTAAAGCAAAAGAGGGGGATAATTCTTGATTAATTTAGGTTGTACTTAACTAACATAAATTGTTTCCAATTTCAATTGCAAATATTTAAGTATGAAGTTGACGTAGATTATTATCATAGGTGCTTCTCTAAAATATATTTTAGGTATTATCCCTATTCAAAAGATCTTCCTTGTACTTAATTGAAAAATCCTTAGTACATTTATTTTCAAGAGTAAAATTATATATTTGCTTTTGACTTTTGGGGGTTGGTGTTTGAATTCATCTAAGTTTGAGTTACCCTCCTACATTTCTATTATGTTATGTACACTGTTGTTTTTGTTCAAAATAAACAATTGTATAAATGTTTTGAATGTACATATTTTTGTTCATGGGAGATTACCATATGAATTAGTTAAGCCAAATCTTGTTTGAAGGATCATAGTGCTAAGAATGACCCAAAAACAATTGGTATGGGTCAATCTTTTCTTTTTAGTTTTGATAAATGGATGATTACTAAATACTTACATCCACAAGGGCACTATGAAGCTTACCAAGGCCTAGAAAACCCCATAGCTCCCACCTTACCAATGACTAGGCTATTGATTGCTAAACTACTTGATACTCTCAATGACTTCTATAAATTACTAGGCATGCTTAATGAGTTGAATAAATTAAAATTATTTATCCATCTCTTTAAAAAATAGAGGGAAATACATAAGATATACAAGTTGTTTCACCTTGCATATGCACAACATTCACTTTTCATTGAAAAATAAACTTTTGATTACTAAAAGTTTTAGAAAAAGATAAATTATTTTAATTAAGATAAGTTGGTTTTGAAGGGACCATAAACCTTGTACAACAGGTTTTGAAAGGCCCTGAAAAGAATTGAAAAATATGAATTGTTAACATAGAGCCTCAATGTAATTTCATGTGCAGGTATTCATAAATTTAGACAAAGTTCATGCAATCAAGATCCTAAAGAGACTACCCTTGGAAAATTGTTTAGGATCAATAAGTATTATATTAAATGTTTCTTAATTATATCTCAATATTTAACATGAAAAATACTTTAACCTTGATCATATGAAGCAATAATCTTATCCTTGACCATGAAATAGAAAATAGAAGTATCTCACTTATTATCACACCCAATAAAAAAATGAAATTTAACTCCTAAGGACTTGTTCCCACCAATCTTATTTCCTATTAAGAAACCCACAAGGCCGTAATATTACTAATAATGTTGGAGGCAAATAGCAAAGAATGTGAAATAAGATTAAATTCTATATTGTAATTAGGAGGCAAATAGATTCATCACCATTGTCAACTTTTATAATAACATTGCTGGTGCAGGGGCACCATGTCAACTTTTGTAAATATAGTCTTATGCTAGGTGTTTTGAGTCTTGGGAGTCCAATAAGGTCATGATAGACCATTTTATCATGTAATTAGTCTTTATATTGTCATATTTTGTAATATTTGTTCAAAAGTTATCATATTGTAAAGTTACAAAAGTGGGAAGGTGAAGAGTCAAATTTGCAAGAGTTAGGAATGTGAAGAGTCAAGTAGTTAGAAAGTCAGTTTGAGTAATTGGTTTTGGTTTGAAAAAGCATATAGAAGCCTCACAAACTTGGAGGCAAGAGGGGGACTCCTGTATTGAAGTTCAAACAACAATAAAACTTTGTTTCTTTGCAATTTTTTATAAAATCTCCTGCTCCCATGATCTGTACGATCTCGTATAGGAAGATTATAGCTTGAAGTGTATTGTAGTTTGTGAAGGAATGTGTTAACTCTGTCTTGGCATTGGTTTGACTTAATTCCCTTAAGTTTTAAGAATTTTATAATTGATTTTTTGTCAACGGGTCTGTAAGCCTGTTTTAAGAGTTTGAGAGCATTCAAAATGAAATATTGATGAAAGAGCATTGTTAAAGTGTGGATGATGGTTTAGGAAGCATAGGAAGACATATTGTGATGTGTTGGAAGCATTGGTAAGGTGAAACAGAGCCTGAAGTATTAAGTTTCAATAAACCCCTTGTATGTAAGCCTAGATAGGCCAAAGGTGAGGTTTTTGGATTTGGGTGAATTTGTAAAGGTTTCTATTAATGAAAGTTGTGGATTTAATCTATTTGAGATTTGCCTAGACCATTGGAGTGGAGTTTTTGGATTGGGAGAGTGTTTGGTTGGTACTTGCTTTGTAAAAGTGACCTAATTGCCCCTTTAGGACAATAGGACAATCATTTTTTTGAAGGGTTTGTTCCAAAACAACCATACCTGTATTTGAGATATGTTGAGTAAGGTCCAAAAGGGTACTCAAAAATGTTCTTGTTTTTGTGTGATCACATCTGTCTTGGAAATTATACCCGATTTTGTCAATTTGCTGTACTACTAGGATTTAGAGCTATTTGTGAAGGATTACCAAGTAGTTAGGATTCAAAGCTTCTTGTGGGAATTTTTTAGTGGGAATAGGATATCCCTACCCTATCTAAGGTGTCCCAAGTGTTGAGTAAGGAGTTTGGTGCAAGTAGGCTTTGGTGGGGTTCTCGAAGCTTTGTGAAACCTTGTCAAGTTGGTAGAACAAAATGATGGAGTTTAAATACATGACCTTAGTATGTTGAAACCTTTGATGTGAACCCTTTCTTTGCATCAATTGGTATCAAAGCTCAAAAGGTCTGGGAAAGACAGTTTGGTGTTTGTGTGTTTGTGTTTGTGCAGGTTGAAGAGAGAACCTGGTTGCCAAAAGACTAGGTAGAGAAGAAGAGAAGAGACCTAGGTGAGGCAAAGACAAGGAGACGCAAGGAGAGACTTGCTTGAGGAAAGATGGATTTGTTTAGAAATTACTTGTAGGCTAGAGGTTCACAAAATAAGAAGCACGAAGAAAAAGAGAGGAAGAGAAAAGAGGAAAAGATGAGGCAAATGGAGTTTGACCAAGAAATACAAGAACTAAGGCAGGCTGTGGAGCAATTAAAAGAGATGAGAGAAAAGATGGTAGAGGAATGGAAGTAGTTGCTCAAAAAAGCACAAAGGTGGCACTTATCAGTGAAGAGGAAGGTTACATGGCCCATCAAAATTGTCCAAGAAGAATGAGACAAGCAAGAACAATAGCAATAGAGGAAGAACAAAAGCAATCTCAGATAGAGGAAGTGGTAAGCAATGAAATGGTGAGTACATCTATGACTGTTTTGACATCAAGCATTTAAGAAGTTCAGAAGGCTAAGGTAGACATATTTATGGATGAGTCTTCATACCAGTTTCAGTTATTTGAGTCTGATGTTCAAGATGAGCGAGGTGAGATGCATGGTTTAGATTTTCCATTTGTATTTGAGAATGCAAGGATCTCTTTGTTTGCTGATAAGCAAGTAGAAAGATATGTTGATGTTGTTGGTATTCAAGTTGGGGTTGATACTCAAGTTACTGATAAAGAGTTACAGACCAAGATGTTTCAGTTAGATGTTGTCATGTTGCAGGGGTCACCAAGAAAGAGCAAAGAACCCGTTGCTGGTAATGGTAGTAATCAAGTTGTTCTTGATGTGGTCATTATCCAAGTGCAGGTATCCAGAGATACAGATAGGAAGCAGCTTATTCCATTTGACAGACTTAAGTACCTTAACAAGAAGTTGGGAAAACCTAAGGTGAAGATGAAGCAAATATTGAACTATTTTAAGGAGGATGGAGTGCAAGGATTTTAAGATATCAGTCAAAAACTTTCAAACATATTTCTCATGTTGATACTCCTTATTCAAGTGGACTTGAATTTCTTTCTTCTGGAGGTGTATGGTGTAGGGGCACCATGTCAAATTTTGTAAATATAGTCTTATGCTAAGTGTTTTGAGTCTTGCGAGTCCAATAAGGTCATGATAGACCATTTTATCATGTAATTAGTCTTTATATTGTCATATTTTGTAATATTTGTTCAAAAGTTATCATATTGTAAAGTTACAAAAGTGGGAAGGTGAAGAGTCAAAATTGCAAGAGTTAGGAATGTGAAGAGTCAAGTAGTTAGAAAGTCAATTTGAGTCATTGGTTTTGGTTTGAAAAATCATATAGAAGCCTCACAAACTTGGAGGCAAGAGGCGGAGTCCTATATTGAAGTTCAAACAATAATAAAACTTTGTTTCTCTGCAATTTTCTATAAAATCTGCTGCTCCCATATGATCTATAAGATCCCGTACAGGAAGATTATAGCTTGAAGTGTATTGTAGTTTGTGAAGGAATGTGTTAACTCTGTCTTGGAGTTGGTTTGACTTAATTCCATTAAGTTTTAAGAATTTTATAACTAATTTTCTGTCAACAAGTCTGTAAGCCTATTTTAAGGGTTTGAGAGCATTCAAAATGAAATATTGATGAAAGAGCATTGTTAAAGTGTGGATGATGGTTTAGGAAGTATAGGCAGACATATTGTGATGTGTTGGAAGCATTGGTAAGGTGAAACAGAGCCTGAAGTATTGAGTTTCAATAAACCCCTTGTATGTAAGCCTAAATAGGCCAAACGTGAGGTTTTTAGAGTTGGGTGAATTTGTAAAGGTTTCTACTAATGAAAGTTGTGGATTTAATCTATTTGAGATCTGCCTAGACCATTGGAGTAGAGTTTTTGTATTGGGAGAGTGTTTGGTTGGTACTTGCTTTGTAAAAGTGACCTAATTGCCCCTTTAGGACAACAGGACAATCATTTTTTTGAAGGGTTTGTTCCAAAACAACAATACCTGCATTTGAGATATGTTGAGTAAGGTCCAAAAGGGTACTCAAAAATGTTTTTTTTTGTGAGATCACGTCTGCCTTGGAAATTATGCCCGATTTTGTCAATTTGTTGTATTATTAGGAGTTGGGGTTGTTTGTGAAGAATTACCAAGTAGTTAAGATTCAAAGCTTCTTGTGTGCATTTGTTGGTGGGAATAGGCTATCCCTACCCTATCTAAAGTGTCCCAAGTGTTGAGTAAGGAGTTTGGTGCAAGTAGGCTTTGGTGGGGGTCTTGAAGCTTTGTGAAACCTTGTCAAGTTGGTAGAACAAAATGATGGAGTTTAAATACATGACCTTAGTATGTTGATACCTTTGATGTGAACCCTTGCTCTGCATCAATTGCCTAAAGTCCCACCAAGAAAAAAAATTAATAGTTTGAGAGCTTCATTCCACTAACTCTAGTATGGTTTTGTTTGAGGTAAGAAGAAATGCTTACCTACATGGCATTGTCCAAATGTGAACCGTTCAAAAAATATCAATTTCCATGATGGCATGCCCCTTGCTTTTTTAAGGTAGAAGCAACATAGGAAATAAAATCCAGTGCCATGGTTGCTAAAATCCCAGACACCACCAAAATTGTAACCAAGCACTTAGATGATAACATGTCTAAAGAACATGATCTCAATATCAAATTAGTTTGTATATTCTATAATGAACCCTATAAAACTTACAAAACAATGCAACATATTCATTAATTTAAACACTACTATCATGGGGTTCATAATGTGACTTCGGCCTTAGTTAAACATGACATCCATATGGTTCACTTTATCCTTGCATACACATAAATAGAATACAAGGATAAAGTTCTAAATATAGATAACTTAAAAATTTTAATATATTAAATTTTATATATTCTATATTATATTACAATTATTATAGTAAAAATATATTTATATAATATTGTAATATTATATAGTTAGAAAATCCACTAAATGTTTGAATGGGAAGAAACAAACTATTAAGGACCATTTTCACATTCAACATAATCGTTGTTACTTAACTCTTACAACAATATCTTGTGTGTAAATTGTAGCTTATCTAGTACCATATTTTTTTGCTCCCTATTTAGACAATTAATTATTGAATTCCCCTTCTGGCATTAATTAAATAATATTTTATTATTTTACTATTCATATGTACCTCTTCATAGTATGAATCACTAATTAATCATTTATCATCAGTCTTATATTGTCCACTTTAGATAAATAAATCCAAATATTATTTATCTAAAATCCCTCTTCCTCATCCAAAAACTAGATAAATATTTCTATTTATTTAATTCCTATTTTGTTCACTTTTGATTAAGTTGGTTAAAACAAATTAATCAACCTAATCCCTCACTTGCACATCCCTAATCTATGTTTAACCCTTTCAAACCCCTCACATTGCTCAAAATGTACAAAGGCATGGGTCCTTGCACAACTCACATGGATCCTCTTACAAGGATATAGGCAAGTACCTTGCACATCCCTCTAAAAGGGTCCTTTTGTCCTCCTTCAATCTCATCCATCCACCTCTTCCAAGGAGGTCCTCCACGATTGATCTCCCCTAAATCCAAGGACTCCACTTGTCCTCCAACCCCATCATGCCACTCGGTGGCCTCTCATCAACCCAATCCTCTCAACCAATATGAGCCATCGATCTTCCAAATCAATCCTAGCCCTCCAATCCTCCATATAAAAATCTATAAACAGTCATCAACCCAAGCCATTTTCAAGTATCCAAGTTATGCAATGTTATATTGCTAGTTTGAGGAGCAATCACATATCAACACATCAAGAGCACATATGAAACAATCAAGGTCTACATTTGAGGTTGTTTACTTGAATTTATTTTAGGTTATCATGCATTCCTTTTAAGATATATTGGAGGTTCCATTAGATTATGGATAAAATAGGCTAATATAGTTTAGTTTGTTTCTTTATGTTCATTTTATTATGTAATACAATACCACTATATGCAAGTGTGTCCCATTGTATTGTTATGCTTACTAACAATTGTTGGTGTAAGTGTTTGACATTTTTGTAACAATATCTTTTATAAAAAAATTGTACTTCATGTGTTTGTAGGTAACACTTATGGTAAAACATTGAGGACTACATTACAAATAGTTGTGACCTTGGACATCATTTTTTGTCAACAAAGGCATGATGATCTAGAATAAGTCAAATTCAAAGAGATGTTAACAAACATTAGGAATGCAATCACTACATATGATAACTGCAAATCCTCATGGGTCAAACAAATGTCATAGTAAGTGTTGAGGAGTGTGCAATATTTGATGCATCTATGCATTTATATGCTACAAATAGTATGGTAATGCTCTATAATAAGAGAATATTAAAGTCACTCACCATGCCAATTGCATGTAGTTTATTTGCATATACTTGGTGTGCAGAATCACATGATGCCAATGATGATCATTTTGATAGAGTGATTCTACTATGTGTTGGCCAACATGTAATGTTGGCTTACAATTTGTGGGTGGTTGCTAGCTTAGTTAATGGAGCACTTTGTACTGTAAAAAATATAGTTTATTGTCAAGGTACTTGACCATCAGAGTTAACATTGAGTGTGATTGTAGAATTCTACAATTATGTGGGTGTGTTATAAGACTAATAATAAAAAAATCATCCCTATTCCACCTATTACAAGAGGCAAGCATACACAAATCCCCCTCAAGATAGCAAGGGCTTTAACTATACATAAGTTGCAAGGTCTAGCATTAGAAAGGGCCACAATAGATATTGGTAATGTAGAGATGGTTGGTTTAACATTCACTGCTATCAAAATTAAGAATATCACCACAATTCTCATTTGAATTATACTCTAAGATAGATAATGCAAATTATGTTAACAATAAAAAAAATGAAGAGAATTAGTTATGATCCTTGTCCCTAAGTTGATCCTTAAGGGAAACATCCAATACATGTTCAATTTTCTAGTGGTTGGTTGTGATAAATTAACATGGTGTTGTTAAAACAATGTTATGATCTATGTACTTGCAATAATAATTTCTCTTTCAATTATGTTCATGTAATCATAATTGTGTAAAATAATAATATTAATGTGATGTTATAGTCACATTGTTAGTGTAGGTTTTTATTTCCTAGTTGGGTTGTTTATTTTCCTATATTCCTAGGTTTTTCCTACACCTTTTATTAATCTTGCTTAGGTTCAAAAAGCATGTTTAATTGAGTGGATTATGAGGTGTCACCATCCGACAAGGGAGCACCCATTAGCTATCTTGGTAATATACTTAGCTATCTTTATACCGATAGATGGTTGCTTCCTATTGGTTGGTGTTGCCACCTCCACCCTCTCCCTTTTCTATATAATCATGCTACTTAGCTTGTATTTTGTATCTTTTGCTTTTACTCCTCATAATGCTATTTTTCTTCTAAAGAATTTGCATTACTCTCATGGAGACTAACTTTGTGTTGTTATTTTGATCTTGTATCATTTGCTTTCGCAGCTTAATATCTATTTGTTTGCACTAGTTTTTTGGGTTATTAATCTTTTTAGATTCTAACATAGTATTAGAGCTATTGTAGTCCAAAATAGATAAATTAGTTTCCTTTTTGAAAGATTTGGGGGGGGGGGGGAGATAATAAGATTTGCTTGTAGGTTTCCTGAAAACCAAGTATGCTCTTCTCTTGCATCTTTGGATAATCTGGAGAATTAGAAAAGTTTGACGGAAATATTTTAACCTCTGGGGTTTTGTATATGTGTTTTGTGAGATTTAGGTGATTGCAACATTTCTAGTTATATTGACAACATTTCTAGCTATTCCAACGCATCCATGAGGCTCGAGAAAGTTAGATCTAACTTTCGTCTCACTGAAATCAGAGATCGTTTAACACAGTTGCGGAACGAGGGTTTTTAAGCTTGGATTTGGAAGACGGTTTCTGTTCGGATCATTTTTAGGCCAAAAGGACCTTTCCATTACGTACAGGAGGCCTCACAAACAAATTTTGACATATTACATGTCATTTTTTGTTGTTGGAGATGTTTTTTTTCATTAGATCCACATCTTAGGAACGTCAAAAAGAAAAAATCTTTCTAGGTTTTGTTCACCGCATTGAAAAACTATCTAGGTATCTATTAATTTTTGCATGCAGCAAATAGATCAAGCGCAAACTTAATCAGAAAGTTTTAGAAGACCCCCTCTCTGTTGACAGTTGTAGATTTGAAGGCAGTTTTCAAAGGCTTCATTCTAGCTCATACTGGCTCCGTTTCTCAAGATTTTTTTTTATTTGGGCTATTTTTTCATGCTCTTTACACTAGTGTAGATATCTTTTTTTATTTTGATGCAAAGATTTTCTAGAAATTGTAGATTTTCACTCGTGACACTGCACAATTCTCGTTATGGGAACTTCAGAGAAGCATAACTTTTGCATATGACCTCGGATCGAGGTGATTCTTTTTTTGAAAGTGCATTTTTTTTGTGTACTTTGCAATGGTGTTGTTAGTTTCACTTGGTTTCATTCCTATATTGTACTTTCAACATACACCTATTGTTGAGGATTTTGCAAGCATTGAGATCAAGACCACTAAGTAGTTATTGCTAGTGGTAGTTGCAAACACACTAAATTATAAAGTGTCAGATCATATTTCTCTTGGGGGGTTCTTTGATTGAGTGAAAAGAGGGGTTGTCCTGTGTGTGTTCTCTTCTTTTTAGCACTTCATTTCTACATTTCTTCATCATGGATCAAGCAATAGTACCCATAGTAACTTCTTACTACTTTGAGTGGAAATCACACATGACAATCTACTTAAAGAAAGCTAGGTTGCATAGGATAACAACGGGACTAGAAACTGAACCTGCTAAAGATGAAGATAAGCCTAAGTGGTTTAACAAATGTGATGAGGCCTATGAAACATTGTGTTTGTTTGTTTCTCCTAATTTGCTCTTTCACATTGAGTCTTTGAATTCACCAAATGAAATATGGACAAAGCTAGAAACATTATTTAGCACACAATATTCAAAGAGGGGTCATATGTTGGAAAATAAACTAATTAGTTTAAGTCTAGGCAACTTCAACACAATTCAGGATTTTTTCACAAAATTGAAATCACTAAGGTTGCAGCTAAAACAGTGTGGAATTGAAAAGAAATATGAACAACTGATTCTTAGTATTCTCTCTAAGCTAAGTTCATAATATTATGTATTTGTTTCTACTTTCTATGCTACTAAGGGTGAGATGGGCACTCTAAAATCCTCTAAGTCACATGCCCTGGCTGTCAACCAAGGCACAAAAGAATAGAAAGGACAAAGTAGTAATACTAAGGATAAGAAACAAAAGAATAGCAAGGAGAAGAAGGATCAGAAACTAGTTGCTTCAAAAGCAACTAATGAGACCCAATCTTCTAAAGATGACAAGCCTAAGAAAGAGAAGGTCCAATGTGCCTATTGTAAAAGACCCGGTCATGATGAACATAAATGTTTGAAGAAACAAATTGATCACTTGACACACATTCTTGAGAAGAATAACATCAATGTTCCTAAGTCTATCAAATATAATTCAAATGAGGGATCTAACAAGGCAAAATATAACAAAGGGAAAGGAAAGGGCAAGGCCCTTGTAGAAGTTGCTTCACAACAATCCAATTAGGTTCTTGATTTGGGTGCTTCACACCACATGGCTTCATCTAAGGAAGAACTTGCATCTTTAGATCCATGTACTGTGCCTTCTATTTTCATGGGTGACATGACACTCCTATTGAGGTGTGTGGGAGACAGTTCTTTTGATGTGGGGGATGGCACATTCCATGATGCTCTTTGTGCGCCCTCACTATCAACTAATCTCCTATTAGTATATCAAATCACTCACACAAGTTCGAGTAAGCAGGTTGAGTTCACTCTTGATTCAATGGAGATTCGTGAGTTGCATAATGATTCTATGGTTGTAGTTGGGAGAGAAGATCATTATTCATAGCTCTATCTATTTTCTCACTTTATTCCTAATCCTCCTTCGTCTGTTTTTGTCACTCATTTTAATGATGTGAGTAAGTTATGGCATGAGCGGTTTGGCCATCTTAACTTCTCCTACTTGCATCAGCTCAACCAAGAGAGCATGGTCACAGGGTTGCCTTCAGTTAAATTTTCAGGTCGTGTTTTCCAAGGTTGCATTCTTGATAAGAATCCTAAGGAAAAATTTGACAAAGGCATGGAGAGCTTCACAGATACTGGAGTTAGTTCACAGTGATTTGGCTGGTCCATTTCCCCATCCATCCTTCAACAAGGCTAGATTTGTTCTAACTTTCATTAACGAGTTCTCTCAATATACCTGAGTGTACTATCTCAAATAGAAGTCTAAGGTATTTGATCACTTTCAAGACTTGAAAACTTTTGTAGAGAAGCAATTTGGGAAAGGCATAAAAGTTTTACGCACTAACAATGGTGGTGAATATGTTAACCATCGCTTTGAGTGGTCTTTCACTTTAGAGGGGATTGATTTGCAGCATTCAGTTCCATACAATCCTCAGCATAATGGTGTTGCAGAACAAAAGAATAGGTCCTTGAAGGAAATTACGAACTGCACGATTCACTCCAGATCTCTTGCACCATAGTATTGGACAAAGGCCATTAACTGTGCTTATTATATCCAAAACCATGTTCCACACTAAGCCTTGAAGGGAGTCACTCCTTTTGAAGATTGAAGCAGTAAAAAAACATTAGTTGAGCACTTTCAAATTTTTGGTTCTCCTACATGGGTCCACATTCCCACAGAGATATGTAAGGCCTTGGATCCGTAAAGCAGGCCATGCATTTTTGTAGGCTATCCTGATGGTGTGAAGGGTTATCAGTTGCTCCACCCTACTACACATGAGCTATTTATTGAGATGAGTGTTTAGTTTGAGGAGGGATCTTCGATCTCCATTCCTATCACTTCTCCACCTCCTTCTACTTTGACATCAGAGTCACTTGAGCTACATGATAGATCTTCTGACGAGTCAAATTCACCTGAGTAGATTCTCGATGATGAGGAGTCTTCTACCTCCACTTATGATGCTGAGAGCGATTTAGAGTATCCACCTCCTTCCTCTCCTAGTCATCATTTAGAGGGTGATGATTCTCCTCCACGTTCTTCGACTTCTAGTCCACTTTGGGCTAGACAGACCTTGAAGTCTACAGGCATTTGGGTTGGGGATCCATTAGACACTAGGTGGACTCATTCACAATTCCACTGGGATGCTCCACATGTCTTCATTGCTACTGCCTCTGATCCACAATCCTTCAAGAGGCTTCAGGTATTCCTAAGTGGCATACAATTACTATGCAATAGGAGTATAGTTCCTTGATGGGGAACCATGCTTGGGATCTTGTCCCTCTTCCTAAGGGAAGAAAACTTGTTCGATGTAAGTGGATCTATCGGACAAAATTTGTAGTGGATGGGTCAGTTGATAAGCATAAGGCTCGCCTATTTGCCAAAGGATTTTCCCAGTTTCCTGGGATTGACTACTTTGAAACTTTTGTGCTAGTTGCCAGAATGAATTCCATCTGACTTGTTCTTGCCATTATTGCAGCCATCATTGGGAAGTACACCAGATGGATATGAAGAGTGCTTTTCTTCACGGTGATCTTCAGGAGGAGATCTATATGGAGAAGCCACAATGTTTTGTTGATGATTCTTCACTTCTGTGCCACCTTTGAAAGTCTCTCTATGGCCTCAAATAGGGTCCTAGGGCCTGGTATGCCAAGATGAACTCCTTCCTTATGACAGTTGGGTTCACTTAGCGCCATTCTGATCCCAATGTCTACATTTTGCAGCAGGATGATTCACTCCTATTTCTGGTTTTGTATGTTAATGACTTACTGATCACAAAGAGTTCTTAATCCACCATTGGGGTAGCCAAAATTGCCCTTCATGATAGGTTTTTGATGACTGACTTGGGCTTGTTGTACTACTTTCTCAGAATTGAGATCTACCAGTCTATTTCTAGGATCACCATCACACAGTCCAAGTATGCTCTAGATTTGCTCTCATGGTTTCATATGGCTGACTATAAGCCTGCTTTGACTCCCTTTCTTTCTAGAGTCAAACTTGAGGCTCAGTATACTTCACCATTTGTTGATGGCACTTTGTACCGACAATGTGTTGGGAGTCTCATTTATCAGACTCATACGAGGCCTGACATTTCATATGTTGTAGGCATGGTTTCTTGATTCATGGAGGAGCCCCATGAGCTGCATTGGAAAACAACCAAGTGGATACTTCATTACATTCAGGGTACTCACAACTTTGGGATTCACTACATAGCAGGCATTGATCTTGACTTGGTGGGCTACATAGATTTAGATTGGGTAGGCGATCATCAGGATCACAAGTCTACTTCAGGTTATAGCTTCTCACTTAGTTTCGGTAATGTTTGTTGGTCGAGAAAGTAGTCTGCTATTGCTCTATCTTCTACTGAAGCTGAGTATTGGGGGCTGTGAATGCCGTCACTGAGGTCATTTGGATTCAAAATCTTGTCACTAAGTTTGGTATCTAGATCAGATGACCACCATTCATATTTTGTGACAACTAGAATGCCATTCAGATCTCACAGAATCTGGTCCATCATCTACAGACCAAACACATTGAGGTCCATATGCACTACATCTGGGAGCTCATCCATGGGCATGTCATTAACCTTCACTACTGTCTGACTTCTGAGTAGGTTGTTGATATTTTCACCAAACCCTTCACTGAGAGCAAGTTCCTTCATTTGTGAGCTTTGTTGGGGGTGCGGGAGGCTTCATCTTCTGGAGGGGCTTCATCCTCTCACTCGAAGTCCTGACTCTCTCTACTTTGGGGGTCTCTTCTCTCTCTATTTGGGTGGGCTATTCTCTCCTTTCTTGGGGGGATTCTTCTCTTTTAGGAGGATTTTTCTATACATGGGTACCTCATCATGATTGATTTGTCGGGACCCATCTTTTTACCCTCCTAAGTTGCGCTTAATGGGGGGTGTTAGTGTAGGTTTTTATTTCCTAGTTAGGTTATTTATTTTCCTATATTCTGAGGTTTTTCCTACACCTTTAATTAATCTTGCTTAGGTTCATAAAGCATGTTTAATTAAGCGAGTGGGTTATGAGGTGTCACCATCCTATAAGGGAGCACCCATTAGCTATCTTGGGAATATACTTAGCTATCTTTAGACCAATAGATGGTTGCTTCGTATTGGTTGGTGTTGCCACCTCCACCCTCTCCCTTTTCTATATAATCATGCTACCTAGCTTGTATTTTGCATCTTTTGCTTTTGCATCCTCATATATCTGCATCATTGTCCAGGGGCATGACTGTCTAAGCCCTCTGGTCTGAGTGGTGGCTATTGAATAGAAGGCTCTTGACATGAAGCTATAGATCAGAAATGGGTATGAGACCTACCCTGCACCTCTAAACGCCTTACCATGCCTCTCAACTTCGCTACCTCAGCTATGAGCTGTAGCTCAATCTATTGTAGTTGTGCCACCTTGGCTTGTAGCTTGTCTATCTCTACTATCAAGGCCTGTACCCTGGGATGGTCCAGGTCTATTGTTGGTGTTGTCTAATCTCTTTGTAGGTCAGCCCTAGTGCAATCTAACTGGCTCTATAGAGTGTCATGTGAAGTCTCTGCACTCTCTACTCTCATCATGACTTGATCACACTCTGTAGTGAGCATTGTGAATTATGCGGTTGCCTAGTCTCACTCTCAACTACACCATAGGCTCAAAAATATCCACATGTCATCAAACAGTTTGTTGAGCCTGTAATTGGCCCCACACAACCTTCTCAAGATGCACAATGGGAACCATTTCTGCAATGACTCGACCTATGAAATCGAGCCATTCCTGTGTGCGTATTGTAAGAATTAAACAAAAATATCATTAATCATCTCATCATATAAATATAAAATCAAATCATCATCTAGTATTCTACTCAAAATCATAATAAATATATTAAATTCTCACCTAGATCTTTGATCTACCAATCAAGATCCATAAGAGCCACCTATGAAGTAGGTGTGGTGCTCGGTGTGCTCACTGGTGTAGCTAATGTCACCATCAATGGTACCAGAGGAGGCCTCACATAACCAACACTACTCGACTCCCCTCACTCTATCTAACTTTGGACACCACTAGCTGATGGTGGTGCCTGAGTTGCTTGAGGTCAGGCTCTAGGGCTCTCCTTTGTAGCGACTAGGCCCTCATTCCTCCACTACCACCTTGCAACCTATACTAGCACAACCTCCTCCTCCTCCTCTCCATCCTCTGCACTAAAGGACTCCTCTCCACTCTCCACTCTCCTCATCCTCCCCTTCTCTGCCAGCGGTCTCAAATCTCCTATTGGCGTGTCTAGTGGATAAATAAGATCCAATGCAGATGCGACGCACCATGCTGTGAATCCTAGGGTAACCCCCACGTCATTGACATTAGATATACAGAAGATGAATCCTAATCCTCATCGTCAAAGTCCATATACATCTTGAAATGAGGTGCCACAAAATCCATTGGTAAAGGATAAATGACAATATTAAAAGCAAGAGGGGTAGTTAGTATCTCAATATAATTATCTTTATTTTATATACTAGACATGGTATCTATTTTTTTGTTCTACTCTATCCATATTTTGCATAAGTGTATAAAGGGTGGTAATAGGAATAGTGATGGTTGGAACATGAGAAATAGGATGTGGGTGTAAAGAGGGTGATGAATGACAAGTAGAGACATGGCTCTAGAGTGAGGAATGGTAGAAATGCTAGAAGGCAAAGAAGTAGGTTGAACACTATTGGGATGAGAGGAAGAAATAAGATTAGTGGCATTAAAATTAGGTAGGACTAGGTACACTAGTATGATGAGAGGAAGGAATATGACTAGGAATATGGGAGGGAGATGGAACATAGAATGGGAAAGGAGCTAGACATAACAAAAGAGGAAGGGACAAGAGGAACCTTGGAGGTGGGAGGGGTGACATTGGTGGGAAAGGGTTGGATGAGAGGTAGGAAATATGCATTATGCAAAGAACTAGAAGAATTAATTCTAGCACCAATGCCTTGAAGAATCTTAGAACCAAATGGTGCAAAAAACAACAAATTATAATAATTTTTATTCAAGTGTGTAGGAGTAGTAGCATTAGCAAACTCTTGGAAAATTGATTGAGTAGTAAAAGAAAGTTCTTGCTTATTCACATATGCATCATGTTCATAGTAAAATTGTGTATTATTATGCACATCCTTTGAACCGATAGGAATCTCCTAATCAATTGAATGAGAAGCCATAATAGAATTTAGACAAAGACTTGGTCTCAAAGGGAGATTAGAATAATGGTGAGACTTGGGCATAAACACAACACACCCAAACTCTAAAGAATAAAAATTGATAAATAAGGGTGAGGGGGTTGATATAATCTTTGGAAAATAACAATTCTTAGATCTAAAAAATTAGAAATAAAAAAATTAGAAGACAAACCCTAAGGACAAAACCCTAAAGAGGTGTAAGAGCATATAGGTTCACAAAAAATGAAAAGAAAAATAAAATCCCTTTTACATAAGGTCCTAATGTAAATAAATAATTAAGGCAATCGTCAATAAATAACCTAGGATAATGAGCTAGGTATAAAATATGCATTGAAATAAATGCCCATAAATTAAATAAATAAAACAATGATACTTAGCTTGAAATTTGAAGTAGATAGGCTATGACAAATGTTTGGAAGTGATTCACCAATGTGTAGAAAAATTAGGACTGATAAGATGAATGGCTTGGAATTTGGAAAATCACTATCTATCTATTCAATTCACTTCCATGACTGTGGAAGTGATTTGTGCGATTGCAGAAATGATTTGAGCGATTATGGATCTAAACCTAGCCCATAGATTTGAATTCTAATGTGTAGATCGAAATTCTACTAATTTTAATATCTATTTCTAGTTCACCTTGATATCTATGATCTATAATAGTTGATTGGTTGTGTTTAGGAGCACATTTAGGGAGTTTGTTATTCTCCATTGGCCAAACCCCTAGGCTATTGATTTGACTTTTGACAATGATAGAAAACAAGAAGCAATCATGAAGAGTATGAACTAGATGTTAATGCAAGCAGGTAATGTAATATTGATGCTCTATGAATGCTCCAATGATAATACTATGATGTTGTAAAGCATAAAATTGCATACGAAGACTAATTAAAGACAATAAACCAAACAAATGCTTATACCTTCCTTCGCAAGTAAGTTTTCTTCACCGATTTACGTATGTGGATTGCTTAAGAGGTTCAAGCATAACCTTGGTTTGCAATGGCATGGATGAGGGCTCGATTTGACAGCGTAAGTTTGCATAAAAGATCAATCCCTTTTGGTTTGATGGAGGCCTTATTTATAGTATTTTGGTGATGAAGGGATAAGGTTTTGATTTTTTCTTTATTTGATCAAAGAGGAAACAAATCGAGAAGATAAGATATGATTTAAAAAGATAGAAAGGATTCAAGTTTTAAAGGAGAAATAAATCCTGAAAAAGGATAAGAGGATAATTGATGAATTTATCTAATTAATTTAATTAATTAGATACACATGAGTTCAATTTTGGAAAGAAATCGAGAAGAAGATACAATTTGAATTAATTTAAATAAACATTTAATTTATTTAATTAATAGTGGATTTTGATTTAATTAATTAAATAATTATAAATTATTTAATTAATATGAGAAAAGACTAAGGGATTAATTAAATAATTGTACATTATTTAATTAATGCTAGGATAGAAAAAATTAACTTAATTAAATAATTAATAATTATTTAATTAATGTAGAAGAATAACAATTTTGATAAAGATGGATAAATTTAATTAAATAATTAAAATTATTTAATTAATGTGAAACTATAGAAGATAGCTAGTTAAGCTAGGAAGTAAGGTGATTTTCAGGTGTCTACAAATGTATCAATGGATGTTTAGATTCTAGGTCTATGTTCAGATGCTTTGAAATGAATTGAGGTTAGTCCTTAAATAGAACTCCAAAGGTTACAAATGAAATGTTGTGTCAAGCTAACACATAATGGTTACTTAAAAGGGGTTGAATTAGGCACAAATTTGAATTGGTGGGTGTGATTTCTGCAAATCTAATTTAGCTCCTTAGACTACAGACTTGAACCTAAGTGATGGATGGGTAAATTGAAGGTTAAAACAAATCCTAGAGAATAAGTGTAAATGGAATCAAGTTCAATTTAGGTTATGTACTCAAGTTTAGTTTAGGTTATATACCAACTTTTACATAAAAATCACTTTACTTATATAAAGTCATTCCATAAAAGATAACAAAGTTAAAGTGAGCCTAAAATGAAGGGAACAAGTGCAAGGGATGCAATTTTCCCCTTACAAAGGTGTATTCTTTTTTAAAAGACACTGTTTTAAAAAATAGTATTCACCACGTATGTTCATTTTAGGAAATTATTTTAAAATTTATTATTCTATACTAAAATCTCACCACATATTAGATGCCATTAAAAAAGAATAAAAAAAGCTCCCCTAAACACTCGGTGACCATTTCTTATGGAATAAAAACGGTTCGACATTTGGGAGGAAAAACTTTCTTACACATTTGAAAATATTGCAAATAGGAGAGAAAGTGGGCAGGGGACCGCATCCTAAGCACTCCTCAAGTGTATAAGAGAGTGCTTAGATAGATCTGGCACTGCCAAGGTGCATTAGCGTTGAGAACAAGCATGAACTACTCTTTCTTATTGGGCGTGGCTATTGCCACAGCAATTGGGTGTGTGAGCATTTTGCTGCCATATTTCTCCAACACAAACCAGGTCAGTTGTTGCTCGTGCTCTGCAGCTCCTTTTTAATTGATAAATTATATCTTTCTCTGCCAAGAGTTTGTTATGGAAAGGTGTGTCATACCCTAAATTATATCATCAATTTTGTATTTCTTTGAAAAGATAAACATGAATTGTGTATCAACTTCTTGGGGTCTCTCTCTCTGTGGTTTACTTGTCTCCTCAACTACCTTTCCTCTTGCCACTTATATATCTCATTCCAACTCTTGACATAGACTTTTTCCCTGCTTTCATTTTTCTTTCTATGTTGGCTCGATTCCTTTTCTTTTTCTTCTTCTATTCTTGTAATTTTGACTTAACCCGTATCATAAATTGCTCATTTCAATACATATGCTTTATCCTAGTTCTGTTACTTTCATCCCTCTCTATCTGTACACTGTTCTTTTTCTTCACCTTAAATTCTTTGGCAGTTGAGTTATATCTCAACCGGCTTCTTATAAGTTAATTTCACCCACTCTTGTCTTGTTTTATTTCTTTTACTTTTGACTTGGTTTTTTCTCTCGTTTTTGCTGCTTTGTAGTCTTTAAAAAAACCTTTGACATGGTGCCCTGTGGCAAACTTTGGAAAAGGATGGAGAAACTTGGAGTTCTTGATGTGTTTAGAGCTGCTGTCCATAGGCTTTATGAGTAGGTCAAGGCTAAAATTAGGACCAAGGATGGAATGTCAGAGTGCTTTGGCAGTGATATTTGCGTCAAACAAGGCTGCCCGCTTTCCCCAACCTTGTTTGGTCTATACATTGATAAGTTAGAAGAGTGGATAAACAAGGCTAGTGGAGAGGGGGTTCAATTGGCCAAGTATGTAATAAAGTTACTCCTATAGGCAGATCATCTCATATTAATTGCTAAAACAGCTCATATCTTGAGAGAACACTTGAGAGCGTTGGAAACCTTTTGTTAGGAGGTTGGGATGCAAGTGAACACTAGCAAAACCAAAGTGATGATCTTCTCGTTGTGGAGAAAAAAGAAGCAAATTAACTTTCTTTTTGAAGGCAGCCCGTTAGAAATAGTGGATGAGTACAAATACCTCGGGCTTGATTTCCACAATAAGCTCAATTGGGAAACATGCAGAGCAAAAATAATTCAAAGTGGTTGGAAAGTGCTTTATTCTCTTTAGAATAGATGTACGAATGCGGAATTATGGGATTGGAAAACCAAGAGAACGTTCTTTGGATTGCTTGTTATTCCAGTGATTCTTTATGGTTGTGAAATTTGGGCCAGCAGTATGTCTGATTAGAAATGGAAGTAGGTTGAAAGAATCCAGAAGCATCTCATCATAAGCAGTCTTAAAATTAAGACTGCTGTCCCATATGAGATTCTATTGGCTGAAATGGGACTTTTCCTTTGGAAGTGTCAATGATGGTTCGTTTGTTAAGTTACCTAAAGAAGACTCAAAATATGGAGAACAACCATGGGCCTAGGCTAATTATGGAGGAAGAGCTAACTAGAAGAAATAACACATGGATGAAACAAAATGACAAGTGGATAAAGAAATGGGGCATTAATATGCAGGAGTGTCCAAATGCTAATGAGGAAATACAAAAATATGTAAGAGAAAAATTTAGGAACACCATGTGGACTAACAAATGGAGCGAAAAAAAGATTACCATATCATAGAATTCAACCCCACGTGGTATCATGAAGAAAAGCCTACATAGGGGTGGATTGGAAAGCAAAAATGTTGATTGCCCAACTAAGGACCAGCTCACATCATCTTAGATGTGAAACTGGCAGGTGGTTGATTCCCAAAGAGGAGTGGGAAAAGAGAATATGCCTATTTTGCAACAAAGGTGTGGTGGAGACAGAATGGCATTTTGTCATGGAGGGCTTAGCATACAGCGACATCCATACCAACTATGAAGACACCTTGAAAACCAACAATTTAAGCACCTTGTTTGAGGAGGCAAGATTGGGCAAAACTGCAAACTTCTTGATCAAAATTCACTGTAGAAGATCTGATCTCAAGAAGAGATTACAAACTGTTTAAGATGTTGCCATGTTTTCTAGTTCGAATCGTGTGTTGTTCGAGGTCCCATAGGTTGCTATGGCCTTGTGGACGTTATTAAAATCTTTCATTTCATTTCATTTACCATTCTTTAGTATTAAATTTTTTGTGTTTATTATATAAATCAGTGTATGAACTTCTCCTTCTCATGTAATTTTTCAAGGAAATCCTAAGTTTCAGCAAGGGTTTCCGCTTGCCACACTTTGTGGTATGATTGTAACCATTGATCAGATGAATATGACATTCTTAAAACATTACATGCTATGTGATGATCTCTTCTATGGATGTAGACGAATACTAAGTATATTCTTCATTGATCGTTGTTTTTCTTGCATCTGGGTGTCCAGAAAAGTGCTTGTTTCATTTCTGTGTTGTCTTTCCCTTTGCTGAACTGTAGACTTTGTAGCCCATCATAATAGGCACCGGTTTGAAATGCCCGATAACCCACATCTTAAAAAAAAAAAAAACTAAAACAAACTTATCAAGTGTGAAATAAATAGTTAGTATTGCATGCGTTGCTGTGGTTATGTGTTGAAAACATGAAATATTGTTAGTGAGTCTTCAAAGTATCAATTCTAGCAAACCAAACAAGCATACCCGCACCTTCCATTATTATAGCAAGTGCTGTTCATCAGCTTAAATAGAGATTTTAGTGCAGCAAGCTTGTCTTAATCTAGTGACTGTATTTAGGGATTAAAATAGCAGTTGGGTATTGTTGCAATAATATGACCTTGAGAACATCTTCCATTATTATCAATCCTTGTTAAAGGATACCTCTAGGAACACCCTCCTTGGTTTAGATGAGCCAAAAGCAAAGGGGAGATTATCCATTCCCAACCATTGGCCCTTAATCATCTTTATCCTATTGATGAACCTTTTCTCAATCTCCTTGATGACAACCCTGCCCTCGAAGATTGATGAATGTTCTAGGGATTAGGATAAACTATTTTGGGAAACAACACAAGGGTAAGCAAATAATATTGACGGTAATAAACAATGGTACACCTAAGGACGTGACAGCCAAGAGGATGGAGGTTCAGATCAGCCTTGGCACAAACATCATCACTAATGAGGCATGTGATTTCCAGTTGGAGACATCTCTTGGACCAGCACTTGTGGATGAACATCCAACCATGAAGGAAGAGGTGTTTACGACCTATGAAGACATCACACAAAGGCATGAGGTAAATTTTGTTTTTCTTATTTGGAACAACAGTCCCTTATCTTTACATAATCATGAGGTGGCAGCCATAACACATGAGGATGATAGTGGTAAGAAGTCTTCCATTGTTGACAATCAAGATTTGGTGGTTAAGCATGAGGTACTAGTTGTGGATCCAAGCCACAAGCAGTCTGATTTTGTACACCATGGCATAGAGGATGTGAAGAGTACTCAAAGCATGTGTGATGAGTGGCTATAGAGAGCTAGAGAAGCTAAGTTGCTGGCTGCCCAAGCAAAACAACACCTACAGAAGGTCAAGGAACATTGCAGTCATATAGATCCTGCGAGGCAGTAGACAGAGACCTATCTTCGATCCCTATTTCTTCCAAGGGAAGAAGCTATGGAGGTTGAGCATGTGAGGGATGAGCCTCTTATGATAGTCAAGCATGAGGAGCAGTCAATTTCGCATGGACTTGATGAGAGGTATGATTTAGAAATTTCATTTTGTGCAAGTAATCTTCATCATGAGGATCATGAGCCACACCATTTGGAGAGACCATTAAAGGCTCAAGTTATGACTATGGAGGAGGTAGTTGTGCATACACCTTGTGGGCCAGTCAATAATGATATGCATACATGTGTAGAAGAAGACAATTGCGATTCAGAGTTGGTTGGGAATCTAGCCACCTTCAGAGAGCTCAGTGAGTCTACTTGTGTTTTGACACAAGACCGTCATGATGATGATTCCGTCATGGAACATGAGGCTGTCCTAATTTCAGGACTTGAGGTATGTGAAGGGAATGTCATGGAGACATTTGATTTTGAGTGGCATGTGCTTGGAGATGATGAGTTTCAGTTGGACTATAGCCCAAGATATGAAGTGGAGTATGAGAGCAGAGATTTTTCAGTCCTAATTCATTGGGTTCCAGCTCACACCTTGGTGGTTGATGGCTGTTCTACTTCGCTGATCATGGAGTCTTTAGGGTATACATTGATGATGGCAGCTGTTCGAATGAATTGGAGAGTTTGGGATTGCTACTACAGTGTTGAGGACTTGTATGGTGATGAGATCCTATCATCCTATGACAGCAGAGGTACTTTTCACACTATCATAGGTATGATTTTCAGTTTTTTTGGTGCTGTTCTGATTTATATCAGCAGCCTAGTATGGATTGGCATGTTTTTCTATGCACCTGTGATGAACATTTTTCACATCCATAAGATATCATTCAGATTTAGTTGGACAATTGGTGATGACACGATGAGAGACATCCATCTCTTCGCTTTCAGTTGGTGTGAGGGTGCGATGATTTGGAATCCAGGTATTGGTGTAATTGGTACACTATTTCACAGGGATCAGATGAGTTGCTTCACAACTCTTGGCTTAGTGATGTTTTTATCAGAGTGGCGCAGTGGAAGGTTTGGTACAGGTGGTTGTGCTTCAGAGCTTATATCACATATCACTTGTTAGTGGGCATGACACTTTTCAGGGCCTTGGATATATATGATGCTTTGTCTTTGATAGACTTAGCATTTATGGACAATGGAGTCTTCGTTGGAAGAGAGTTGATGACTCTTGTGGTTGATGATTTGGAGTTCTTGTTTCGATAGCTACACAGGCAGATTGTAGGGAGGAGCATAATTTCAGAATTTGGGGAATGGAGCTGAATTGTGTTCGAGTGTGTATGGCTAGTTTTGTCTCATTGCTGGCCATCGAAGCTCACTCTACATATCGTTCTTCATATTCTCTTTGTGAGATACAGCCACAAGTTGAGGAGCAGGGCGATCACAGAGTACTTGATTGGATGGAGATACTTGCCACTTGAGGATGTTTTGCAGTATCCAGGTTTGCAATTGCTTGTGGGCAAGTAGTTCTGGGAAGGGAGGACTGTAATGTCCCCATTCGCGGAGTGATCAACTAGTGGAGTTGGCTAGCCTATCCTATTCTCGTAGGCTAGGCCGGAGGGCTAAGGGAATGACCTAATTAGTGAGATTTCATACTTAGCCAATTATGTAGGGCAAATGGACTGTGGGAGATGACTTGGTATATTTTTGTGAGTCTTTTGGTGAAGTCAACACAAATAAAATAATTTGCCCTAATGATAAGCGACCAAGGAGGAGAATGAAAAGGGAAGAAAATAGATGGAAAAATGCCTTTGGAAAATAAGAATAAATTATGATATTTCCCTTGAAGGATGGCTTGATAAGATGTCAAAATCATGATGTTTGAGATAACTAAGTGGTTCGCCCCACTTGGAGAGTGGATAAAATAAATAAGAAAAATAAAATACCTTGCTTTGGTCGGCCAAGAAGGAGATAAGAAGATAAAATCAAATATCATTATGATGTTTTGGGTGCCTAGCATTAGGTCGGCCCTATGAGAGGGAAAAAAGGTGAAATAAAATAAGAAATGCCAAGAGGAGGTTGGCCTCGAGGAGAGGAGTATTGTGTATAAATACAAGGTTGTTGGAGGCATTTGGATCATCATTCACATATCATTTTTCTCTTGAGTTTTATCTCATTTGGCTGCAATATTGCTAGCCTTCATTCCAAGGACGAAAACCCTTAGGAATGTGGTGAGTTGGACGAAACCTTAACTCATCTTTGTGGAGGTTTCATCACAGAGACTTAATTGTGCTTCATTGGCGACTTTGGAGGAGAAGAGCTTATTGAATATTCAGATTTTTGGATCAGATTTGGAGCAGCACTTCTTGTTGGCATTTTGTGTTCATTTGGCACTAGGGCTTTGCCCTAGACTTGAATGAATGAATGAATGATTGCTTTTAATGACATCCACGAGACCGCAGTCTATGGGACCCATAGGTAAAACAAGCCACAACAAACAAGGAAACAAAGGACCCGCAGGCAGCCCCCAAGCTACTTCTGGCTGCCCTCCATTTCATTGCTGATCCCCTTTCTTCTGTTATGAATCTTGCACAAGAAATCTACCGCTTTAACCACCCTCTCCTCTTCAAACAAGGCCGTTACAGACCCCACTTTTAGCACATCAGTGTAGTTGATCCGGATGTCCTCATACGCCTTACATTCCATGATGTAATGCCATTCTGTTTCCACTAAACCCGATGTACATAGATGGCAAATCCTATCTGTCCATTCTTCTTTGGGTGTCACCCACCTTCCCATTTCACATCTAAGATGGTGTGAGCTTGTTCTAAGTTAGGTCATTAACATTTTAGCTTTCCACTTGATATTTGCACCTATGTAGTATTTTGGCTCATGGCCACTTGTGGGGTTAAAATATTTGACATAATACTCTCTTTTTTGCATGAGTTGTCTAGCCCACATGGCCACCTTGGCTTTCTCTCTAACATACTTTTTAATTTCCATGTTTGTGTTTGGACATTCATGCATGCTAATGCCCCACTTATTCACTCACTTTACATTTTGCTTCATCCATGTGTTTTTCCTTCTTTTTAATTTTTCCTTTGCTGCAATCTTGGGCCAGCGATGTTCCTCCAAGTTCTCGACTCTCTTCCAAACCCTAGACGTAGCAGCAGCTGCCTTTACCTTGCAAGTGCCACCATTGGAGGGTTTGATTGTGCATCATTTACCATCATTTGGTATGTATAACCCTAGGGTTTAGGGTTGTCATGTCCCCAATTTTTTTAAGTAACTTAAAATATTATAATTGTAAATTAATTTTATAAAGTATTTTTATTTGCTTTATAAAATTAATACTTTATTTAAGTTACTTAAGTCGGTATTAAAACACTTTATTAAAAAGTGTTGTGTACACAAAAACAAGCATTTAAAAAGTTAGTGTGAAAGCATTTAATATTGTAAGGTGTGATTGTGGACATAAAAACTTTCATTTAATAAAATTAGGGCCTGTCCTAATTGATGAAAGTTTTAAAAGGGCTGTTGAGAGTCATTGTTGAGCATGTATGTTTTTTAGATGCTTATGTCTTGGTTTTTCTGATTAAGTCTATGACTTATGTTTTGTATCCACTCAATGTCAAAGAGAGGTTTCTTTGCATTTGCTGAATTGTAGAGGAGAAATCATTCAGATTTCTTAGTTGGGCTTCATTGTATTTGGGATTCCAATAATTGGTCTGAGACCATCTTGATACAGATTTGACAATAAAATGCAGAGAGTTTCTTTTACAAATTTATTGATTGATAAATCAATATAAATTTGTCTATATTGAATCGATACATATCTTTGTGGTTTAAAGTTTATATATATATATCCAGATTTTAGATTATATGTGTTGCAGGCCTTTGAGGAGACAAAAACAGACGCAGAGAATCAGAAAATAATATAATATTTAGGGTTTTTTTGTAATGGATCGTGGGTCCCATAGCATATTAGGCGCTCCATATATTGAAGTTTATTACGAACTTGAGGCATAAAGTAATCGTAGGTTTATAGATTGTATTTAGAGACCATCGAAGGCTTGACAAATCTCATCGCATCATCATTTGAAGACAAGGAATTCGTGGTTCGCTGTTTGTGAAAGATAACATAGCAGTTTCCAGATTGATTCGCAGGAGAATACGTGGAGTTTGTGTGCCGCTCGGAAGCTAGTAGGGAGTCCGTGAAGGTATGAATGAGCGCCAGTTCTGATCGTGATAGAAGGAAGTTAGTTGAAGCTATTCGCCAGCCGTTTGAATTGAAGACTCTACATTCATTGTGATCGTGGATGGAGATTTATCGTGGGAATTAAAAGCTTGAATGCCATCAACAAAACCATTGCATAAGAAGCGCTTCAAATAAAGGTTCGTGGAAATAAAAAATAACAGTCAAGAGTTCATAGCTTTGGATTGCTAGATTGTAGTTTGAGCACATTGTTAGAACACATCATCGTGGAGGAGTCACAATCATTAAGAGCCAGTTGCATTCATTGATAAGTCTGAGGAGGTTTAAGCGCATATCACCAAGCATCGTCATCATATAACAAGTCGATCAACCTTAGAAAGATACTTGCAGTGTATCTATTGCGTCAAAATTGAAGGAGAATAGAATGGGCACCATCTAGGCATCAATGTTCAAAGCTGACGCTAAGGATTGAATTTACATTCACAGTCAAGTGCCGCTAAATATTCTTTGGGTAACGATATTATCAAAGGGAGTCAACAGAGGTTTGTGCGTCCAACTGATGTTCATGCCAAGCAAAGTTTGAAGGAATTTGTGTTGATGTTTGGAGATTCTGAGCAGTATAATTACAGGCACGAGATATTATCTTCTGTGGGCGACTTCATGATCCAGGACTGATTTCAAAAGTCGTTCTTCATTTGAAAATAGCAGAGATAGTTGATCAAAGAAATATTTGACATTTGTCTGAACTTTAACAGTAACTAGTTCAAATCTTTAATTTGAACTTATCCATATCTAGTGCCAGTATTTGTTAGTATTCATTCAGGAAATATAATTGAAGATATCAGGAAGAACAAACGATATTAACAAATGCTCATCAGGGATATTATAAGGGCAGACTTGGGCAGCAGCATTCTGGGCATGTTATGTCATGTTTGAGGCCTTGTTTTGGATGCAATATTCAAATTTCATATTCTGATTTATACCAGCAGACTTCTATTCTGAAAATCAGACTTGGTTATTGATTTTGGATGCCCTACATTGTGTCTTTCATGGTGTAATTCATGCTTGTGATGAATGGCAACTTGTAGTATCATTTGCCATCATTATTTGCCATGTCTGGATATGTATTTGTTCGCTCTAATAACATGTTTATAATCAGAAAATAAAATCAGAATCTAGGGTTTTGAGCAGAAATCTAAAGCGCAGAAATTTAGAGCAGAATTCAGAAATTCAAATTCAGAATTTTAGGGCAGAACCCATTGGGGATATTACACGGCTATGCAAGGAAACCCCACGCAGCTCCAATGGGAGAAGGGCGGCCCAAAACAAGGATATATTTACTCCTTAATTCCCACGAAAACTCTCCAATCTGGCGCTTGTCACAATCCCATAATATATGCAATATCTTTCATAAACAAATAAACAATAAACACTTACAAATTTATTATTTAACAAATCTCCAATAAATTTGCATTCAGTTGTAGTACAATATCAACCGACAACATTCAACACAAAAGGCAACTTCTGAATGAAATTGCTCCTGCAAAATCCGAGGGTTTTTCGTCCCCAAATTCCAAATCTTCAGCACACTGTCAATCCCTGTATGGAATTGCACTATTGAAGAAAGAGGGTTTTCGTCCTCAACTTCAAGAAACCATTGGGGTCTTCGTCTTGCTAGTAAGAGTTTGGCCACATGCACAAATCTCTAAATCTCCGAAGAGAGATAAACAAACTTCTGAATAATGCAAATGAGCTCTCACAACCTCCTTTTATACTGTTTTCCCATCGAACTTTCCAGAAGCTTTTATTTTTAATTCACTTTTAATTAAATAATACCTTTTTGCTCCAAGAGACCCATTTTTGAAATAATAAAATATTTTCATGAGCAAGGTCCCTTTTTCAAGCATCCATGACTTAAAACTTTTAATTCCCTTTCCAACGAGCTATTACACTAAGCTGCTTTTTAATTATTTCATTAAAATTAAGCAACCTTAGTGAAATAATTAAATTAAAGCTCAATAATTCACCCGAGTTGCAGAAACCACTAAACAACATCGAAATCAAAATTTGACTATACTGGAAGGATATTGATGATGAATAATGAAAATCGGGGTCAACCAGGTGACTTTCTATAAATAGACTCTCTCTCCAAGAATCTTGGAGAACACACCAGAAGCCGGAATTCACTTCGGAAAATGGCATAAGAGTCCTCAAGACCAACTGAGTTCACTGTGTGATGATCCTAACTGGTATTTACACAATAATTCCAAGAAGATATCAAAGCACCACAAATCCGAACAATGAAGTATAGGAATATGAAATGAATATTGCTTATATTATTGTCTTCAAAATGGAATACTACAATCAGATAATATCAGTCCTCAATTACATATCAGATCAAACATGAACATGGAGTAGAGATTCCACCAAGTGTATAATTGATAGAGCCTTGATTGGCTACAGCAATTATGATATCTTCTGCCCTAATTCGCTGCACCAATGATGCTGATGTATCACAGGCCTCCCCAGCTCCTATTCGCTGGTCAAATAGGCTTCCTTGGGTGGCAAAACCAGTCCTAAACGGTGGCAAATGGACTTGCTACAGTTGGTTGGTCCTTAATTCAGGTTTGCTGGTCTCCAATGGGTGCCAAACTCTCCTAAGGATGCTCGCTGCCCTTCTCAACACAGTTCGCTGTCCTCCCTTATCAATGTCTGCTGCTACAGTCTTCCAAATTGCAGTCTTAAATAGTCCTACAAGTGATCTGCAAATATGGATCAGAAATTCTTCATTAAACCCAATGTTAGGTGAGTCATCTCCATTCCTTGTCAAGGGGCCATCTCCTTGACACTTGAACCAAGAATCGGAATTCTCAGCCAATAAGATAGGAGAGCTTACCAAAACATTCGACGGTGTCATGTCAAAATGCAGCTCCAAACCTTGTTTTTATACCCTTCCTTGTTCTGGATCTCTCCTTGATATGGGCGCTTCTAGAAGATGTCCAAGGTGGTCGGCTGGCTCAAGGTTAATATTCCATTTGTTTTATCTTGAAATTGGCGCCCAAGACTATGCAAGTCGGCCCTGACCTCCTCCTCAAGCCAAGTCGGCCCCAACTTATGATGAAGTCGGTGCTTTCTTAAACCAAGTCGGCCTCTCAAGAGACCCAAAGCTTGTAGATGCAAAGATGATTTGGCAAGGCCCCCAAATAGGTCTCCATGAAGACATCTCGATGACAAGATTGTGCAAAGCTCAAAAAGCTAAATGATGGAAATGTTGTATCAATACCAAGCCAAAGTCACAAGATCATTCCCTTACCATCCTGTTAGCCTATGGGAATGGATGATAGGCTAACCAAGAACTCCATGATAGCTCACTCCGGAAATGGGGATATGACACACTGCCAACAACAAACATCCCTTCTAACAAGGTTGGCGCTGACCGAGAAACCTGGAACCATCTACAACGCTAAAGTGACCGAAAACGGGGTATGTACTATACTTCAATTTTATGGCGCTGATTGTTTGCAAGTGGCACAATCTAGTGGATCACCATTGTATATAGATATGAGCTTTGCTCACTTGTAAATGTCTTTGTCTTGTTGACACGCATAGAAATAGCAAACCAGTCACTTTGGATCCTTCACCAATCAATCTTTAACTCTATTTGTTTGATGGCAAGCAAAAATGAGAGTTCAACTGAAAATGGAAGACTTTTCTATTTTGCATTTAGAATGAGGTAAATATGAATGTTTTTGTCTTTGAAATGCTTTCAAATGCGGCTTTTAGGGTTAGGGCGCACCCAAGTGAGAGTCAAATCACTTTAAATAATTAAAAAATGCAAAAAAATATTAAAAAACACCAAAAAAAGTGCAGGTCCCAAAAAGTTCTGTCGGGTTCGCCTCGGGCTCGGCCGGGTTCTCCTGGGTTCGTCTTGGATGGACCCATAGTCCAAATGCAGGACCCTGACCGAATTCCTAGGAGGACCGGACCAAGATCTGGACCAGGGCCGAACTGGACCGGTACCCTGGGGTTCCCAGGGAAGAACCGGTAACATAGATCCTTTTTGTAGATGGAATGGCTGGCTGGTCCAGCTAACCTCAAAACTGTATGGTAGCAAGGATTGGTACGATGGCTAGGAAATGACCTTACAACAATCAACAAACCCTCCTAACTGCTGCGCCAAACCTTGATACCCGGAAATGCTGATTCAAACTTCAAATATTTCCAAGGGCCAAGGTTTGAGTTTCTTGGTAATTATGTGATGAACCTATGTGGGTGAAGCAATGCTAACATAATCTTAAATGCAATAGAAAGAAATAATGCACATTCACAATATAACAAAATAATTTACCTTGGAAATATCTTTCGGGAGAAAACCTAGCAAAAACATCACTTACTCTATTAACTCAACCCTTCACAATATAATAAGATATCTCAGACTTATGTGCAAGTATTTATAGGCATTGCAATACATTGGGTATTAAAACCATAGGCCAAGAAACCACCTATGAAGGGTGTAAAACATTCAAAGTCTACAACACATCCAACAAACCAAACTTGATGTAAGTGCTGCCCCTAAATTATATAATCTCCAGATTAAACTGTTAAAAGATTAGAGCAAATAGCTTTGAATGTTATAATTTACGATATCTGACTCACAAAATAATTCTTCATACTTTGACAAGTAATTGTATTTTCAACGAGACGAGATAAAAACACATTACATACTACATTCACAATATAGCTTGCTATTCTATCAGGCGTATCTCTTTTTGAATTAGTCTTTATGATCTTTGCATCAGTTTATCATAGATTTGAGAATTGTACTTGTCTATTAAAAGGTTTACTTGCCATTGTTGCTTTGTATTTACATTCCATTATCTGCAGGCATGCATGCAATTAAAGTCAAGTCTATTGCGGTTATTTAGTTGCTGATATGATAACCTCTTGCTTCATTGGCAGGGGTTAAATGATGGATGCAGTCTGCTGCCACACAAACACTTTTGGCTATATAGCAATCGTGTACTTACCCCTGGAGGAATAACTGCTGCAGCAGGTGGGTCTGGATGAAATCAGTTCTACATATGGAAAATTTCTATACTGTGGACACTTTTCCAAATAGAAAGTTGCATATAGAGAATGTTGTATAGAAATTTTATTATTTGTTAGACATGGTTTAAACATTTTTTTAAGTTGATTTCAGGAAACATGTAATAATCCAAGGTTAATTCTCACATCCCAACTTCAATATTCAGCAGGCTTTGAATCGGACTGTGATAGAAATTTGTTGACTCTGACAAGTCTGATTATTGCCATTTTGGATCACTATAAGCAAATTCTTAAACTCACTTTCCCTGTCTTCTACATTACAAATAAAGGTGAAGAGTGCCAATGTAGTGATGATAATAGAGAATGAACCATAATTCTAGATAGTATAGGGAGAGAAGAAGGAGCGATACTTAATCAAATTATGCTCAAGTCTGCATTACATTTATAGAATCATTCATCTGTTGATTTTTGCAACTGTCAGCTACCTCCAAACTATCAACTAGTGCAAATTACCAACACATAACCATCATTACCAAGTATGACTATGACTATTACATATATTCTAATAGCCTCTTTCAATGGCCATATAGGAGACTACACCAAGTTTATCTCTAAATTTTAGATTTATCTGATCCAAGCAGTTTTGTGAAAGAGATCAGCTGTAAGTTCTTGGTTCCAACAATATTGCAACTCTCTCTCTCTCTCTCTCTCACACACACACACACACACACACACACAGCAAGCTGTCCACTATAATGATAATGCACTTCAATATGCTTTGTGTGTGCATGAAATAACGGATCTTGGTCATTTTAATTGCATTCTAACTATCTTACTTAAGTATAGTTGCCTCCATTTAAGTCATCTCCAAATCAACAATCTCCTTAACCAAACTTCTTCATAAGCTATGTCATGCCCTCTTTCCGGCCCTAGGTGTGTATCATGGTCCCTTAGCCTATTTTCTAATTTCCTGTAGGTTAATGGGTTGGGTTAGAGAAATTATTTTAATAATAATTAAAGTCGGTCTTATTGTTATTTTCATTAATATTGTAAAAGGCCACTTTATTGATTATTTCCAAGCCACCTAAATGAGGCACAATGAGGCCTTTGTAACTCTTAGTGTTATTTTGATTATTTTTGGATAGAGTTACTAAAGTCAATTTAAAATCAGATTTTTGGAAGGGAAAAAGTAAATATTTTAATTTTAATTCTTTGGGAGTCTATAAAAAGGGTTCAAAGGCTCATTTGCAACTCTTTGTCAAATTATCAAATAAAACCATTTGTATTCAAAATTGAGCCTTGAGTTCATTTCTTGTCCTAGGACGAAAACCCTATCGGCAAATGGGATTGAGGACGAAAACCCTCCATTCCAAAGGAGAAATTCCATCCAGGGATTTCCATTTGAGCTGATTTGCATTGTATTTTCAATTTGCTGTTGGTGTGAAGATTTTCATTTTGTTGGTGTGTTGTGATTTAAATATTCAGAAAATACAAAAGTATTCAGTTGGTGTGTTCGGTTTTAGTGTGGTGTTAATTTATAGTTGTGTGAATATTTGATTTTGGAAAGGTATCGGTTAACATTTGCTTGCAAATCTTTATTGGAAAATATGTGTTGTTGCTGCTATATTTATTCAAACAGGCGGTACCAATTGCTGCCATAACCTGGTTGTACCATTTCTTGTTGGGCTGAATCCTTTGGTACCTAGCCATACCATTTTGTGAGTTGCTGATTTACTTAATTGACTGCATATTTTATGAGTTGGGCGCAGCTGTTAGCAAGAATTTCCACATATTTGAGGGGTGGTACAGGACTGTACCAGGTCATATGGGCAATAAAGGGTGAAGCACTGCTGTTAGAAGGTAGTTTGGGGTCTAGTTTGGAGCTACACATCATCCTTCAGCCTAGACGCCACTTGGAAAGGTGGATATTTATCATTGTGGACTGCTGTATGTTCATTTGGGGCTGTTACAATGACTGTACAATAGCTGGAACGTTGTGAAATCAGTCATTCTGCATATCTTTGATAGGAGTAGGTTCATATCTGATTTTGCTCCTCTATATTGTTGGTTTATCTAGTACTATTGCTGATTGGATAGCCTATATCATTGGTAGCTGTCATATTGCTGTTATTCTTATCTTTCAAGGGTTTATTGCTGCAGCTAATCAAAGTTAATTGTGAGATATCAACATATTTAATCATATTATAATCTTTGTGCGATCTACGACCAGATTTAAGTGTTTTAACATTGTAATAATTTGGAAGGTCTTTCGTTAGATTCATTTTAATTTCTTGCTTTGAATTGTAATCAATGTTTGGATGGCATAGCTGCCAACATTTACATTTTATTATTTGCCAATTTGGCATCGATCCAAATCAGATTTGTAGTCTGCCATTTTGGTATTGACCCAATCTGTAGTTATAATCAGCTAGTTTGGCTTGAGCATTTTAATATTGTTTGCCTATTGGGATTTGATTGTAAATTTGTCATGTCCTCATTTCCGGAGTGATCACTAAATGGTATAAGTGTTTAGCCTATTCATCATTCGCGTAGGCTAAAACTCATGGTAAGGGAATGGAAGTGATTTTGGTTAAGTGATATTCATTGTATCTTTCATATAAGCCAAAGTCATAAGGGCTTCATTAGGGGGAAATTGCAATTCCTATTGTAATTTCTCATACTCAAGTGGGGTAGGACCTATAATTGAGGGGCCAAACTAATAAGTGTTCTCTAAAGGCCAAATTGTAAAAGGGAAAATGAAATCTTTAATTACATTTTCTCTAATCTATTTTAGATAGGACCTATTGACAATTGGTGTTGAGTGTATTGAAGGAATAGGTCCAAGCTAAATGTGATCCAATGCAAATTCAAAAGAGGATTCAAAAAGGGGATCGACCACCATAGAGGAACCCAATGAATGCACAAGGAGAGAATCAAAATTCAAATTTAAATTATATTTCGAAAGGAGGCTCCAAAACCCCAACGACCACCTAGGATCATGTGCCACTTCTAGCGGTCACCTTCATGAAGGAATTCGGCTCAAGCAAAGGCCAATAAGAGCATGGAAATATGTGCCAATGGTTGGAGAGGGTGGATCATGTGCCAAGATAATGACATTTGCCCAATGTTCATTGCTTAGAGTTTTGCGGCCAAGCTAAAGAGATGCCATTCGCCAAGGAAAAATGAATCCGCCTATGCAAAGAGGGTTCGCTCAAGTGGAGGTTCGGCCAAAACAATGAAACAAGGAATGAAGGAAATTCGATGCATAATGCCTCTCGCCCATGTTGAGGATCAATACATCTGCCAAGGTCATAGCATTCAGCAAGGATATCACGCCATCCTATGAGGATCGCCAATGCTAAAGGAAAATCGTTCAAGCCTCAAAGAAGATCGCCATGGGAGAATTCGCCAAGGTTAGAGATATAAGGAAAATCGGCCAAGTCACATTCGCCTATGCTAGGCTTATTTCAAACAAGATAGTGATTTCATGGAGAAGGAGACCCCATTGCCTAGAGGATCGATTTACTAGTTGTATTCATTTAAAATTGCTTTGCAAGTTTTTAAATGAATAATGGAATATCGTATATTGTTCATGAACTTGGCATTTCATTGGTGGAATTCAAATCTCTATTCCAATTCGCCCAAGAGAAGTGACGCTTGCCCATGAAGGATCACTCCTACCAATGCATAAGCCCAATCAGCCATGAAAGCTAAGGATAAATAGAAGAGCTCATGACATTTGAGGGCATGACTGATTTGGTATTCAGAGATCTATTAAGTGTTGGGAGAGATTGACATCATTGAAGATCATTGCTTATGCCATTCGCTCAAAGCTTTGAAGAGGATTTTCATCATTATTAGAAGATACACTTCATGCTGGTCATTACTTCAGACATTTGCAGCTGCTCAGGAACAGTAATTGGAGGACTGATATTCATTAGAGAACCTTCTTATTGGCTGTTTTATATCAGACTGTTGCAACAGTGCTACAGTCATATTATAGCCCCCTTCGGAGGTGTTTTAAGGGCTATCAAGAGCTGAAGTCAATTGGCAACAACTTGGCAATAATCCTTTATTATTGGGTTATCACTAAATTCCATATTTGAGGCTATTTGTAATAGACAAGAAGTCTGATTTCATTTCTGTATGTGGCTGTCACAGTGGACAGCAAACTATTGATTGTAATTGCATCATTTCTCTTGAAAGAATAAAGCACTTTGAGTTGGGTTTCATTGAAGTATTTGTGCACTTGTTCAATTTCATTTGAGTGGGCTAATTGTTTGCAAGTATTCTTGGTTAAGTTGCAATATAAAATTCAAACAATCACTAAGGAACATTACAAAATTGGTCAGCTTGCTGCCAGTGAGCTGCATTACTTGTTTGCCTTGTCCACATTCTAGTTCCGTATGCTCTCACCTTGCCCACATTGGTGTAGTATGCACACCCAATTTTTTTAATTTTTACAACAATATGTAAATGCATACAATTCAATCTCCTCAACACTTTCTGATCATCCAGATCTTGAAATGGGTATGGTGAGAGCATATGTTGTGTTGGAAACTCACAATTACCCAATGCAGTTAACAATGCTCACTACAACTAGGCGGCCACGCCGACCACAATCTACGCTTCTTCAGCAGAGTGGTTGTGTTTTCACACAATATGCTCGCACTAGGCGGCAAGCCGTCCATAGCTACACTTATTTAGTGGAGTGCGAATCCAATAGAATGAAGGCACACAAGGTGACAAGATGACCTGATCAACACCTCTTCGGCGGACTACGTGCATGCAAGCCATTGACAAAATGTCTAACTTGCTCAAACCAAAATGGTCGATATAACAAGTTGTTCATGCCAAAAGGGCTGAAAGATGAATGCTATAAAATATTGGTGGTGAACTGTCCAATTTACAATATGAAATGCATCATGAAATGGCCCATGGCGGTACTACCATCCAAGGTTTACAAACACAAGATATTGCAATGATGTAAAGTAAATACAATGAACTATAGAGGCTGCAAAATCAACTTATAATTCTGATTTCAACATGACATCACTATTGCAGCATACAAAAATACTCTGAAATTGCAAGGAAACATGATAGAAAGCATGCATAAACTGTCTACAACCGAAAACACTAAAAATATACCATAGCAGAAGCCATCAAACTGAAACTGGAGGTCTGATTTGAATTTGATATCATTGATATACTGTTGTTGCAGGTTTGATACACTGTTTCAGCAGTGTAGAAACCCTAACAATAGACCATAACCACATCATAACTCCCTGAAAACCAAAAAATCCACCTCCAAAACAGCACAAACATCTTCTACAATCCTAGGCGCTTCCACACCAAACAAATTATGCAAGGAAAGAGGGGTGATTCAGCCAAGAAACCACACGCCTCCTACAACAGGTATGACCTGGTACTAAGATGGTATGTGTAATGTCCCCATTTTTCGAGTGATCACCTAATGGAGTTTGTTAGCCTATCCTATTCTCATAGGCTAAGCCAAAGGGCTAAGGGAATGACGTATCTGATTAAATATTCTATTTAATCAATTTATTAGGGCAAATTGATAATGAGAGATGACTGTGTATATTTTTGTGAGCTTATTGGTGAATTAAAAATAAATTAAATAATTTGCCCTAGAGGTGAGCAACCGTGGAGAGAGAAGAAAGAAATTAAGGAAGGAGAATAAAAAGAAGAGAATACCAAAGATGGTTGACAGTTGGCTAAATTGAAGGAGAAAATAAGATAGATCAAAATAAGATTCCTTTGAGGTGGATGACCTAGTGAAAGGTCCAAATCATGAAATGATAAGTGCCAAAAGAGGTTCGCTCCTCTTGGAGGAAGGAATAAAAATAAGAAAAATAAAATACCTTATCCTTGGGCGCCTAGCATGAGGTCAGACCTATTGGGAGGAGAAAAAGAAAATAAAATAAAAATATTGCCAAAATGAGGTCGGCTAGGGCTAGAGTTAGAGGAAGAATTGGCTATAAATATAAGTTCTTTTGGAGTCATTCCATCATCCATTCACATTATATTTCTTCTTGAGATTTTCTGATTTGGCTGCAACTTAGGTTGAGCTATATTCCAAGGACGAAAACCCTTGTGAATACGGTGAGTTGGATGAAAACCTAGCTCATCTTGTGGAGGACTCATAACGGAGTTCTATTTGCACTTCATTAGAGACATTTGGAGGTTTGGAGCATCATTGCATATTCAGATTTGCAGATCAGATTTGGAGCAACATTGTTGGTGGTCTTTGTGTTGATATTGCACTAGGGTTTCACCCTATAAGTTGAGCACCACCTTTGGAGGAGATCAATTTGGCTTGGAGAGAGGTGATTCCCATCATTGGAGGGTTTTTTCCAAAACCTAACTTGCAGCCGCCATCATTCCTTGTGAGCGCCGCCCTTTGGAGAGTTTGTTTGAGCTTCATTCGCCATATTTTGGTATGTACAACCTTAGGGTTTAGGGCAGTTTTGAACAGCAGCATTCTAGGCCATGTTTGATCATGTTTAGCCCATGCTTTTGATGTAATTTTCAGTTTGTATACTCAGATTTGTAACAGCAGAAGTTATCTTCAGATAATCAGATTTATATGATGCATTTGATGGCCATATATTGTGTATTTCATGGTGGATTTCATGTTTGATATGAATATCAATTGGTAGCATCATTTGGCATGTTTATTTGTCATGTTTTGACACTTGTATGTTCGCTGTTATAATTGTTTTGAAATTATAAAAAATAAAATCAGAATTTGAGTTAGGGTTTGAGCAGAAATAAAAATCAGAATTTTAGGGCAGATCCCATTGGGGCTATTACAGTACGGCCCAGCCAACAACAATGTAAAACACTAAAAAACCTTCCAAACAACTTTGATAAACTCCATCAAACCCTTGGGCCTTGATTCCAAACAGGTATTCAGTCAATATTTTAAATCTCAATCTTTATCAGAGCATTATATGGCACCTGGCAATTGTACGGTTTGCTAGGAAGAATAAGGAAACTCCAAACAAATACCAGTACCAAAACAAACTGAAATCACAACTTCAAAACACATCAAAATTGCCCATTTCCAATAAAACAAACAAACTTCACTTGCAACACAGATGTGATTTCTGTATGAAACCACCACAACCAGCTAGGGAGGATTTTTCACCACCGAAACTAGTAATCTCAAGAGGGTTTTCGTCCTCAAGAAATTCAAGAACTTAGGTTCTCTCCATAAACAAAATGCAAATTCATATCATGGCTAACCCTCCAAATGAGCTCCAACTCCCTTTTTATAATATTTTGGAGGGAAATAACCAATTTTAAAATATCTTAATTTCTTTTTCCCTCACAAAGACCTTTTTGAAAAATAATAATAACTTATCATGTGCAAAGGTGTAATGGCCCCATTTTCTGAGTGATCACCTAATGGAGTTGTTTAGCCTATCCTATTCTCATAGGCTAAGCCGGAGGGCTAAGGGAATGACCTAATTGATTAAATATTCTATTTAATCAATTTTATTGGGCAAATTGAAGATATGAAATGACTTCTTATATTTTTGTGAGCCATTGGATGAAGAAGAAATAATTAAATAAAATAGCTAAGGAGGTGAGTGACCCGGGAAGGAGAAAATAAAGGATAGCAAATGACTTTCTATATTTTTGTAAGCCAAGGGAAAAAATAAAATAAATCAAAATAATTTTCCTTGACGTGGACGACCTAGGGAGAGGTCAAGAAATGAATTATTAAGTGCCAAAAGAGGTTCACTCCTCTTGGGAAAAATAAGGAAAAATAAAATAAAAATATTTTATGTTTTCATAGCATGAGGTTGGCCAAAGGAGAAGAAAAAAAATTAAAGTAAATTACCAGGGGAGGTCGGTTAGGGCTGGAAGGGAAAGGAAAAGTGGCTATAAATATAAGTCATTTGGAGTCATTTCATCATCATTCATTTCAGATTTTCTCATTGAGTTTATCTCATTTGGCTGCAACGTTTGTTGGGCACAAATCCAAGGACGAAGACCCTTGTGATCCTTGGTGAGTTGGACGAAACCCTAGCTCATCATTGTGGTGGACTCATTACGGAGTTCAACTTGCACTTCATTAGAGATCATTGGAGGATTGGAGCTCATTGCATATTCAGATTTTTGGATCAGATTTGGAGCAGCACTTCTTGGTGGCATTTTGTGTTCATTTGGCACTAGGGCTTTGCCCTAGACTTGAGCGCCACACTTGGAGGTGGGCGAATTGTGCTTGGAGGAGGCGATTTCATCTATTGTGGGTTTCCAAACCCTAGACCAAGCAGCAGCTGCCTTTACCTTGCAAGCACCGCCATTGGAGGGTTTGATTGTGCATCATTCATCATCATTTGATATGTATAACCGTAGGGTTTAGGGCAGACTTGGGAAGCAGCATTTAGGGCATGTTTTGTCATGTTTGAGCCCTTGTTTTGGATGTAATATTCAGACTTCATATTCTGATTTGTAACAACAGACTTCTATTCTGAAAATCAGACTTGGTTATTGGATTTGGATGCTCTACATTGTGTATTTCATGCTGTAATTCATGCTTGTGATGAATGTCAACTTGTAGTATCATTTTCCATCATTATTTGTCATGTTTGGATATGTATTTGTTCGCTGTGATCACATGTTTATAATCAGAAAATAAAATCAGAATCTAGGGTTTTGAGCAGAAATCTAAAGTGCAGAAATTTAGGGCAGAATTCAGAAATTTAATTTCAGAATTTTAGGGCAGATCCCATTGGGGATATTACAGTGGTATCAGAGCTTTGATCTTGCCAGCCTGAAGGGTTTATTCATGCATGAATCCCAAAGATAGAAGATACAGTTTGGCTTTGAAGGAAGATTGTACCAAATTTGTGGATATTTGTATCCCAATACCATTTTGGTATTGAAGGAGTTTTTCAGGCTGTATATTAGATTGAAGAAGATATTTTCCAGCGCCATATATTGAGGGTTTTGTGACCATACTTCAGCTAGGGTATTACCCTAGGGTGAGCGCCATCTCCAAGGAAGGCGAGTTCATGTTGGTAAGCATTTGAAGATCATACCCTAGCCGCCGCCAAGGGAGATTCATAATCAGATTTAATTGTAGGTTTCAGCTTCATTTTGGAAGTTAATTTTGGAGAATATCATTAGGGTTTGTGCCCTAGGGAAGCGCCAATCATGGGAGAGCAGAAATTCAGACTTTGAGGGAGAATTGAAGGCCAAAAACCTAGTCACCACTCTCATCTAGCATGCCAAAGCCTTCCACCATGGAGAGCCATCATCGAGAAGGAATCATGGAGTAGTTGGAGCAGCAACATTGCCATCTAGGGTTTGAAAATTATCATTGTTGTCAATCAGATTTCTACAGGGCAGGTCTGAGTTTTAATATATTTTGTTGATGTTACTTCATTGTTGGCCACCAATACTGAATTTGCACATTGGTGCATGGGTGTGGAGTTATCTTATGCTTGGTGATTGTCATTAGTAGTGGCATTATGACATTATTTTATGTATATCTATTTGCTGTTCCAAGTAAACAAACTCAGAAATAAACCCTAGCAGCCTTCACGACAAGGGTTTGACAAATCAGAAATTTGTTTCTAGAATTATGGCAATGGTTCAGGTGGGCAGATTTGATGCTCTTAAAGGAGATGAATACAAGTTGCTTTGAATCTCTTAGAGAAAGTCAAAATGAGATGATAAGAACTCTCCAAAGGTTCTGTTGTACCCAATCAAATTTTTTTGCTTCATTAAAACATTTTGTGAAAGTCTAGAAAATTTTTCGTCAAAAAGTCAAAAAGTCAAAATTTCTAAAAATAGAAATTTCTATTTTTAGAAAGTTTCTAAAAATAGACGTCAAATTAGGTTTTATGGGTTTCTTGAGATATAGATGTTGGCAAAATTTTCTAAAAATAGAAAGTTTCTAAAAATAGAATCTCCGATTCAGGTGTCGTGCCTGGTTCTGATTCGCTGATTTTGCTTCACGATCAAGGTGGTCCAGACGGAATCTGCAAAAGGTTGAGTTTTCTCTACTGGGTCAATTCTGCTTTTTCAGTTGGCGAAGCACAAGCCCTGGAGTAATCAATAAAGGATTTTCATCTGCTAGAGATCAGTTTCAAGTTTTCTGGGCTGTGCAGACAACGCAGAACTGTCAAGCAGTCGTTGACGGACGAAGAACGGGAAACGGAGCACGGTGAATCCATAAAGTGTGGAAAAGTTAAAAATCTTCGAAAATGGTTAAGGCATGGATTTCCAAGCGCCCCTAGAGGCTGGGGGCACCCAGCTTTAGCAGACTTAGTTTTTTCTTCGTGTTTTTCAGAAAATGCGAAAAATGTCTCCGTTAGTCAGTTCTCGGGTTGATAAAAGCAGTCATTTTGGTCAACAGATCCTGAAAAGCTGGGAGCCACATCAAATATACCCAGGCTATCCAATCCATCCTTCATTCAGTGGCAGTCGTCCGACAAATCATCGGAATCAGTGGCAGAAAGCAGCTGCTGGCACAGGAAACGAGGTGAATTGCAAACAGAGGTTGAAAATCATAAATTTTTCTAAGGCATGAATTTTCAGGCGCCGCTGGAGGAAGAGGGCGCCCATCTTTCTCAGAGCTATTTTATTTTTCACATTTTTGAGAAACGTCAAAAAGTCTCCGTCAACCTGATTCCGGGTGGTCAAAATCAGTCAAACTCAGTCGAAATGCCCGTAAAAGATGGAAATTCATCTCAGGTATGTTCAGGCTACTCAGATCACCTCTCATCCTACTTCAGCAGTTAGTCAGACGACCAGAAACGAGGATCGAATGGGACCTGCGGCACGCAAAATGGAGAAATGGAAAGAAAAATTCAAAATACAAAAATATTCTAAGGCATGATTTCCTAGGCGCCCTTGGAGGCTAGGGGCGCCCATCATCACCAGAGTTAGAATATTTTCCATGTTTTTCCAAAAAATGACAAATCTTCCTTCGTCAGCCTGTTTGGATCCACAAAAAATCAGTTTGGCTCAGTTTTCGAGGCAAGCGAAAGGTACAATCAGTTCAATTTTCATCAAGCTTGCCTGTCTACCAGATCATCAGACTCAGTTTTGCTCCAGGAGGCGAGATTCGACACCCTAACTGGGTATCCCGGTCACCGGAATGCGCGAAGAAGACAAAAAGTCTGAAAAGTTGAAAATTTCCAAAAAATGGTTAAGGCATGAAAAACCAGGCACCCCTGGAGGCTAGGGGCGCCCAATTTTTCAGGTGTTAGAAAATTTTCATCTCTGGCAGTGTTTTCTCGACAGCCGCTTCCGTTCTTCGTCCGGCCGCAGGTTTTAGAAGTCAGATTTACAGTCAGACGTTGTCAAATCGTCAGTTCGAGGCTAGGGATCGAATCAGAATTGATAAATCTTCAAGGTGCCATGATCAATTAGCTTTTTCAGTCAAATGGTGCCAGTTTACCGTCTTGTTGAAGTCAGGGACAGGCCATGCAGGAGTTAGAACGAGTGCAAAAGTGTCGAAACGAAAGAAAAATTGGCTAACACTTTTGCAATCTCGCGTGTTTGATGACATCATCAAATAAGATATTTTTTTTCATCTCACACATGAAGCCATAGGCAGCTATAAAATAGGGATTCTTCCTATTCGAAGATATCTACTTGGATTTGTGCTTTAAAAGATGCTTTCCTCATGGATAAGATTCAAGCTTTATTTTTTCATAAAGAAAGCCGCATTTTTGCCCTAAAGTTCTATAAAGACAAGCTTTTGGCCTCTTTTATTCATTACTTTTGCAGGTTGCATCCAGAAGAGGAAGATTTTTATTTTCTTTCCATGAAGATTCAAAGACCCAAACAGAGTGCTTTTTCTGCATTCTTCATAGTTTCGGGATGAGGAAGCACGGAGGCACGCTTTTTCAAGGTCCTTTTTTCTAGGGGATCACTTTTCAGAAATAGGGCCGGAGCTTTTTCAGTTTTCATCGAAATGGGTCTATTTGAAATTTCATCCTCTTGAAGATTGGAAATTTTTATCTTTTTGGAAATCTGCTTTTTTGCTGCTTTTTCGGGAAATCCTCTGCTTTTTCAAAATCCGACGATCTAGGTTGCTTCAGAACATGATTGTTTACAAAACCCATGTGCCACCTTTTTCTCTCAAAATCTGCTTTTTAAAAGAAATCAGCAAACAGTTTTCAGCCTTTTGTGCAAAATATTTCTGAACATAGGCGAGAAGGTGTGACATAATAACAAGAAAAAACTATCAGAGAAGAATTGTTCGAAAGTGGCTGAAAGAAAAACAGAATGTTTTGCCAAGGAACATTGGACGTGAATGACTTCAAGGTGGTCAGGTCCCATCTTGGTAGAAGTATCCGACACACGAATGTGAATCTCTTTGAGGTTGCAGTAGATGATCTGAAGGAGAGAGTGTTGAAGGATGGAGAAGATAAAGTAGCCCTCAATGCTGAAAATAGGTAGCTGCAGCAATATATTTATATTAGTGGATGATGTCACCAACAGGGCAAGAATGAAGATGAGGATGTGACTCAAAAGAAAGCAGCTTTAACTCAAATGCTTTTTGTTTTAAAGCATTTGCTTTCATCCAAAGCTTATCCATCCTTAAAATAGTAAAAAGTCACTTTGTAATAGTTGGAGCTTTCTTTGCTTTAAAGCAGATTGTTTTAAAGCAATTGTTAGTTATAATTTTTGTCTTAGAATAGAAATAAAGCTTGCGAGTTGGCAAGTTAGCTAGGTTAAATCAAGGAAATTTTAGGGTTCCCTACTCCTTTGATTTAGTATAAATAAGGGCAGCCTTGCCCATTTGTAAAAGAATAGTAATTGTGATAGCAAAATTTGTTGTGCCTATTCTAGCCTGCAGAAATTGTTATTTCAGCTAATTGTTCACTCTGTGATATCTGTTTTCCAGTGTTTGATCGCGTATTGTATGCCTGCCTTTTGCTACAATATTGCTGTCCTGGAGTTGTATCAACTTTATGATATTGGAATAGAAGTCTCATGCCTGCCATTTGCTTTGATTTTCTATCTCAGATCATATAGTTTTGTCGTCAAATGTGTGGCTTGCGTAATCTTATTTCAGCTTTCATCTTAAAGTACAATGAGTCTTCTGATGTAAATCTGGAAGGAGTTTATTAAAGCTTTTATGTTAAAAACAAATCATTCCTTGTTAACTTTTAATCCCTTTGCTCTGAATTTACTTAGGTGATTAAAAGCGTCGTTTAGCTTAGGCCTAGCTGTAGTTAGAAGTTTTAAAAAGGAAAAACCTCTGCTGCAACGATTTAGAGTTTTATAACCTTGTGCTCACAGCTGAGAATCAAAAAAAGAAGATAGGCAAATTTGTTTTATTTATCTTTCAAGCGAACATCAGCAAAAAGGGAACTCCTCTGTAATGTCCCCTTTTCACAAATCAAAATCTCTTTACCTAGTTCACAAATCTCAACTTGCAAAAAGAGAACATTAGTACATTTTTCATTTAAAGCCATTCACATAAGAACATTGTTCCTACCATTTCTATGATCAAATGCCAATTCATAATTTTAGTTCATCATTGATTACTTTCATCATACATTACTATCATCAATCTATGATTACTTTCAATGCATATCATTATTATGAATCTATAATTACTTTCAATGCATATCACTATTGCTAATCTTATGATTGCTTGAATGCACATTATCTTTCATTCTTATTTCACATGTTATTCTTATGATCACTATTCATATGCCTTGCATATCATTAACATTTCACATGTTACTCTCATGATCATTATCAATATGCCTTGCATATTCTCTATCATGACATTTCACATGATCTATGAATTTTATCCATATATATTGCAACTTGCTATCTTTTCATATGTCATTTATTAGCAACTTATGTGGGATGAGATGAGAGTTGCCGTTATCCACCATGGGGCTCTAATGTCTCCTATCCTTGGACTCAAGTGGTATCCTTAATACCTTTAGAGTCCAGGCCTCTATGAGACTCCTTGGTACTCTTTATGATGCCTTACATCAAAGTAACCAAGGCCATTACATCACTATCCTTTCATCATGGGTACCTTATACCTCATGTGACAAGGCCTCTATGTAATAAACATTCTTTGCATCATGGGTACCTTATACCTCATGTGTAATACCCCTCGCTTTTTTTTTTGCCTATGACATGTTATTTTTGTGTTTCTTATGACAGTTCTGGTTTAGATGATAGTCTTGTAGCGCTTGTTTACAGTTTCGAGATGTTTGGACTTTTACGTTATGGTTTATGATCTCCTTGAGCTTGATGGACTCCTTGATATTATGCTAGCTGATTATGGATCTATAATAGGATGATGCTTGATTACTTGTACTTTGTGCTTTCACAGTTGATGGACATGATTATGGATTAATGTTACTTTTAGTTTAATATGTTGTTTGATCATGATTATGATGTATGACTGGTATTAGTTATTTAATGATGTGTTACTTGAACGGAACAGTGTTGCATTACTCGTGTCCGAGTACCCTGCCACGCTACGACTTCCGTTCATTATGCTTGTGATTACATGGTTATATATGTATATATGCACAACCTTGTTGTTCGTTGCAGGATGCAGGTACCGGGCATCGACTCCACCTGAATTACCAGGTCTGAGCGTGCCCTAGCCAATGGAATTGTGGATTGGAGTTGACATGAGGTTCCCCTAATTAGTCAACATCCTCAAGGAGGATGAGCCTTCAGTGTTGTACCCTGTCGACACCATCAGTGGGACTGTTGTCGTCATGTGTCGTTATGTCCTGTGGCTTCTCTTGGGTTAGGTATCACCTTGTAAATTAGGGTATATCCAATTCAAGTGGCAATCTATGCATGGTTGGTATTTCAAAAAATAAATAAGGTTAAAGCTAAGTTAACATTAAATAAACATTGCTAAGGTTTATGTGTGTGGTTTATTAATTATAGATAATTGGTAAAACTAATATGAAAAATAGTAATTAAATAAATAAATTGGATAAATAATTAAATGAGTAAAATGAAATAATAAGTCCTAAGTTGTAAGTGGATTTAATTCAAAGAAAATAAGTTTTATAAGTAAGATGATTAAACAATTACCATCTTGATTAAATGAATTGACGGTAATAAGGATAATGTTCTAAAAGATTAAATTTTGGGGTTGTCGCCTGGTTTTATGCGTTCAATATTTGGAGATGAGTAAAAAAAAAATTAATTAATGTCTCTTGGCCGTCATCTGCAAGTTTGAGGTGTGGAATCCCTTGGTAAGTGAAATTGAGGAATCTCACGAGAATGTGGGATGTTGGAAAATGGAGAGCCATGCCTCCTGCATTTACCCGAGGAGCCCAATCCTTGTTTCAAGGAAGTGGGTGGTTGGAAAGGCAGGCTTGTCTCCTGCATATATCCGGGAAGTGAGTCCTGGTTTAGGGAGAAAGGGAAAAAGATTTCTGAAAAAAAGGAAGGTCGGAAGAAATTGGAGAGGGAGAAAGCAGCTACAGGAATCAACAAGGCAACTCTTGAATATTTAGACCGGGTACCTCATTTCTTTTTACAGATTAATGTTTAGCTTGCAAATTCATCATTAAATTTAACAAGGAAGACTGGAGTGTAGGATTAGATTTGGAAATGTAGCTGTTATAGTTTTGCTTGCAGATGTTTAGTGCCATTCATTTAACTTTATTTATAAGTTCTTTTGGAATCGTTATCTTGTTGTTCCCTCCATTGTCATGAGCATCGATCTGTAGCCACCTGTATCTGAAGGTTCCTCTAATCTATTCTTTTTTTTGGCAATCATCTGCATGTGTGGGAACTGTCCATTCGAAGCTTATGATCAGACCTGTCGAAAACTCTTATTACTCACTACTATTAATTATGTTCTTTGAATGGTGGTCCTCGTAGCCATCTGAGTTTTTTCTTTTTTTGGGAACCCTAGTCTGCATCTGTGGACTACCTATTTAAACTTGCCCATACGTTAAGCTACCAATCCATCCTATCGTATGGCGCTGCTAATCAAGTGAGCTATGCCAGGTAATAATTCTTGTCCTTTAGGTTGGTGGCCTTGGGTAGTTCACACTGAAACCAACATATAAGTAGCTCGACCCTGTCCATCCGATCGCCTCGAAGTAAAATGTGGCTTAAACACTTCAATGCATATTCCAACTAAAGGGCAGAGATCGTGGCCTGCGATCATTCTGTGAAACGTTTTGTTTTCTGAAGCTGACCGTTCTCCTATTAACCGCAAATGGCCTTGTCGTCACCATGTGATGATTCTGTAGAGAACTATTCCGTCACCCAACATTTAGTTCCATTTTGTTGACTACCCTGCAATCGTGACATCAAGCAACATATATATATATATATATATATATATATATATATATATATATATATATATATATATATATATATATATATATATATATTAGAAGAACATATTAAATTACAGAACATGACCTTTCGGTTCAGTTCTAGGATGACTGTCCAAATTTTTAGAAATATTTGTAATAATATAAATAGCACTATTACTCTTAGTACTACATAATCCTATGTAAGTGATACTACAGGTTTAAAACTATAGCCACTCATTGCCTAAAACTGCTGATGTTACCACCCTGGCTATTAGAGACACACCGGGCTCTCACCCCATTCGCAATCTTTGTGATGACTGTGTCTACCTATGATGGTGCGGCTTAATCCTATGTAAGTGACGCCTTAGATTTAAAATTTTAGGCATACATTTCTACACTACTGATGTTGCTAATAGGAACACCCTAGACTCTCATACCGTTTGCAATCTCTATGATGACCATACCTTCCTGTGACAGTAGGGTCTAACTGCACGTAAGAGTGACTTCAGATTAAAATGACAGCAACATGTGTTTTACACTCATCCAGATTAATACCTTGTAGTGGGGATTGGTGATTAGAGTCCATCAACTCATTCGTTCCCCAACTGTTGGGCTGATCATGCTAAAATCCCATCGTCCGTAGGAGATGTTAATCTGCCACAATGTCGACCCATCTGCTTAGGTTTGGGTGCTTTAACAATCAACCCATTTTGTGCTTAACTTGTAACCTTGCACCCTTTCATATTTTGCACTCCATGAGATGACATTTCGTGGGCGTACTGTCCATGGCTTGCGCTGGACCTTTCTCCGGGGCTGCGCGCCATGAGCACAAATGTATTTCAAAGAGCTCCTTATCATTAGCAGACTGCAATCACTTCATTCCATGAGAAAACACTCTGCAGATAACGGTCTGTGTTTACTCTTTTTGATTCTAACTTTCATTCCACTTTGTATGTGGCAGTTTCCGAATTAGAAGTAGATGCAGTAATCTTCCTTATAGGAATTCCAAGAGTAAGTTGCTCTTTGTGTACATGGCAAAGGGGAAGTTGTCTTTTAGAAAGTTTCCTTTGGATTGTTTTGTCTATCAGGAAGTGCGACCTACCCTTTAGGAAGGCTCTGCGAATTGTTATTAGAATATAATCATGTGTGTATGCCGTTGAGGCAATTAAATATCAACCTAACCATAGATAACTAAAATAAAATAAAAACAATCTTCCCTTGTTCTTAAGATGATGTACAAGATAATGCGGACTAGTTATTTAATTGTTTGAATTTCGTAATTATTTACATGATTTATTTAGGTAAGTTGGGAGTTGTGGGATTAAAATCAGTAGGTTATTGATTTGTCATGAAATTTGATTGATATAAATCATTATGTAATGATACCATCTTATAATTTTATAATAAGGTGATTAATTAAACACAGTAGAGTTGTAAATAAGATGAAACGTTAATTACTTAACGATCTGTGGAATTTTAATATAATTATTGTTGTCACTGTTATTATTATTATTACTATTATTATTATTATTGTTTTTATTATTATTATTACTATTATTATTATTATTTGCATCGCGTGATTTATTTAAATCAAGCCATCGAAATTGATATAATCTATTATCGGGATTATTAAATGATAAATTTAAATGTATATCAGATTTGGGATAAGTGAATATTCATTATGTTGTTTCGTGGAATGGATAAATGTATTTAACATAGTATTTAAATCGATCACCTTCTCTTATTTAATGACTTGTTGAACTAGATTTCGTTAGTCGTAAATATATTTTGATATTCTCATGAATGTTGTGATAGATAGACAATGATATGTGATCTATAGGTAGTTGTAATCGTTAATTACGTAGATGTGATTTACACTGTTCCTCTTTTGGTTATAAATTAAATCGGAATACTCATCTTATCCGTATGAAATGAATTTAAACTTTCCTTATAATTCATTTAATCAATTTGATTTATAATACTGATAATAGAAGTTCACCTTGGTTACGTCAATGATAATTGTTTCACGTAGATTAATTAAATGATTATTTTAATACATGTTTAAACATAATTCACTATATTGTAAGTCATAGATTTATCCCTTGCAAGAATACAATCGAACGACAAGCTTTATCTTGATGATTGATATACCAATGTAACAACTTAGTCAAGTGCAAATTGCTATAATGGAATTAGTTGTTGTAACGCCCGCCTTGAACGCCTTAAAGAATACATACTTATGCAATACGAAACAAGAAATTTTTTTTTTAAAATGATAAAGTAACGATAACATAATCAATTACGACATATTCTCTAAGGGTCCAAGGCTGCATCACTTAACAAATCAACTAACATAATTCAATATTCATCAGTAACTGATCCAAGTCCATGCTCAAATAAATAACTTATTCACATTCATTGCAAATCATCAAATAACAGAATTTGCATGATTAAAATACATAACTAAAATGCTTTTGTTACACATAAGTACATCATGACATCATTACATTGCCATTTTCAGACTACATCAGAATCACATACATTATGATTGATCTGTTACACAAATCTGGTACAAGATTATACACATGCATCTTCATCAACTGGGAGAAGTACAACTGGAACAAATCTTTTCTGCACATGAACTTGACAAGGGATAACCAATGGATAAAATAGCTCTTCCACCCGACCATGTGGAACCCTAAGGTCCACCCCCCGAGCTAGGAGTTAACATGAGGTCCCAAACAATGACAGTCAGGTAGACAAGGACTAACATGAACAAAGGACGACCAAACGCCAATACAACACATGGCAATATCAATACAACACAACATAACTTAACTTTCACTTTCACTTCCAGAGGCGACACAAAACAAATGAGGAGAGACCGAACAAGGGATGCTAGGTTGTAGTAGGGAGAGTGTCATCGCACGGTCCTAACATGGGTTATCCTGACAGCCTCTCACTAGGCGCCGGCCCCATAGGGTGACACATGCGGAATCGACCTTCCTTTCATGAGGACAAGGAAGTCAATCATGCCGACCAGGCCTTCTCTACCCATCCTTAGTCTAAACAAGCACTACAGGCCATGGGAGAGGATTCCATTAATCTTATTAATGTGAAATCTACCCTTAACCCCCCTAGTTTATTTTAGGTTATCACTTGATTAATCTACCTTCAACGGGTTATCCTGACTGCCACTTTGGGCGCCGGCCCCACGTTGAAAGCCACTCTCCTTCCTAACACCTAGTAAACCTTAAAACATCATGCAAAACTTAATAACAACACACGTATAAGTACACTGCAAGGCATAAACCTTCTTGCATCAAAATAGAATCATAACATCAATTGTTATCCAACACTTTTAACATTGCAAGACTTTATTCTTTTACAGATCTCGGATCTCTCCTTACGACAAAATGGTACAATAAGATCACATGAGGTTTGATATCTCATCCTGAGATTATTACTTTATAAGACACAACATTCAACCTTGGCAGTACCTCATTATACTTCCTACTATGTTTGATACACATAAACGCTATTACATCACAATTACAAAACAGCAATACACAAGTTGCAAATACTAAACAACGACAACTTAGCCTCTGGAATACAAGTTTGAACAACCTCAATCCGACTCATTACGACACTCATTCAATTCAATTCAATTCAGATTCAAGAGATGAAATACTACAATTCATTCTCAGTTTAATGCAAGCAGCTTCTGCAATAAAATCAACATTATATTACAACAATTAAATTAATACCTTGCAACCAAATCTCTAACCAACCTTATATTGTTTCAAAAGATAAATAAATTGATTAACTAAATCATTACAATACTAGATAAAAGAACCACTTAATTTCCGTTTACCGTTCGACACTTCCATAACGATTCGATCTTTATATATTTTCCTTCAATCTTGTCCAGTTAACTTTATTCTATCGAGGAGTGAAATGGACAAGAACGCTAAATTAATACTATATAACTACACGACAATTATATCAACGACGAGCATTATTGTTTTATTGCATGTCTTCGTCGTAATGGTGACTCAGAAATGTTTTAATCGAAAAGATTTAAGTCTATCTAAACAGAAGATCCGAATAGCCATACATTTGCCGTTACGCTTGATCGATGCATAAAGTATGTTTATCTCCATGGCGTTCCGATTGCTATATCTGTTGCCGCTGATAAAATCTATCTTAATTCGCAGAGGTGTTAAATTGCTATTGACTTTTTACCATTAAAAGGAATGACAATACTTCTATTGATAGCATCGGACTTAAACAATTTATTTCAGACAGACATTGGCATCACAATCATTCTGTAGGATTCGACAGTTGATTTCTGTATGTACTCAGTTGAATTCCCTCGCTGCACTGGCCTTCGGAGATGCAAGAAAGAAAGATGGAGTTCAATGACTGAGTGAGGATAGCAATGTTCTCAGACTGTGCAATTGTTTCCGCACCCAATTACATTTGCTTGAAATTTTCTAAAGCCTTTTCAATGCTCATCCTGTATCATTGTATTTACTAGGGCCGACATTACTTCGAAGCACTTTGTCAAACAGTTCACTTGTCTTGTCTATACATCCACATTTCGCATACATGCTTATCAGAGTATTTGAATACCCAGCAGGAACTTCTGGTTTCACTATGTTTTGGTGAATATCATCAATGATTCTGAGGCTCCTCTATTGACGCTAAAGGGAAAACATTATCAATGATCATCATTACCACGCTTCGTATACACTTCAACATCCATTTATGAAACATGGACTGGGCAATATGTTACATGCGCTGATATTGTTCATGTTCAAACTTGACTGTCACAGCACAAGAATATCCATATCCTCTGGTGACCTCACCACACCATTACTCGTAATAGTATAATGGCCTCTGGCAACAAGCCTATCAAACAATTCCCCTTTCTCGCAGAGCTTCCTAATCAAATGCACAACATTGTCATCCTCATAGATAGCCTTAAGCCGCACAATGTTGGGATGCTGATAAAGGTAGCGGAGTCTGGTTTACACACGCCAATTGCATTTGCTTGAGAGTTTCTAAAGCCTCTTCAACAAAACTGTTACGTGCAATTTCTGCAATCTTTGAAGCATTATGTCAAACAGTTCACTCTTTTATTTATGCTTCCACATCGCACCCATGAAATGGGCATCCACATGCTCCATATCCTTTAGTAGAACCACACAATGAGAATTCACAAGGCAAAAGAGGATTTGGGCCAAAGACTGAGCCATCTTCCAGTTCCCCATTTGATTGGGGTCCGAGATCATCAACCAGGGGTCCCAATATATGTTTTCCTAGCTGATGATGAAGACTCGACTGCAAGCTTGCAAAAATGGTCAACTAGCTTGAGCGCCCTTGCCATTTTGGAACAACTGAAGTGCTAAAACTTCAAACACAAAATAGTTGTGCAGAGAAGCATTCAAATTACTGCGTAACAGAATAGAAGAGAAGCGTTTCCCATAAAAACGGTAACAAACTTGCAGACTGGCCAAAAACAATTGGGAAATTATAAATTTTAATCAATCGAGTGACGGAAGGTATCCAAACAAGCAGAAAACTCCAGCTATGGAGTACGCTAGACAATGGAACATAGTATAATACTAAGTTAATGGCGGAAGAAGGAATCCGGTCTTTCATTCAAAACGAGTGACATCCAGGCAGCGAACTACCTATTATCATCGGTCCACAAACGGAATAATGCCAAACACACAAAACAGTATACATAAGATATCGTTTCACAACCCTAGATGAAAGACGGGATATCAAGGCTTCAGAGGTTTTCACCAAATCGAATAACAATAAGACCATGGCGGCGAACTACCAATCACGCCTTAGCATTGCCAACTTGCAGCGCTTCCCAATATTATTGAGTCACTAGATGGAGCCTCCAGCGATCTGTAAACTTTGAAGTTTTGAAAGAATTGCGAGATACCTCTAACCTAACGGTTTTAATTTTATCTGACTGTTTAATTACTTCAGCCGTTTCATACCGAAGGCCGAGCAGTAGGGATAGCGCTCCTAATGATCTTCTTCCCGTTCATAACAGTGCAGCGTCAACTTTCAGATCGCAACATGCTTGTCTGTTGGATGGGTTAAGACCAACTTTCATGCAGTGGATTGAATATGTTATTTCTTTTTTTTTAATATCATTTCACAAACACAAACTACAAACACCCGGTCCAAGCATCGCCGCCATTCCCCAATTGATCGCTGGGGTTGTGATGAATGGTAATGTCAAATGGATACAGATATGAGAAGATGAAGAATTCGTGGAGGAAAGAAATACGTGGTTGAACCTATGCAAAGAATTTACCGAGAGAGATCTGTGAGATTTCAAAGAAATGTCAACTTACATCTTCATACCCTACCAATTTTACGCCAGTCTGAGAGTGCATACGGAATGATTCGGCAAACAGTGGAAGGCAGACAATCGACTTACGGAATCTTTGAGCAGAAACGAGGTATTTAAACCCTAAGAGAAAATGCTGTTTTAACACAGAGAGGACAGTCTATAGACTTGAACTTTGATGGCACAACACAGAGAACAAACTAATTTCGGATCGAACTATTTGGAATCGATTAAACTACAACAGCATTTGCAGATTCAGAAAGAAAATTCAGAGATAGAGCATTCGACGGAACCTGGCTACGCAATCCACTCGACGAATCCGCTTCAATGGCTGTAGTTCCAAGCTGCTTATTTCCTTTCACCTGTGTTGTTCCTTAATGCCTCTACCGCTCTTTTTATAACACAGACTCTCTCCTCTACCAAGGGCTTCGCATGCGATCCCGTGCAACTCCTTTAATATATATATATATATTTTATTTAATTTAATGATCCCCAATCATTATTTATTTTATTTTATTATCATGTTTCTTTATAGCCGACCCAAAATATTGTTTTTAATAAAGTAGTACTATTTCGACAATTATATAATTTTGTACTATACTTTAATTTATCTTATTAATCAAGTTGTGAATCACAATTTACAACATGATTACCACTATTTATTTATTTAAATATTTATTATAATTAATATTATATCGAATAATACAAACTTCTTACAACTTTATTTATCAACAACACTTCTATTAAAATAATAATTTATTTATAGCTAAAATCGACAACTAACGACATTATGCCCATTTAACAACACTTATACTCTTCCGTAGAATAATTCTAATTAAAGCACAACATTACCACACATACTTAGACACCTGCAGAACTCATTAGACTCCAAGATACAATATTACCTGACAGTACGACATGGGCGAATGACAACCAATAACCTCAAGGGTAAACTGACGACGAAGGAACACTGACTAGGGACCTCACGTTAACTCCAACCAACTAATCCATTGGCGAAGGCACGCTCAGACCTGTAATCAGGTGGAGTCGATGCCTAGTACCTGCATCCTGCAGCAACGCACGTTAACCATAACAAGATATACATATACATCACATGCAGTCCTATCGTGAATGGAAATCGCAGTGAGGTAGGGTACTCGAGAACGAGTAATACAACACTGTTCCATTCACGTTTATAAATAACAATCAACTATATTGAACAAGGTATCAGATTACTAATCTACGACATAAAATGATCAACTAACTTCCAATCCCATATAATGAATAACATCAAAGCATCTAAAACATCAGTTCATTTATCAAATTGTAAAGCATAAAGTGACATAATCCAACATCAACATCTGTTATCATAATAATTAGGTTCATACTGAAATAGCAAAATTACTAGAAATCCATCATCAACGATCTAAAAATACTGTCAAAATGTCCAGTACTACTAAGCAAACATCAGTCTGAAAGACGACTCGATGAGGGGCACTACAGTTGTAAGAAGGCATAATTGAGCATAAGTATAATTGATTCTCGTAATGTGTTAATCCAATCTGTGGGTCATAAAACCGTTCTTATAGACTTTGATTGTGTATCTTTCCATGTGGCTAGAGTTCCAGAGGCTTAGCTTGGGATGTCTTGAATTCATGTGGTGTTGTTAAAGGTCTTGAGATCATGATGTTATAAGAAGCCTTGTCGTCCCTAGTTATGTATGGACTAAATGACAAATGAATGATAAAGGTACTTCTTGTGGTTGTATTGTTATCCAACTGGTTATACTAGTCTTGTATCCAGTTTTGTGGTAAGATATGGAACCGGGTGTCATGGAAATCTTAGAGTTGTAATGAATGTGTTATTATGGGCGATGGTCCAGGAGTCCTGCCCTTATAATTATGTTATGGAGGGTTAATGCTTTGTATTGCTATATAAGGATAGTTGTTATGCAAGATGGTCAATGCCTTGCATGGTTCCGTATCCACGTTGTTGTGATGTCTTACTATGCTTGTTGTGTAGGGCTTCCTATTTGTAGGTAAGGGAGTGGCTTCCAATGTGGGGGCCGGTGCCAAGTGGCTAGCCAGGGTAACCCACTGGGAATTGGTAATTCAGTGATAACATAATAAAATACCTAGGGGATGGGTAGTTTTCACACTAACAAGATAATAAGATGTTTTGTTTCTCACTCATGCCTGTAGTGCTAGTTCAGACTAAGGATGAGGGGAGAAGGTCGGGATTGGCAGATTTACTTCCTTGTCAACACGAAAGGAAGGTTGATTCCCGCATGCGTCATCCTATGGGGCTGGTGTCTAGAGAGAGACTGCCAGGGTAACCCATGTTAGGACCATGCGATGACACTCTCCTTACTACAGCCCAGTAGTCCCTAGTTGTCCTCTTCCTAGTTGTTAAGTGTTGCCTCTGGATGTACTGTTGTGTTGTTGTGATATTGACCTGTGATGTCGGAGTCATGTGTCGCCTTATAATCTACTGTCTACCTGACTGTATGCCGTAGTGGGAACCTCATGTTAACTCCTAGCTCGGGGGGTGGACCTTAGGGTTCCACATGGTCGGGTGGAAGAGCTTATTCCATTGGTTCCTCGTGCATCAGACATCAGATCTTGTACGTGCTTATGAAGACACTTACCATGCTCATGTTCTAGCTAGTATATCAGTTGACTCAGATTGTATGTCTTCGAATGTAATCAAAATAGTGATAATGTAAATGATGTACTCATTTGTATAGACTTGGAATATGTGCATGTAACCTTGATTAAAATGGAGATGAATATGTATAATCAATATTGTAATAGAGTTAGAATGATTTGTCGATGTTAGTTAATTATGCATGTAAACTATGTTGGTTAAATTGCCAAGTAATGCAACCATGGGACCTTGGAAGACAAGTTGTTAGTTAATGATGTGTATTGAATTGCTAAACATTACCTTGTTATCTTATACAAAAAAAATTACTCCGCTTTGCATAGCATAGATGTGTTGTTTTCCAAGGTTTTCATGGCGGGGCGTTACATCATGTGACAAGGCCTCTAAACCCATGAGTGGCCTCTTGGCCTTTCCACTCTTTCCCACATATGGTGTTAATAAATCACCTATGAATTCAAATCATACAAAAAAAACATTATCATGAGCAATTGAATATGACTGTCTGCATATTACATTATTAGTGATTGACTGTATAACAATAAAGGCTATCATAATGGTACAATTATGAATGAAACAAAAATATAATTTTCTTCATACCTGTGCTAGTATGATAGCCGATCAGACAAAAGAGAATAATAATAATATGAAGATGCTTACTTGCTGTTGTAAATTGGACTGCAGCCTTGAAAGATATTCTTGTATGAATTAATGATAATATCCATTGCTTGGATTGATGCTTGGAAGCATAAGAATTATTTGCTACTACTGACGTCCGTACCTTCCAGATACTCAGATGTATTTTTTTTTATGTGATCAATGATATGGATTGGATCGTGTTTGGTCTCTTATGTTTAATTCTACGTGGGATCATGAGAGACCGCCCCCCCTTCATGAATTCATCGGTCCTTATATATTTAGGAAGGCTGCCTTTGGGATCTGTTGCCTCCCTTCATTGATCGGTACCTCAAAGATATGATAATCGCTTGTTTAGTTATTTGTGAATGCTGCTAGTTAAGAGTATATAAGGGACCCATTTAATGAGCTTTTGTCTTATATGCATTTGGTCTTATATTAATAATTTCTGCCTTTACAAGGCTGCCTCCTGTGTCATATAAAATACTACAAATTATAATTTGTATCTAATTAACATATTATATATCATAATAATATTTAGATTATAAATATTTATATTTATATTTATCATTTATAATAAATATATCATATACTATATTTTAATTGCATTTATTTATATATAATATATGATAGTAATATTTCAATTGATAATATTTATTATTATCTTTATTATTTATAAATACCATACATATATTATATTTTAACTATAGAAAGTATTTATAAAAATAATATTATTAAATATTATCGTATAAATTGACGATGACAACACCATATTTGATGGAAGCGACTTCTCCGTTTTTATTATGATGTTTATAGCTTTAATTTAAATAATGTCTTAATATCGGGACATGACACCCTCATAATAGGAGAGCAGTTTATCTGTGCATAGCTGTCCGTTTCCAACTCGCATTCCAGAGGTGCGTATTGAAACGCCAACAGGTTCTTACCAAAGAAAGAAAATAACGAGGTAATAAAAAAAAAGCCACAAAAATCTTTGATGAATACTAGGGTTTATCAGATGATTGCAAGAATGCAACTCCTTTTTGATGTTTATTTGGAAATACTTGAAGGTGGGAATCCAAGGAAGAAAGATCTATACAACTACATTAGAAAACTGAGAAGAGAAGAAAAATCATAAGTTATCATTGAGAAAAAAGAAAGGAAGATAGAGAAGAAAGAAGAATTGCTTTCTTGTGATTTGCAGCCTACAGATGATCATAAGAAGAGTAAAAATCAGTTGAGAGAACAACGTTGCTTCACATGGCTAGAAGTTTGGACACCTAGTCATACATGTGGAAGCCCTAAAGGAGATGAAGCCATGCTCACAAGTTTCAGTAGAATTATAATATGGACAAAGAAGAGCCACTTCTTGCATCCACAAGTGAGGAGCACATGTGTCTTCATGATAACCACAAGGTTGAAGGGTATGCTGTCATGGAGTTTGCCAAACCGGCAGTGATTGATCAGCGACATGAAGGTATGAATTGTTTTGATGATCCATTATTTGGGCATAGCATTGTCTCACCATCTCTACATGGTAGTGGCAAGGAATCAATTTGTGGGTTGGGTGACCATGAAGATGATATTGTTCATACACTTGAAGACAAATCAGAAATTTAGTCATCTATGGCAGCCACATCCAAAGAACAACAATCCAATGCAAAGATTATGGAGATTAGACAAATGATTGAAGGAATTGAGAACTCCATAAGGGTGAGATATTGCATGAAGATTCGAGCACTCATCATATCAAGATGATTCAAAATGTTGACAAGGATCGAGCAATACACCAAGAAGGTGAAGTCTTGATATTAGAGGAGAAATGTCCATATGAAGATATAACTTGCAGCCATAGGATAGAAGTTATGACAAGTGATACACTTGGTTTTCAGCTAGATACATCTCTTGGATCAACACTTGATGATGAACTACCAACAATGAAGGAAGGAGTGCTTGAGACCTATGAAGACACTACCAAAAGGTATGATGCAAGTTCTGATTTTTTGATTTTCTGATTTTGAACAGCAATATGTTGTCTTCACATGATCATGAGATGGATGACTTGCATGAGGAGGATAGTGGTAAGAGAGTTTACCTTGTTGGCACTCAAGATTTGATGGTTAACCATGAGGTAATGTCATGTCTCGTTACTTTCCAATTAAAGATTGGAAAGGCTCAATGATATTCATCCCATCTGCATTATCTTCTACCCTGGGAGATACTAAGAGTTAGCCAAAAATTATAACAAGAAGAAAAAAGACAAAATAAGAAAAATGACAAAGGTGATAGAGCGGATAAGACAAAAGTGACTTGGCTGACTTGGCAATAAGACATCATTTATAAATAATATAACTCAGCACATGGAGCATCGATCTTGGAGAAATCGGGCTTGGTAAACAATAACTAATCCTAATTAAGCGATGGAGGCACGTAAGGAAAAGATGCGACCCTCTTGGAAACCCATTCGATGGTACATAAACAAGGAAACTACATCGACCAAGGGGGGGGATTCATGAGGAGTTTCTAATCGATTCAGGGGAGTAAAATCAGAGTTATATAGCATTCAAGTAATTTACAAACAGGTATCTAATGAAGTATCCCTTCTAAATCTGCCCTGATTTTTCAATTTTGACCCCTTGGCATTTTGTCAAACAATTGTTGTGCAAACTAACGAATTCTGATTTCTTGACTGCTGTTCTGATTTTCTGAGTTTGTTATTTGATGTTTGTGTGGATATGAAATGGTTTTGATTGCAATATTCATGTACCGGATGAAAGGAAATATAACCAACAAATAAACATTACAATACCACACCAAAATAAGCTTAATTTCTCACTAAACATAAGTCTGATTACAAAAGCCCAAGTCTGATATAGACTTAATCAGACTGTAACAACACTATTAAACCCAATACATATGAAATATTTGAATACCCAAAATGATAAACACATACCCGGAAGCCAACGCTTAAATTATGGAACAATTAATTGCTGAAACCCTAATTCTTAGCTAGGGTTTGACTGAAAATGACTTCCATTTTGAACGGCCAGTTGGTAAAGGCAATGAAATGAGGATATATGCTGATAATAAGACCCAATCTGCAATTATATGATAATCCACTGCTGCAATCACTCCAACTGCAATATCAACCTGTAATGAAGTCCAATGAAGCCCAAACGGAAACCTTGGGTTGTCGTCCAATTCACTATCCTCGAAGGGATTTCGTCCTCAGAAGATCTGCTTGCTGCTGAAACCCTCTTCCAGAGCTCAAATCTGCAATTAGCTTTTGTGAAAATCAGAATAGTATGTTAAAAATGAGCCCAATACCTTGCTTTATAGCCTCTATGACTTTTTTTCCATAAAAAACAATAAAATATTCCCTCCAAGAGGCCACACCCACCTTGAGGGTCTTTTCTCATGAAAAGGGAAGTGCCACTTTTTAAAAACAACATTGTGCTACTAGGATGGGGGCACTTTTCACTATTCCTCTTCTAATTTTTTGTTCCTATTCACTTTTCACTATTCCTCTTCTAATTTTTGTTACTATTCACTTTTCACTATTCCATTAAAACAAACCTTAATATTTTCAATTCAACCCCTGGGTTCATCAACTGACACCGAACTGAAGGGCTCAAAAGACTCCTAGCAAAGCTCCACTGCCCCTGGATAGGTCCCCTAACCACTCTGCTGACCTACGAGAACCTTGGTAATAGGCCAACCACTGCTCATCTATGTGTTGTCTAGGAAGGGGACATTATAGTCCTCCCTTCCCAGGATTGCTTGCCCTCAAGCAATAACAAATCTGCATACTGAAATTTATTGCCCAATGACAAGAGTCTCCATCTAATCATAACCCAAGTGGTTACACATGTCAACAACACAATATAGATGAACAAATGACAAAAGATATCATCTCGAAAATGTGTCCATCCTACCAACATACCCGCTGCTTCACTCTGATGAATTAAGAATGATATCATCTGAGTAAGAATGATATGATCAGAAATTGAGTAGATTACGATATGCATGGAATATAACTAGAAAGTGAATAAATGTCTTAAGTTAGAATGATCGAATTATGTAGAAAGATAATGAGATCATTATGAGTAAGAATAGTCCAAAATATAGAATGAATGCACATCATAGAATAAATGTTCATTATAGAATAAGAATGTTTATCATGTTATGCATAATGATGCACACAATACAAGAATGTTTATTTGATGAAAATGATATGATGCCTAGTGAATGGCAATCAATGAGATAGTAAAGATGACTTTAACAAGAACAATACTTAATCATGAAAGACCGGGATGAGAAATAAGGGCTCATGGTCAATCTACCAACACCCCTAAGACTGAGATCAAGGGTAAGGGTAAGCAAATTGGCTTAATCATGGTTGACGCTCGAGTTGGTCAAGAGCACCTTCTGGGCAAAGCAAATAAACCTTTATCTCAAGTTGGTCTAGAGTACCCCTCTGAGATAAGTGGTTACCCCATTGTCTCGTGTTGGTCAAAAGGACCGTTCCAGGACAAACGGATAGGCCTTTGTCTCGTGTTGGTCAAGAAGACCCCTCCGGGACAAGTGGATAGGCCTTTGATTCGTGTTGGTCAAGAGTACCCCTCCGGATCAAAGGAATGGAACATTAGGATCCATGACAATATTGCTCCCTTATAAGCCCTCTCTCATTGGGTAAGTGGTTTGATGAACATGTAGACCCAAGTATATTTCTCCCAAGTGGAATCATGAAACATGTATAATGGGTATTGTGAAAGATAGAATGCATTTAGATTATGATTATAAGGCTTGATTTAATATATCTTTATGGTTAATATGATTAGATAAGAAGGATTGAATACTAATGTTCTCTTTTACAAGTTGAAATTGTCTGCAAGGTTGTGAAAATTTTGGCTTGCTAGAAGGGGACATTATAGGTAATGGTGGTGGATCCAAGCCACAAAGAGTCTGATTTTGTGCATCATAGCATAGAGGATGTAAAGAAGACTCAAAGCATGTGTGATGAGTGGCTAAGGAGAGCTAGAGAAGCCAAGTTGTTGGCTGCCCAAGCAAAATAACACCTACAGAAAGTCAAGGAACAATGCAGTCACATAGATCATGAAAGGCAGCAGAGAGAGACATTCCTTCGATCCCTATTTCTTCCAAGGGAAGAAGCTATGGAGGTTAAGCAAGTGCAAGATGAACTTTTTACGGTAGTAGAACACAAGGAACAAGCAGAATTGCATGGACTTGATGAGAGGTATGATTCTGAAATTTCATTTTGTGCAAATGATCTTCATCATAAGGTTCATGAGTCACACCATTTGGAGAGCACATTGAAGGCTCAAGTCACGGCTATGGAGGAGGTAGTTGTGCATTCACTTTGTGGACCAACCACTAATGATATGTATGTATGTATAGAAGAAGACATTTGTGATTCAGATTTGGTTGGGAGTCTAGCCACCCTTGGAGAGATCAATGAGTCTACTTATGTTTTGACACAATGCCATCATGGTGACGATTCCTTGATGGAGTAGGAGGATGTCCTAATTTCAGGACTTGAGGCATGTAAAGGGGATGAGATGGAGGCATTTGATTGGTATGTGCTTGGAGATGTTGAGTTTCAGTTGGACTATAGTTCAAGGCATGAAGTGGAGTATGAGAGCAGAATTTTCCAGCCCTAATTCATTGGTTTCCAGCTCACACCTTGGTGGTTGATGGCTGTTCTACTTTGTTGATCATGGAGTTCTCAGGTTATATACTGAAGATAGCAGTTGTTTGGGTGAATGGGCGTGCATGGGATTGTCACTATCACATTGGGAGGTTGCATGATGATGAGATCTTATCATCCTATGACAACAGAGGCATTTTTAACACCATCATAGGTCTGATTTTCAATTTTCCTAGTGCTGTTATGATTTATAACAACAGCCTAGAGTGGATTGGCATATTTGTTTATGCACATGTGATGGACATTTTTCACATCCATATGAGACCATGCAGATTTAGATGGATAGTTGGTGATGATGACACAATGAAAGACATCTACCTCTTCACTTTCAGTTGGTGTGATAGTTTGGGATCCAGGTATTGGTATGATTGGTACACTACTTCACAAGAATTTTGGTGAGTTGCTTCACAACTTTTGGTTTAGTGATGCTTGAATCAGAGTGGAGCAGCGGAAGGTTGGGTACAGGTGGTTGTGCTTCAGAAATCATATCATATATCACTTGTTGATGGGCATGACATTCCTCAGGGCTTTGGATATGTATGATGCTTTGTCTTTGATAGACTTAGCATTTCTGGACAGTGGAGCCTTTGGAGGAAGAGAGTTGATGACACTTGTGGTTGATGATTTGGCATTCTTGTTCCTACAGCTACACAGACAGATTGCATGGAGGAGCATAATTTCAAAATTTGGGGGATGGAGCCGAATTGAGTTCGAGTGTGTATGGCTATTTTTGTCTCATTGTTGGCCATCGAAACTCACTTCGCATATCATTTTTCATATTCTCCTTGAGAGATGTAGCCATAGGTTGAGGAGCAGAGGGATCACAGAGCACTTGATTGGATGGAAAGACTTGCCACTTGAGGATGTTTTGCAGTATCCAGGCTTGCAATTGCTTGTGGGCATGCAATTCCGGGAAGGGAGGACTGTAATGTCCCCATTTTCTGAGTGATCACCTAATGGAGTTGGTTAGCCTATCCTATTCGCGTAGGCTAAGCTGGAGGGCTAAGGGAATGATCTAATTGATTAAATATTCTATTTAATCAATTTTATTGGGCAAATTGAAGATATGAAATGACTTCTTATATTTTTGTGAGCCATTGGATGAAGAAAAAATAATTAAATAAAATGGCTAAGGAGGTGAGCGACCCGGGAAGGAGAAAATAAAGGATGGCAAATGACTTTCTATATTTTTGTAAGCCAAGGGAAAAAATAAAATAAATCAAAATAATTTTCCTTGAGGTGGACGACCTAGGAAGAGGTTCAAAAATGAATTATTAAATACCAAAAGAGGTTCGCTTCTCTTGGGAAAAATAAAGAAAAATAAAATAAAAATATTTTATGTTTTCCTAGCATGAGGTCGGCTAAAGGAGAAGAAAAAACAAAATAAAGTAAATTACCAAGGGAGGTCGGCCAAAGGAGAAGAAAAAACAAAATAAAGTAAATTACATAAGAAAAACAAGGTGGTGCAACAGAAACATGGTGGTGAGTACATAAGGTAGCCCTTGGCCTTATGGAAGTGTATGGGTGTTTTGAAACATTGGGAAGAAGGCATTGTCCGTCATCACATCAAAGAAGAGCATGTGGTGAGTTGGTTGCTTTCATTGCTTGATCCAAGTCAAAGATGGAAAAGTATAATTATGCATCTCGTCATAGATCTCCTGAAGGTTTGCATTTATGATGTTATGAGTCATGGACATTTCTTTGTTATTTTTCTTCATGAGGTTAAGTTCTTTTTCAAAGAGGTGATCAAATTACATGAGTTGTACAAGGATGTTGTGGATGTTGGAGATAGTAGATCTCGTAGTGCTCTTTGTTAGGAGTTGTCTCACTTGACAGGTACAAGATCTAGATTACATGGACATTATAGTTTGATTTATGACTTTGGCATGATGACACTCAAGCATCCGGGTTTGTATAAATCCCATAGTGTTCTTTGGTAGGAGATGCTTCATTTGACAGGTACATAATCTAGGCTTTATGGGCATTACAACATCGGCACGGTGATACTTGAGCTTCTGGGCTTGGATTTGCTTGAAGGCAAGCAAATTCTGGGAAGGGCAGACTGTCTTGTGCCCTTTTTAGAACCAAAGAGTTCAAAATATTTTTAAGTAGGCCTGATCACTTTTGTCCACTTAAATATTATTTAGGTCCTATGTAATGTTTCGAAAAGGTGTTTTTTTACATTTTATTCAAATGTAATTCAAAAAGGGGACCTATGGATGTAATTTTAAAAGTATTTTTAAATACTTGGAGGGAAAAGTCAAATTAAAATTAAAAAATAAATAAATTGGAGGGCTCGAAAAAGACAACTATAAAAAAGAGGTCAAGGCACAAAGCAAAGCATATGAATTTGTCATTTTACTTTTGTTCCAATTTTGAGTTCGAAGCATTCAAGGAGGAAGAGCCTTGGTATGTAGGTGATTGGAGGGCGAAAACCCTTTGGTTTCCGTTACAAGCGTGAGGATGAAAACCCTCTTGCTCATCAAAGGTGATTTTACTCAGGAATCGCAATTATGTTGAAACGATGTGGATTTGCAAGCAAATTTTCATATCAACAATATTGTTGAAGATCTTGAAGATTTATAGTTTGTAGATTTGTTGTGGAGGATTTAATATTATTTATCTGCTGTTGAAGATTTTAGATTGTATTGGGGGCATTGCCCATATTTTATATTTCTAGATTAATCAAGTGCGGCTGGTTTTAGATCTCATTGTGTTGCATTTTCATATTATTGTTAGTGTTTAGCATTGTGAAATTCCGATGTTATATTTTTCAGAGATCATATTAAATTAATTTTGGAGATTTCTATCATATATATTTCAGTGTGTTGACACTCTTTAAGTAGCCATACCAATCAGAAAAGGCCATACATATTCTAAGGGGATCACTGTACTTTTGGAATTGCCACATTATTCCTTATTACTATTGTCTCAACTTTTCTGGCCACTAAAAATAGGCGATTAACATCGTCTAATTTTGGGGGACAGGATTTGACACTTCACATTACATTTTCTACCTTCTAAAGAGAAATTGTACAATTTCTAGAGGGGCCCACGAAGCATTGAGTTTGCCTCAAGGCTGATGTAACAATTTAGGGAGAATTCCATACATTAGGGAGACTATCATATAATGTCAAAAGAGCTGTAAGTACTCCAAAGTCTGCCATCACAAACAAAGACATTCAGATTGATTTTATGTTGCCGTACCATGTATGCCGTTCCCTATATCAAGAGTCATAATTCCTATTTGAGCGGTTGTACAAGTTAAGGATGCTGCCATACATATTGGGATTTATTTTATGAGCTGTGGGACCCTGCTTTGTAAGTAAATTTATAAGTAGTTGAGTATCAAAATAATTGTTTCAGCAGTCAATAAATATTTTAAGGGCTTCTACCAATATTTAGAAACTTGCATATTAGTGTTTTCGGGTTTTGGATCTGCCATTATAATATTAACATAGCAGTAGTCCTATATTTAATATTTATTTCAGTATTGCATAAAAATAAAAAAATAAAAAGGAAAATATACAACAGAAATTTGCTAGCTGTTCCAAGAGTTGATTTCAGATTCGTATAGTTGTATGGTTGACATTCCAAGTGGTAGTAGTGTTGATAAATAACATTGTATGTGGCTGTGAGTTAATTACTGCTATAGCAGCTCATTAAGAGGTTGGATACATTAATTATTGCTAATTATATTGCTGATCAACATTTATTGCAGAAGGGTTTGGCATCTCATTTGGTATTTATTCATCATTTTAGCTTGCACATGTTTGAAAAATTGTTTATTTTCTATGGTTGCCCGATTGGGGACATTTGTAATGTCCCCAATTATAGATTTTGCAACTTACGAATATATTTTCCTTTTTATTTATTTATTTCTGAAACTTTGGAACAACAATAACTGAGATTGGAAAGGGAACAATTGATTCTAGCATCCAACCTTTTAGATCTGTGAGCATAATTTTTTTAATATGCAAGAGATTATAGCAAAAATAGGGAATCCTTAGCATATAGAACTTCTGCAAATAATTAATGACTGAACAATATAGATTGTATAGATGCTGGCAGCACGCCCCTTCTAAATGCTTACAATTGAAGTAATGGAATCAGATATGCCAAAGCTATAGTCTCAATGAAATCTCAGTCTCAATTACAATTCAACTTGACAACTTCTGCACAAACAACTAGTGACGTCTACAGTTTATATGCCACGGTTTCATAGATTGCACCACTACATTATATGATCGTAGATCACACTTATAGTATAGCGGCTTGCACTTGATTCACGCTCACATGTATAAGGATGTAGATGAATTCATAGTGAATGTGCGAACCAATGATATCCACTATGCTGCGATCCGAGGTTTAATTGGCACGATATATTAAGGCAACGATATAATATGGGCTCCGCCAGGCAGTTACTAAACTCTTTCCTTTCAAACTAATATCATTCCCTCTATTTGGTGTGGTAGGTTTGATAGGCTGACAAGAAATTATGTATGTTAGAATATGCCTCCCAAGGTTGTCGCTTCCTACTGTAAACTCCATGCTGGACCTTTTAGCTACATTTGGTTAGCTGCAACAGGTTATTAAATCTAGACTTGATTTATTTTTCACAGTAATATGAAATAATCGATGCCCAAAAGGGAGATCACGATCCTTCACTATTCTAGATTACCAAGACTTTAACTTGCGTTGATTAAATATTAATAGTTCCCTTTATTCATTGAAAGACTTAGATAATTATTTAGTATCAGTGATCAAGGCAAATCAAAGGAAACTACGAGAGGGCTATGCTAAGGCAACTAAAATGCATATTAGCTATGATATTTTTCCATGAGAGGCTGCTTACAAATAAAGTAGTTAAATCTGATCCTATCAACTATATAATATTGATTTAAGCTTTATTCTGCAAACATATCAATTGAAAGTTGCAAACTGTTATGCAAACTGACAACTCACTGAAGTCTTCAAATCTACAACACACACACCACACTGGAAATTCTGAAACTATAAATCCTCAAGATCTTTGACAACATCGTTGATATACAAATTTGCTTGCAAATCCCAATCGAACAACCGCCAACAATGAGCCCAACTGCGATCCTTGAGTAGAACCGCCTCCAATGAGCGAGAGGGTTTTTGTCCTCACACCCGCAATGGAAACTAAAGGGTTCTCATCCTCCAATTGCTTGCACACCAAGGGTTTTCATCCTTGAATGCTGCAAAACTCCAAATTGGAAGGAACAACAAAATGACATAATCGGATGATTTGCTTGATGCATTTATCCTTTCTTTTATAGTTGCCTTTTTGGGCCCTCCATTTATTATTTTTAAAATTTTTTCCCTTCAAGTATTTAAAATATTTTAAATTACATTCATAGGTCCCTCTTTAGAATTACATTTGATTAAAGTGTTAAAACGCTTTTTAAAACATTACATAGGACAATCAAAGCTATCAACTGAAACCAAGTGGAGAGTGTGAGGCAAGTGAAACGGCCATGAAGTGCTTGGTGCTACTTATTCACACTAGGAGAAAAAACTCTATAGAGTGAGAGTATTGAAGCAAAGACAAACAATTGAACTGTAAAGTCCCTAACTGATTTTTTTATATTTTGACAAATGTTTAACGAAATGCCAACTATCTCACAATGCCTTGCTGATTTCACATTTATCCCAATATCCCACATACAGTTGCATTCTTGATTTCAACTAGATCATATAACTGAAACTACACTAGTCTTATTTCTGGAGCTGAAAAGAATATATATATGTACTAAAATCAACGATTTCACAAAACAGAGCACAAGATTGTAGAAACTCTAACCGTTATTTGATGAAGCTGCAGTATATTATTGAAATCCCATAAACAAAATTGTTTCAGACTGATAACATTGAGTACATATCATAGAAAACCCATACAAAACTGTACGACACTAATATCAACTCTTGAAAGTGGCAGCGCCTAGCACAAAGTCTCCAACATACAATAAAGAAGGTGCGACCAGCTTTTAGAGTGATTTCAAACCTCAAAGAAGGTGTGGCTGGGTCTTTGGGCCCACAAAACCTCCAAAATATGATGCGCCTCCCTTCCCTTATTCTCATGCCACACTCCAATCTATACAATTGCTTTTCCTTAGTTTGTGGTACGGCCAATTGAGGATAGATGGTATGGTTCGTCTTAAAATGGATAGGGACAGCAATGTATGACTCCTAACTCTTAGCTATTAATATTTCCTCTCTTTAAACAAATAATCAGGTATTTACTCAACTGAAATTTGATTATAAAGCTGGAAATAATAGTTCATTTATTCATCATATATCTCTATACCATGTTGAGCCCAAAAAATATTGATATTATTTGTTATGCAAATCTTTTCGATAATCTTTCAATCTGCAACTTCACCGAATACCAAAAAAAAACCTAGAAATGATGTTTAACTCTTTAGCACAAATCTTCGCAAATTGCACACATTAAACACACTTGTGAATCCTATATGAATCCACCACAAATTGGCTAGGAGGGGTTTTGTTGATGTTTGTTTTTCGACAAGTCAACAATAGAGTAAAACACTAGAGTATCCCACTCTCTCTTGAATAAAGCTCTTCAAAGGCTGAACTATGTGATCCAGTGAAGTAACTCCAAGGTTCCTTATTTATAATTCATGATGGGTTAACTCAGTGATTACATGTGATCTTGCTGATAATCACAAAGGGACTTACATTAGACTCTTCTTCATTCATTCAGCTTATTCCTCCTCCAATGTGGATGATGTATATACAAGGTTTCAATGATAAAGAAAAGTAAAAAGATAAAGGTTTAAGGAATCTAATCTAAGGTCAATGAAGGAATGATGATGCTTGAATAGACAAACTCCTGGATAAACCTAACTTCACTTCGCCAAGGATGCCTACAACTACATGAAGTTGGTGCAATCTCCTAAGGTTACGTGAATGGTTTTCAAATCATGAAGGCTCATATAAGCACCCATAAGACGGCGTAGCTCAAACAAGCATCCACAATCGAACTTAAGCAAATGGGGCTCAGACTAGCTTTACACAACACTTCACCAGCGATGAATGTTAAAAGCATGAGCTAGGAGTTGATCAAATATCCAGTACAACATACATTACATCAATGAACTTCTAATCTACTTCTAATCTAATTGAAACATCTCTCCACTTCATCAAAGTACAAGAAACCATGTAACTTTACAAGACAACACTTAACACCAAACAAGCTCCAATGTTTTTGCATTAATCTTGGGAAATATGTACAACAACTTCAAGTACTCTCAGAGAATTTTGAGAGTCTCTCCTACTCTACCTCTAAAATCTAATCTCTAGTCTACTACTTTACAAATGAGGCAACAAGGCCTTTATATAGTAGTTCAGAAATACAATGAATGGCTAAGATCATTTCATGTAGCCAAGGGCTTAGATCATGCCACCTCAGTAGGTAGTTACAACAACTTTCTATTTTTAGTACAAAAGACAGGCAATGAAGGCATGCTTTCCAAGAAGATAAGATAAGATGGAATTTTTCGAAGCATCTTCCACATACGCGTCCTCTTGGCTTCTTTTATTAAATGATACATTGAATGCATTTGAAATGATGTGGCTGATTATGATTGGAGGATGATGTATGTCTGCCACGTAGGTGCCACCTTAGCATATCTGATAGATCCCAACTTGTATCACCTTGTATGATGTCTTCAATGGGATTGCTTTGATCTTGAATGCTTGGGATGTATCTTGTAGATCTTGCCTTGTTCATCTTCTTGTAAACTGGATGTATACATGTGTTGCTTCATTTGGTTTAACTTTTGTAATTCTTCTTGCAAGTAACTTGTAGATTGATCTTCTTTGGATGTATCTTCTTGAAGAGAGTAGAGAGTGTAGTAAAGAATAGATGATGATACTTGATTCATGATTTGAAGTAGGATCTCTCTTGGACTTGAAGATTGTAGAGTCTTGAAGCTTGGATGGATGAATGCCTTGGAACATTTGATGATGGAGCATATGAAACTTGATGTAGATGATGAAATGCTTCCTTGTATATGGAGAAACTGACTTCTCAAAGAGACTTGAAGGCATCGGAGGAACTTGAAACTTTTGAAATGCCTTTGGAAAGCTTGATGAAGATGATGTCCTTTGGAGCAGCTACATGATGTTCTCTTCACATGGCAACTTGTTGACTTCACTCTTGGCATGAAGGTGATCCAAGCTTTCCTTCTTGATGACTCTTTAGCTTAGTCCTTGTTGCTGCAATACAAGCAAAGAAACAACATCAATCCCTTTTGAAAACACATAAGAATCAGTTCATGTATTTCTAAGTTAAGTGCATTGGCTGCCAAACTAGTAGATTTCTTAAAAGAAATCACAAAATTTCAAACTAGACATTATGCTAGAGTAGCACATTAGATAGCAATTTCAATCTCTTCTTAAACTTATCAAAGTTTTCAATCAATACTCCTCAAAATCTGGCGCATTAGTTCAATATTTTGGAAACTTCTTGAAAATCTTTTAAAATCTGATCCTATGCTACATTCTTTCCCATCCTTGAGCGCCATAGTTAAGGAATCTGATCTCTCCTTAACCTTAGGCATATTAGTCAGCATTTGGATCTCCTAAAGGTTAGTGCACTAGATAAAGGGCTATAGAGGTTTTTCCTTCTATTCTTGACACAGAAGATAGATATTTCAGATCTTCTTTCTTAAATCAGATCAACCTCCAAGACTCCCCTCTTGTTATGAGCACATTGGTTGAAACCTTTTGATCTCTGATTGAGTTACTTTCAAAATCAGATTTAATATCTTTCATGAGTAGCGCAAGGGTTAAGTTCTTGAGATCCTAGTCTTTAGAAGTTATTCACAACTTGCCTTTAACTTAAAACAACCCCCTTTTAGCCTTTGGCGCATCACTTGAGAGTTTTGGTTGCTTCTTGATTGAAGCGCATTAGATCAAGGTTTTGATGTCTCCTAAGGCTAGGCATTGTTTGTGGCGCAGGAGATAACCATTTTGGAATCCTCTAGCTGTCTTAAACTTAAATCTTCCTTCCACAAGGTGTATCAGATGCGGCAGTTTGAATCTTCTTTAAAAATATCGTTCTAGGAGCATTGGACTAAAGGTTTTAGATCTTCTTGAGGGTAGCGCAATAGATCAGATTTTTGAGTCTTCCAAAGTCAGCGCATTGGATGGAGGTCTCAACTTCTTCTAGGATGAGGCGCATTAGAATGAGATTTAGAATCCTCTTCTTTAAAGGTTGCATTTCCATTATCAAATAAACTTCTCCTACCTTAGCGCAATGGATCAAACTTTGGATCCCCCTTGAGGCCATTTAAGACTTGAGTCATATCTCCCTTTATAGTGGCGCAATGGATGAGTTATTTGGAATCTCCTTGCAATTCCATGAGCGCACTAGATGAGACTTTTAGACCTTTCCTTTAAAAGATACTCCAGGCTTTAGTTGAACTTCATCTTACAAGGTGGCGCATTGGATGATGCTTTCTAGATCTCCATCTCATCAAAGACTTAAAGCGCACCAGATAAGGAGTTTAAATCCTTGTGAAAACCTCTTGAAATTTTACCTTTCCACTCTTCATTGTAGTAGCGCATTGTATCAACAATCTAATTTCTTCTTGTTATGACTACTTGGAAGATGATGTATTAGATTGACTTTAAACTTCTATTAACTCCTGGCGCAGCAGATCCAACTTCCATGTTCCCCTATAAGGATCAGCGCATTAGATAAGGTATTTGAGTTCTTCTTGAAATTTCATAAATCTGAGTTTTGATAATTCTGCCTTATCCCCTCTTGGCGCATGAGATCAGCATTTAGAGTACATCATAACATTTGCACTTTGATGCTTGAGAACTTAACCTCTCTATATAAGCGCAACAGATAGCAAAAATCAGATCTTCTTGAAATGGATCACAAACCAATCAGCAACCTCTTTATAAGCATGGCGCATTAGATCAAAAGTTTGAATCCCCTTATTTTCTAACATCATGACAACTTGCAGCCTCTTCCCATATATCGCATTGGATGAAGGTTCTGACTTCTTTATGTATTGGCGCAAGAGATGACAGTCTTATTCTCCCCTTAGGTGACGTAGCAGATGAGGATTTGACTTCTCCTTGAAAGTTTATCAAAGGTTAGCGCACTAGATTGGAAGTTCAAACTCTTCACAGTATTGGCGCACTAGATCACAGTTTTGAAATCCTTATCTTTTGCAAGACTTGAAGCGCATTAGATCAAAGGTTTAAGTTCTTCCTGAGGCTTAGAAGAAACTTCCACATCTACCTTTGGCGTATCACTTCATGATTTTGAATCCTTATACTTGAAGCGCATTAGATCAAGATGTTGGATCCTCTTCTTGAAACGCTTTCAAAACTTGATCTTAACTTCTCCCTATAGGGTGGCGCATTGGTTAGAAGTTTTGAATCTTCTTGAAAAATGATCGAAAACCTTAAGTAAAACCTCCTCAATCATGGCGCATTGGTTCTGGATTTTAACTCTTGATTAAAAGATGTTTTACTTAAACAAAACCCTCCTCTATAAGGCTGGCCCACTAGATCAGGATGGTGAGTTCTTCTTGATAGGTGTGTCAAACAAACAATCAGCACCCTTTCAGTATGTGGCACAGCACTTAAGACTTTTAGGTTCTTCATCACATTCTTGAAATATTTTGACCTCCTTCAATGAAGTGGAGCACTAGATAAGGAAATCAGATCTCTTAACTTTCAACATCTCAATACCTTCTTAAAACTTGATTTTTCATATGGCGCATTAGATGATGTATTCGGGATCTTCAAGGCTTTGGCGTATCAGATAGAAACTTTTGGCTCTCCTTGAAATTGAACCTTTGACATTAGTTTACCTTTTGAAATTGTGATCTGGTTTGGGCGCATTGGTCTAGGCGCAAGAAATCCACATCTTGTTCTTTGATTAAAAGCGCACTTCATCAAGATTTTGCGCCACTCTTACATTCTGTCGCACTAGATCAAGATTTTGGATCCTCTGGAGCAGTCAGTTGTTTTTCAGGGTCTCAAGGTAAAGGTCTATTGAAAAATATATTTAAGTATAATTTCTTATACTTTAAATATTTTTCAATATACCTTTCAGGATGTTTGAGATAGGTCTCAAATCCACTGGATTTAACATGCAAAATCTAGAATTTGGAGGATCCACCAAATTTCAAACTTAGTCAATTTTTCAGGATTTCAGGATTTCAGGATTTCAGGATTTTAGGCTATCAGACTTAGTCGTTTCAGGATCTCAAACATACATCAGGATGGGTCTCAGTGTTCATTATTTGGATGGAATTTGATCAAGACTCTTCATTACTGCAAGTTCATGTTCCAGATGAGACCGCCAGTTATAAAGCAAAACATTCTAGAAGAGAGACTTATTATTGTATTGGCAGAGGAAACGAACCTAAGACATCATCAAAACCTAATGCAAAGCATCAGAGCTCAAAAAAAAGGGGGTCCCCATTTGCAATGGGGCGATGTGTGATTTGGTCACAACAGGTTCCATCCTTGAAACCAATCTTTGTCGTAGGGTTTTCGTCCTAGGGCAAAAAGTTGAACAATAGCTCAATCTCCATAGCTGGGGTTTGAAAACGAAAATGCCAAGAATGAAATTCTCTTCTCACATCCTCCTTTTTATACCCCCTTTTAGAATATTCGAGATATTATATTTTATTTGCCCCTCAAAGTGACTTTTTAAAATGTCTTTTAATTGAACTTTATATTCCGGCCCCAAATTAAGACACTTTTAATAAATTGTCCAACTTTAATAAAATAATTAATTAAATAGAAGTTGCTAAATTGAATGACTTTAGACAACTTAATTTAATCAATTAATTATTCCCTTATCATATCCCAATTAGCCTATGAGAATTAAAATAGGCTAAGGGTCTTCGCTAATAGCTCACACCTGTGAAGGGGACATTACAACCCTCCCTCCCTGAAATTGCTTGCCCTCAAGCAATTGCAGATTTGAATGCTAGAGTACCTGATCTCCTTCCCAAATAGCATCTTTTAGAGGCAAATACTTCCAACGAACCAAATACTCTTTGATGCTTCTACTTATCAATCTTCTCTCCTATACATCCAGAATAGCCTTAGGTACCAAAATCAATTTACCTTTCTCATCCAATGGTGGAAGCTCAAGAGAAGGTGAAATATGCTGCCCAAGTGCCTTTTTGAGGCAAGGAAACATGAAATACATTGTGCATATTGCTGTGTTCTGGCAGCTCTAACTCATAGGCTACCTCTCCTATCCTCCTCACAACCCTGTATGGTCCATAAAACCATGGTTTCAGCTTCTCTGCTCCACTCTTCTTCAAAGAAGACTACCGGTAGGGCTACAACGCAAGAAAACCAAGTCACCAACATCAAAAGATCTCTCCAATCTATTTCTATCTGCATAGATCTTTTGCTGGTTTTGAGCCTGTTGGAGATTTTCCTTAAGTGACTTTAGAATATCCTGACTCTCCTGGACCCAATCCTTTGCCTTCAGAACCCTACTATTCGCAATGACTAAATCCACAGGATGTAACATTATATCGATACAAAGCCCGGAAAGGAGTCATGTTGATAGACATGTGATAGGTGGTATTGTAGCAGTGCTCACCCAAATATAACCACCTGATCCAAGCCTTTTGCTGCCTTGCTACATGGTTCCTCAGATATCCCTCAATCCTCTTATTAACAATCTCAGTCTGCCCATTTGTCTCTGGGTGATAACTAGTGCTTGGGGTTAACTTAGTACCTACCAATTTCAAAAGCTCTTGCCAAAACATACTGAGGAACTTGTCTCGATCACTGACAATGTTCTTCGGTAGGCCATGGAGTCTAAACATCTCTCTAAAAAACAACTCTGCAACTTGAGGCGCCTTAAACTCGGAAGATATGGCATAAAAGTGAGCATGCTTGGTCAATCTGTCCACCACCACAAAGATGCAATCCTTAGCCTATCCCTGTGGAAGACCAGTGATGAAATCCATAGATATGCCTCTCCAATTTCTGCTCTGGAATAGGCAGGGGCTGCAACAATCCTATTGGAAAAATATGTTTTGACTTATTATGTTGACAAGTCAGACACTCCCTAACATGTCTTAAGACGTCATCTTTGTGTCCCTTCCATGTGAACCTCTCCTTGGTCTGTTTGTAAGTCTTAAAGTAGCCAGGGTGTCTTGCTAATGGTGTGTCATGGACAACTCTCAATATCTTTTCCTTCACCTTGGATTCTGGAACAAGTTATATTATGTCCTTGTATAGAATGAGATCATCCATTACCCTGTACTTGTCATCCTGCACCTTCCCTTCCATGACATCACAAGCAAAGGTATTCTTGTAATATTCAACTAAGAGATGAGCCTTCCAATCTATTGATATCTCTGTCCTCGAGCATAAGGTAGGCTTCTTGGATATGGCATCTGCAACTACATTCCTTTTTCCCTTAACATACTCAATATCAAAATTATAAGCCTACAGTTTGCTTACCCACTTTTGTTGTCTTTCGTTCAAATCCTTCTAGTTGAGGATGTATTTCAAGCTGTTATGATATGTCCTTACCACAAATTTACCCCCTACTAGGTACTGCCTGAATTTAGCCAATGCATGCATAATGGCTAACATCTCATCATAAATGGAAAATCTTCTTTCTGTCTCTTTGAGCTTCCTACTCTCAAAAGCTATAGGATGTTTGTTTTGCATTAGGACAGCTCCCAATGCCCTCACCAGAAGTGTCACATTTCAACACAAAGGGTTGAGAAAAATCTGACAATGCAGTCATTACCTCCTTGAGTTTGTCGAAGGTCTGTTGTGCTGCATCCGTCCAAATGAAAGACCCTTTCTTGGTCAAGTTTGTTAAGGGTGCTGCCATTTGTGAAAAATCCCTAACGAATCTCCTGTAATAATTGCACAAACCGAAGAATCCTTTCATATGGGACAGTGTCTTAGGTGGTGGCCAATCCAAGATGGTCCGAATCTTATCCATATCCACTTTGACTCCCTTTGCACTAATCACATGCCCCAAATATAGAAGCTCTGTCATCCCAAATTCGCACTTAGATGCTTTGGCATATAGCGACGATGCCTCCATGATCCTTAAGACCTCATCAATATGTCTAAGATGATCCTCCCACATTTTATTGTATATCAAGATTTCATCAAAGAAGACAAGTACAAAATTCCGCAATTGCTTATTAAACACTTGGTTCATACATGATTGAAATGTAGCAGTTGCATTGGTCAATCCAAAAGGCATGACCAAGAACTCATTGTGTCCATAGTGGCATCTGAATGCAGTTTTATGAATGTCTTCTTCTCTGAGTCTAATTTGATGATACTTTGATCGAAGATCAATGTTTGAAAAGTAAATTGCCCCATGCAACTTGTCAATCAACTCGTCAATCTTGGGGTTAGGGTACCCGTTCTTAATTGTTTTCTTGTTGAGAGCCTTGTAATCAATACACATCTTCATGGTCCCATCCTTCTTAAACAAAACTATTGAAGAAGCGAAAGGACTAGAACTAGGTCTAATATGCCCCATATCAAGTAGCTCTTTAATGGCCTTCTCTATCTCCTCCTTATGCCTTTTTGGGTGGCGATAAGGGGTAGTAATGACGGGCTTGGCCTTGGCCCCCTCCTCCAACTCGATGACATGCTCAAAGCTCCTATCTGGTGGCCTACCATGGGGAATATCACCAAAGACCAAACTATGTTTGTCCAACAATGACTGAATATCAACATGGTAAGCTCTCTTATCCTCCGAAGAAGCCTTGGTAGACAAAAAGCATTGGGTTGCCCATGCAACCTCACCATGTTTGAAAAGAGCCTCCATTTTCTTTGCTGACTATTATAGGTGCTCTATTAGACATTCCTTGAAATACCACCTTTTTCCCACCTACATTGAATTTTAATTCGATCGTCTGAAAATTTTGGGAGTTCTTCTCAGGAGAATGCAACCACTGTATCCCTAACACCACATCTGTCTCTCCAATTCCCACTACATAGAAATCATCTGTCACCCTATGGTTGCCTAGCATGATGCTCAATTGTGGTATCTTTTTGGTGCATGACATAGTAAACCCATTTGCAACAATCACATTAAATCCTTCAAAATCCTCCACCTCAAGGCCTCTTTTGGCTACTAGGCCCTCATCAATGAAGTTGTGGGTTGGCCCGCTATCAATCAAAACCGTCACTCGCTGGCCCTGCACAACACTCCTCTAACTCTGAATGGATTATACTTGGGTGTACTTGATAGAATAGAAAAAGTTCCCCCTATAACTCCTCCAACCATTTGATCTCTTGGTTCAACTTTTTTCCTCTTCATGTTCACTTCTTGAATCAACTTCTTCCTTTTCCTCTTCATTATCGAAGATAACCTCAATGTAATGCACCTTGCCTCTTCCTAGGCACCTGTGACCTAGTTCCCATGGCCCTTTGCATGAAAAACGTAATTTCTTCCTTTGTAGTGCATTCTTTGTCTCCTCATCCATGTTTGCCTTTTTAGGCAATTCCTTCTGAAAAGGTTTCTTGTCTTTCTTTGGCGGAAATGACTTAGGCTGGAATTTATTTTTAGGTGTGGAAAACTCCATGTTTCTTGCCCTTTTTATTGCATCCTGTAAGGAAGGTGGGTCAAATGCCTTCACCCAACCCCTAAGTGGTTTAGTCAAGCCTTCAATAAAAAGAACAAGTCTCCTCTCTGATACATCAGGAACCATCACGGAAAGTCTTTGAAATTCAGACACATAACTATCAACTGAGCCATACTGCTTTAGCTGTGCTAGCTCCTTGAAATGTAGTTTCGGATCCTTCTTATCAAACCTGTCAATTATTCTCTGGCTGAAATCTGCATAAGAGTCTATGAGACTATGCCCTTGTGTCACCATCCCATGGTACCACCACTCATGCGCATCCCCCTCCAAATGCAATGCGGCATATTTTATTGCTTCATTCTCAAACATGGGATTCAATAAAAAATGTGTCTAGTTTTTGGATCCATGAATGCACTGTGCATTTGTTAGAGCCATCAAAAGTGGGTATGGACAACTTACCCGACCTTCGCTGCAAGTCATGATTGTGTGTACCCGTGTCTTTCTTGGGTCTATTGCTCAACTTTAGTTGACAAAAATCAGTCAATGACATAGCAACATGAAATTCATCCCCTAGCGATTGGTATTCATGCAAATAATTCAGGTAGCTCTCATTATCATTATGTTGTCCCCCATTACTTTTTGAATTTTCCTCTGTTAAAAAATGTAGGCATCCATTAACGGTTCTAGCGTTGTTGCTAGTTGAGTTGTTTGCAGAGTTACTAGCTTCACCATTGTTACCATTGTTATTCTAGTGTTGTACTCATACGAAACTCAAAAGTCTTCATCACCATCAGATCGTCATATGTTCTTGTTGTTGTGTCATGGAGTTTGAAACCGAAATAATCTTTCTATATAAGTCGCCTATGTCAAATTCGTGTCGTCAATTTCTGGTGGTCGTTGTCATCATGTCACAAGATTGAAATTGTGTAGTCCAGATCTCAAATTGTTAACTCCATATTGTTTTGTCAAAATAATGAGTTTTTTGAGTTAGTTGTTTGTCCGTAAATTTTGATATATTGGTTTATAATTAATAATTACGCCGAGAGGCGTTCCACGGTCATAGCAGGGTGGGGATGAGAGCACTCATTGTTTCTGCCTAAATTTATAGAAAAAAAATTAAAACTCTGTTTTAGTTTTTAGTTTTTTATTTTTTCCAATTTCTTTTTTTGTTTTTATTTTTTTATTTTATTTTATTGGTTGGATAGTTTTTGTGATTTTCTTATTTTCAATTTCTTTTTTGGTTTTTTTTTTTTTTTCCAATTTCTTTTTTAGTTTTTATTTTTTATTTTTGATAGTTTTTGTGATTTTCTTATTTTCAATTTCTTTTTTGGTTTTATTTTTTATTTTTTCCAATTTCTTTTTCAAATAAACTATGAAAAGAGATATCCCTGGGCATATATATTTTTTAAAATATAAATATACTAATTATTTATTAATAGTATTAGAATTAAAAATTTTGTCAAATGTTTAAATCATTTTTGAAAAATTAAAAATTGTAAAACTATTATTATTTTTGATATTTATTGATAATAAATCATTATAAATATTAAAATAATAATTAAAAAATATTAAAAAAGTAATAAAATATAAAATATTAAAGAAAAAGGAGGAAGCACGAACCTTTTTATAAAGGCGCGTTCCTAATTGTTCTAATGCGCCTTGTGTAAAAGGCAAAGTTATTAAAAATAAAAAAGTGCATCATTTAAAATGAAAGCGCTCCCCTATAGTTGCATACACACTTTAATCAAAACATAGAAAGATAAAAAATAAAACTAAAGTGCTTAAAAAGGGTATTCAAGGCAGAAATAAAACAAATGAAATTTTAATCGCAACAGATGAAGTTGAAATGCGTCCAAGGAAGGCTCCTCGCGCTCATGAAGGAGACGCACCAGCAAAGGATTTCAGATGCCTAGGTCAGAGGAAAATGCCTTCAAAATCCCAAACATATGCCTTCAGTCTTCTCCAAACGCCTCAGATCAGAGAAATCCGCGCCTGTATGTGCACGGTAAAGTCGCCACAAGTGAAGGAAATGTGCCTTCAAGAGATTTGTGCGCCTCGGGAGGAGGGTAAAATGTATCTATAGTCAAAGAAGTTTCGCCAGATTTCAAATGCCTTAGCAAAAAGAAGTGCTTGTATGAAGGTCATCACAAGGATTCAACAAATCAACTCTCGGTGCCAAACTAGCAGTTCACACACCTCCTAAATGCCTCAAATCAATGCCAAAGCGCTTAAGTAGAAAAGAAGAAAAGCATGAAGAAGTTAGTAAAAAGACCTACAGAAGGAAAAAGGGTGCCATTTATCAAAACAAAAGAAAGTCCACGCCACTTCCAAAATTTTTTTTGTTCTCAGCAAAAGCGCACCTTCTTCAATGTACACGCGCCTTTTCAAGGAAAATGAAGTAGGCAAATCAGCGCCTTCAAACAGGAAATTGGCTCCAACAGAGAAATTTTGCGCGCCTATGGTGAAAAGACATGTCAAAACAAGGGAAATTCAAAGCCATCAAAGAAAAATGAAGTCGTCTCCTACATACTTCGGAAACACCTCCTCATAAGCATTTTTCTTCACAAATGCAGATTCACATGCAATTGAGAAAGCCATGATTTTTAAAAACATTATGCACTCTCCAATGCAAAGGCGTGCCCTCAGCCAAAAAAGTGTGCCTTCAAAGTTTTAAATGCCCCTGATGAAGAAAGGATGCACCAGCTCATTTGGGCAAGGTGAAGATGTGTTTTTCGTTTTTAGAGGCGCGCTCATTCAAGTTAAAATGCGCCTTTACAAAGTCCCATTTAAAAAAAGAAGGCGTGTATATTTTGATCCATTTGAACTTTAGTTTACACTCCTTAATCAGACCGACAACTCTAGTTCGAATGGATGTCTCTCTTCATGCGAAAAGATACGACTGTCAATTCAAATCAGATTATTCTCAAACGGAGTTTGCATGTTTTGATCTCTAGTTGAGCATGCAGTTGCATGATTTCATTTTCAGTTGCATTGGAGCAGATTATTTGTAATAAAGTTTGCATGTCATGCAAACAGTAGTTGATTAGGAGTCCAGTTCAGTTTAGTTATTTATTCTCATGCATTTACTTTGTAAGAGTATAAATGAATGCTTTTGCACAAGCACAAGGATATAGATTTTAGAATTCAAAGCTTTTTAGGAGTTAGCTGCCATGTCCCTATATTGATCACGTACATAATCGATTAAATAATATAAATTTAATATATTTAAATAATAAAATATTATATACTAAAGCAATATCATCAATTAATATAGGTATAATATATAATATTATTATAAATATATAAATAAATATAAATATTAAATATCTAAATAAATATTATTATATTATATAATTATAAGTATGAAGGGTGCACAATAAGGATGCTATCCCTTAAAGAATATGTGATTGCAAATATATCAAAGATGATAAACACCGATTGGAATTGACGAGGCAATCGATGATAAAATTGAGCATTAGGAGTCGCCGGTGTTGAGATAACTAGCGATTGTGTCTTAAATAAACTCAACAAACAAGAATTACCATTATTAAGTCAGCATTGAGTAATTATGAAGGGTGGTGATTGTTGGATGAAAGGTCATCGATCTCCTTATAAAAAGGATCGGGGGTCTTCACTTAAGGGGCATCTCATCAACAAATCAGCATCTCATGGAATAAAACTCTAACAAGCTGCGATTTGAAGAATCCCAAAGGCAATGCAATATGGAGTAAGACAAAATAACGATTATATAAATAAAGACAAACAACACTGATTATATTAATGGATTATTACTGAATCACAGCAAAGATAATCTCAGATCATCTCATGGATACAGATCACTCATCAATACACTTCATCAAATCAGTCATCACTCTCATCATCGATCAAAGCAGCAGGAGATCATCAACAACGAATCATCCAATCGGAGTAGCACTTAAATAAAGCATTTCAAATATAAATCAAATGCAAGTTATATTCAATCCATATCATCTGATCATCGAATCATCTACATCAAGCAAAGTTTAATATATATATATATATATAGCAGACAGAGTCACAACACAATACAAATATCATCAGGCATTTATTCAGCAGCATTTGATCATCCATTACTCATCAAAGAGGAGCAGCAAAGGAGTATATCAACGAATCATATATATATATAGCAGACAGAATCACAACACAATACAAATACCATCAGGCATTCATTCAGCAGCATTTGATCATCCATTACTCATCAAAGAGGAGCAGCAAAGGAGTATATCAACGAATCATATATATATATATATATATAGCAGACAGAATCACAACACAATACAAATACCATCAGGCATTCATTCAGTAGCATTTGATCATCCATTACTCATCAAAGAGGAGCAGCAAAGGAGTATATCAACGAATCATATCATTAGCAGTCATATCCTCAAAAGATCTAAAGCATTTTATATTTCTTATATCATCAACAATTATCCAATAACACTCAGCAGTTCCTCAACATCTCATATCAGCAAATTATATTATTCATTCCAAGGAGCAGCCATTATAGTATAATTCAGTCGCAACATTACAAGGTATTCATATTAGCATTATTTATTTAACAATAACATTGTCATATGAGCATTATTATCAGCAATCTAGTCAAGGGATGAATATATATATATATATATATATATAGAGAGAGAGAGAGAGAGAGAGAGAGAGAGAGAGAGAGAGAGCATAGTGCCATATATATTTGTCCATCCGATAGTGATGGTATGATATCTAGTTCCCATTGAAGGAGCAATATTCATAAGAAAGTATTATCTTCGTGATCCATAGGATCACTAGAATATCTCATACCATTCAAGAAGACAAATGCCATATCGGTACGATCTCTCTAACTTTAAATAATGATACTCATGATATACTAGGGATGAGCAAACTTTGCCAGGTCATTAATCTTGTCTAGAGCCCTATGAGGAGTAAGGGCGGTTTATTATTATTATTAATAAGTCTTACACAATAGGTGAATCTCAAGTGGTGAAGTATTGTCAAGTGTAGCATGAAACCCTTGAGCCAAGTGGTGAAGTATTGCCGGGTGTAGCATGAAACCCTTGGGTCTATGGCAATGGAGCACTTGGGTCTATGGCAATGGAGCATTGTTATCCAGCGCCTTAACGAGTATATACCCCGTCTCTGCTAGGGTAAATGATTAGGTTAGATTAACGACCAGGCACGACGATCACCATTCCCGAAGTATATCATGAGGCCTAAACATGGTTAAAGTATAAGTATGAGGAAATACATTTAGATCTATGTACTTATTCATTATTATTGATTATGATCATGATGTTGCTAACCTAATGATCATGAAAGAATATATATACTTGTATATGTGTTAATGTCTTTGATTGTAGGATTTGAATATATGTACGCACAAGTAACATTACATTCTTGTTCGTTGTCATTGATTATGATTATGATGTATTGATTCCATCACTAAAATGATCGTTAATCATACTAATGTCCCTTTCTAGTAGTTATTCTTGTGTGTAGGTTAAGAAATCAAGAATATCCTAAAAGGGGACATTACATTAGCTTTTTCAGCATTCATTGTTCAAGTGTTCAGAATTCAATGTTGTATTCAATCAGTGAATAAAAAGCAATGACAATTCTCATGCCTGCAATTTGCTTAGATTGTTATTCTTGTATATTCACGTTCTTGTGATCTTATTGTTCATTTAATGGATTCTGGTACGCCAATTTTTCTTCTAAGTATCTATTGAAGTGTGTTGTCTTCTGTGCTAAGGATGAAGTCGTAGCTTCGTGTTGCCTTGGCATTCGTAATTGTGTGGTGTTAATTTGTTCAATCAATCCAATTGTGTACTTGCTTTATTTAGCCTCTGTATTTGGCTGAATAGCGTAAGCGTTTAGCAATAGGTCTTTCATTCCAGTCAAAAAGCACAAAATTCTTGCTTCGAGGTTGAGAATGTGTTTCTACCTTTCTCTTGTGGCAAACCCAAAAAGATTACAAATTTCCCTTATATTTAGCATAAGTATGTAAAACCTAAGTCACAAGGTTCGAGTTCGAGTTCGAGTTCGGCAACTATAAAGTTCGGATGAAGTTCGGCAAGGGGAAAAAAAATTCACCATTAAATTCGCCTATATAAATTTGATTTTTAAAAAAATATAAGTAGTTTTAACTTCAAATAAACGATATAATAAAAAAAATAATAATAAATTCATTCTGAACACTCACAAATTATATATTATATTTTTATTTTTTATTTACAAAGTTACAAACTAATAAAAAAATATTATAAATATTAAATTTAATTTACATAAATATTAAATGTTAATAAAATTAATAAATTCATTTTAGGTATTACAAATTATAATATAATATAATATATATTATGTTAATAATATAATATATTAATAGCTAAACAGTAATAGTAAATACAAATTATTAATTTATATTATTTTAAATTGTTAGTACTCCAAATTCCAATAGTTTATTAGTGTATTTAGTGTGATAATTAACCGATAGGCTTTTATATGTGAGCATTATAGTGCTCGGAATTGTCTCAGGCCATTAAAAATTCACAAAATTCACGCCGGAAAATTTTCTAAACTTGTCGGTTGTTCCTATGGCGTATTCCTGGAACCTCTTATGGGTGCAAGTGCTAGAATTAAATCGCCGCTCAGAGTGGGCATGGGAAGCAGAGTCAGAAGGTCGCCATGTAGCATATGCAGATACAAACTAATAAAATATAATTGCAGATACCATGGAAAGGAAATGTATAGTTTGTTCGATCAGTATAGAAACGAGTACAAAGCCCTAGCAAACAATGGCCGCAGAATCGCGAATCGCAACTCAAATATTAAATCGCCGCTCAGGGTTAGAAGGTCGCGAGCAAAGGGAAACGGGTCCGAAAGTTTTATATCGGGAAATAGACCACTAAAAAACCATTGACAATTTAATATTTTATTAAAAAAAAAAGAACACTTGTACACTGACGAATTTTTGGTGAATTTTCAGCGAATTTCATGCGCTGTTCATAGGTTCGGCGAATTTTGAACACCAAGCCAAAAATTCGCCAAACCTTGTGACTTAGTGTAAAACCCTTGAATAACACTGTACATATTCTATAGGTTTAATTCTGTTTTATTTTATAGGGAGCTTCCCCTACAAATTCAAAGAGCGGTTCTACCGCATATCTGCCCATTTTGTTTTCTCACCGAAAGGTGCGAAATAAAACGCTAACATCTAGCTAGCCCTGGTAGTGTTCATGTTTTGTAACATTTGTGTCAATAAGCTGGTTAATTGCTATTGTCTCCGAGCAAGATCATTGAGTCTCTGTTTTGTACTATTTCCTTCATTCCTTCTTTCTCCATCAGCCATGATTTCTTCTTCTTCTTCTTCCTCCCACTTTGCAATTGGAATCCTCGCTTCCAAATTTTTGGGAAACTGAAATTGAGCCCTTCTTAATTTGCTTTGATAGTACCTGTTTGCTCTTTCACTCGATTGCATAAGAAATGTGTTTCTGTATCAATCTTTTAAATTTCTAACAGGCTGGCAGGAAAACCAACTCCGATACCACTGTAAAGTCCCTAACTGAATTTTTTTGTATTCTGACAAATGTTTTATGAAATCCCAGTTGTCTCACAATGCATTGCTGATTTAACATTTATCCCAATACCCCACATACAGTTGCATTCTTCATATCAAATAGATCATATAATTGAAACTACACTAATCTTATTTCTAGAGTTGAAAAGAAAATACATATATATGTACTAAAAATCAATGACTTCACAAAACAAAGCACAAGATTGTAGAAACTCTAACCTTTATTTGATGAAGCTGTAGTAAATTATTGAAATCCCATGTACAAAATTGTTTCAGACTGATAACATTGAATACATATCATAGACAATCCATACAAAACTGTACAACACTAATATCAGCTCTTCAAAGTGGCAGCGCCTAGCACAAAGTCTTTAGCATACAATAAAGAAGGTGCAACCAGCTTTTAGAGTGATTTTAAACCTCAAAGAAGGTGCGGCTGGGTCTTTGGGCTCACAAAACCTCCAAAATATGATGTGCCTCCCTTCCCTTATTCTCATGCCACACTCCAATCTGTACGGCTGCTTTTCCTTAGTTTGTGGTACGACCAGTTGAGAATACATGGTACAATTGGTCTTAAAATGGATAGGGGAGCAATATATGACTCCTCCTCACTCTTAGCTATTAATATTCCTCTCTTTAAACAAATACTCAGGTATTTACTCAACTGAGATTTGATCATAAAACTGGAAATAATATTTCATTTATTCATCATATATCTCCATACCATGTCAAACCCAAAAAATATCGATATTATTTGCTATGCAAATCTTTTCGATAATCTTTCAATCTACAACTTCACCGGATACTAAAAAAACAACTTGGAAATGATGTTTAACTCTTCAACACAAATCTTCGCAAACTTCACAATTAAACACACTTGTGAATTCTGTATGAATCCACCACAAATTGGCTAGGAGAGGTTTTGTCCTCAAAACCAATCTTTGTTGTAGGGTTTTCTTCCTAGGGTAGAAAGTTGAGCAATAGCTCAATCTTCATAGTTGGGGTTTGAAAACAAAAATGTCAAGAATGAAATTCTCTTCTCACATCCTCCTTTTTATACTCCCTTTTAGAATATTTGAGATATTATATTTTATTTGCCCCTCAAATTGAATTTTTAAAATGTCTTTTAATTTGATTTTATAGTCGAGCCCCAAAATAAGTCATTTTTAATAAACTGTCCAAATTTAATAAAATAATTAATTAAATATAAGTTGCCTGTAAATTGAGTGACTTTAGACAACTTAATTTAATCAATTAATTATTCCCTTATCATATCCCCAATCAGCCTACGGGAATTAAAATAGGGTAAGGGTCTTCGCCAATAGCTCACACATGCGAAGGGGATATTACATGAACTCCATGCCAGACCACTAAAAAGAAATAAGATGGATTGATGCTAAAGATTTACACACAGTTATATCAAGAAGCACTCTCAACTTGTTATAATGGACCGTGGAAAAAACTATGACGGTTCAATAAGATGGAACCAAAGGATTGTTTGGTATCAAAGCTGCCCAGATTTGTAGGGAAAAGGGTAAAGTTGCAAATAAACATTGGTTAAATCGGGAGTATTGTTTGGAAGCAAATGGAATGCCATATGATAAGGTACAGACCCATTACTTTCTGAGTACACTACAAGGGTATTCCATACAATGGTATTCCAAACTTAATGAAGAAACAAAGAAGTCATCAGAGCAAATAAAAACAAAATTGAGATGTCATCTAAATTTCTTCACTTGTGTGGTTATTAATGGCCTGAGACATCGATGATTTTTGGATGGTCACCTATTGACTATAACCTTTTGTGTTATTCTAATTCATTTTGTCCACTTTGATTGACCTCCAAATTGTAAATGGCTCCATGAATAGTAATTTACTTGTTTAAATTATCAAACCAGGAATACCACCTACTCTACAGGAAGCATTAGATCCGTTGTTTTTGTTTTTAACCTCATTCTGCAGTGAGCTTTCATCTTGTATCTTGGACTTGCTTGTCTTAATTTAGTTTCATTGCTCTTCATTTGTAGATTTTGATGCTTACTTTGCATTTGTTTCTCAACAATAAAGCTGCAAATCTGTCATGTCCCCGTTTCCAGCTTGATCATCAAGTGAAGAATGAATTAGCCTATTCCTCAGTCTCGGAGGCTAATTCTAAATAATGAGGGAATGAACTGGTTTTTGACTAACTTAACTTTATTGTTTTGCAGGAACAAGTCAGAAACCCAAATTTGGCTAAGTCTGGAAGCCAAGAAAACAGGAAATTGACTTTTGGAGTCTAGGCGCTAATCCTATATCAAATTTCACAAATGAGCGCCTAATCTAGAATCATCAAGCTATCAAGCTATTTAATCATTTCAACTTGGGCGCCTTGGAAGAAAAAGATGTTTTGATCTTCAAAATGATTTATACATTGCAAATTTTTAGAGGATATGGCCAAATGGATACTAGGTGCCCTTCTCTATCCAAACTGACTCTCATGAGCGCCTAGGGTATTGAAGGCTTGCAACTTGAGGCAAGGCGCTCTGGTAGGAGTTGTTTGGTCTTCAAGATCAAGTATTCACTCTAGGCGCCAATCACCAGATGCACAAACATGAATGGGCGCCTAAGGCAACAAAGCGCTACATCATGGTTCTAGGACCCTGAATTGGCGCTCAAGCATGTAGAAGAGCTTATCCAGAGACTTTATGGCGCCAAACTTGTGTCAAGGAGTCAAGGCGCCACTCCTAAACCAAAATTGCGCCTAGGGCACTAGTTCATGTCTGAACAAACCCTCAAAGAGCGCCTAAGGTGTTGGACCTTCAGTGAAGTTCTCCACATCAAATTTGCGCCTAAGTATCAAAGGCGCCATTTCCTGATTCAAATAACCCTCTGAGGGCGCCTAGGCGTTTGACCTTGACTGAACAAACCTTGAATGGTGCCTAAGCTAGATTGAGAATTGAAGAGGGTAAATGCATCATAAAAAGGTCAAGTTTGATTCCAGAGATCATCCTTCCAGTAGAAGTCATCAATTTTGTCTAAGTCTGGTAATGAGAGATTGAGGCGCATCTTTCTTCAATCCCAACCTCACAATTGCGCCTTTCCTTGGAAAGCCATGTGGCGCCTAGAAGAATGATTTTGGAGATGTCATCAAGTTGCACTTGGAAAAGACTTAGAAACTCTTGAAAAGCCTGAATGAAGTTAGAACTTGCTTCAAGGAGATGAGGCACCATTTCACTCTTTCCATGGCATCTTGTTGCGCCTAAGGGACTTGTCCTCAAAGGTGCGCCTAAGGAGCTTTCAATCCATTCCAACTGATAGGCGCTTGGTAGAAGGCAATGTTTTGACTTAAGATATAACTTGAGATGGAGATTTTAGCAAGGGAAGACCTCATCATTCTTAAGGCGCCAATCTACACCCTTTTCCACCCACAAAAGCGCCTAAGGACTAAAGAACAAGGTTTTAACTATTCTGGATATGGGCGCTCTCTCCAAAGGGATCAACACAACTCTCAGAAGTTTCATCTGTTGCATAAGATTGTGAAAAAATGACAAAACCTTCTCTGGGTGCCAAAACCTCTGCAGAACCTCCAAATCTAGCGCCCAAGTCAGAGAACACTAGAACTGCGCCTAAGCAAGCTAAATGTCAATCCTCCTCTTTCCAATGCTCAGATGGCGCCTAAAATCTAAAAGATCTTTGCTAAGTGTTCGAGGGTGTATGGAGTCATCATTTCCTCTAGGCGCATATTCATGCCTTTGCTACCTCTGTTGGGTGCCTAGGTCAACATTGGGTGCGATTCCATGTTCTAACTGCTCCCACTTGGTGCCTAGTCAGAAGATAAGGTAGTTGTAACTACCTGAGCTCTCATTGGTCGACAGGATGTCTTCGGGATTCGTGTCAAGGTCTTTGGATAAGTTTGCCAACTCAGAATGAGTCATCAGTTGGAATATTCCCTTGGATATGCTTCTTGGGAAACATGCCTTGGTTCCTCTTTTTGCATTGAAAAACGTGCCTTCATTGCCTTTGGAAGGCCTATAAAAGGAGGAGCTCTTTCATTCATTTGTTATCTAATCTTTTGGCGAATTTCTCTCTGCAAAGCTCTAAGCTTATAATCTTGAGGCTTGCAAGTTTCAAGTGTTGGGGTGATGCTCCCTCAACTGACAAGGTGATGCTCCCTTGTTGTATTGTGAAGTGTTGACATTCAGTTGACATCATTGAGTTCAATTGAGTTGATCAAGTGAGGAAGTCATTGTAAACATCAAGGCTTCAAGGCCTTCTTTTGTATTTCCATTTGAATAAGTTTGTAACTTCATGCTATTGAAAACATTATCTATGTAATAAGACATTTGCAATAAGATTGAATCAAGAAATAAGACAAGTACCCAGCTCAAGTTTGAATCATTCAAGTTGTTATCTTTGATACACATCATTAAGTTGTTGAGTAGTTGATGAATGAAATGCAAGTAAATTTGTTTAAGTAAGGAAAATTTTTAGTAGAATTAGTTGGGTATCTTACAAAATCTATGATAGATTATCTTCAAAATTCCCTTACATTTGAAAGCCTATTTTAAAATTGGGTTCAGTTTTACTAAAAAATAATCAATGCTTGGAAATGTAGAGTTCATTATATGCATTTACACTAGTAAATGTAGAAGTATGTTAACTTTAAGTATTTTATAGAAACTTTGTTTAACTTGTTTCCAGTGGAGATCAGTGAAGGACATATTGTGTCCGTAGTCAATCAAAATAAGGCACCAAAGCAAACAAAGGGAGTACATGTGATTGACTATGGAAATGCTGTTATCATGCCAGGTCTGGTTGATGTGTAAGTTTACAAAAAGGTTAAAACTACTTGGAGCTTTTTTTTTTGTGTCTATTGAAAGAACATCTGATATGTACAGTTAATAATGCATGGCAATTATTGAGTTCTGACTACAACAGCATTAATTTTTTTTTTCCAGATACAAGAGCACTGTCATTTATTTATTTTCTTTCTTTGTAGCTTTACAGGAATAATACATTTTATTTTTCAGAATTATGTGGGTGAAAATGCAAAATTGGTTTGTTATCTTCATAATGTAGGCACGTGCATTTGAATGACCCTGGAAGAGTTGAATGGGAAGGATTTGTGACAGGAACCAAAGCAGCTGCTGCAGGCAGGTCTTTTCTTGCTTATTATCATCATTGTTTTTATTTTTGACATTTTTGAGAAAATGACATAACATCTTCTGTAATATCCCTTTTTAGGATTTTTGGAAAATATGTGATTATTTTGGTATTTTCCAATTTATAGGAAACTTGTAATTAAATACAAAGCTATGAAATTGAAAACCCTATTCTAATGCAGGACAGTAATATGTGATTTTCAGAATTATTGTTAACTGGTATTAAATGCAAAATACGAAAATAAGTGCTGAAAGTAATGCAAATTATATGATCAGACCCTAGGCAAATAAAATTAATGTAAATAGTCTTAAACTAATGATTATCAGCAATATGTAATCAGCTCAAGACTCAATATTACTTGATATCAACAGCAGCGACTAGATTTAAAGACAGGTGATGTTAGAAATTATAATCACTCAACACCTGTTCAGTTTGCAGATTAAATTCCTAAAATGCAGATCAATAAACAAATCAAACATAAGTCAGCGATAGCTCTAATGGCATCAAATCAAGGAAGGAGATCCTCAATGACCAGTGGTGATTAATCATAAAACCTTATCCCTGATCACCCAAAATAAACATATATTTAAATTGCAGATTTCAATGAATAATCAGCGTAATAGACGTATATAAATTGCGATTAGAATCAACCAGAAGGAGGGTGGAATATGCAAATTATTAATTAAATCTTCTAAATATCAGCGATAAAGAATCCAATAGAGATAGGTTATCATTTAATATGACCAACAGCTGCATAGAAGATATGTATAAGAATACTGTAATTGAGATCACATGCTAGCTAATGATAATAATTCATTCAACTCACTGCTGTTAGAGCTGGATGCTGCAGGTTATATGGTGCAACCACAAATTGATGAATCGCTGAACTATTAACTGCTGAAATCCGTCCAGCAAGGTCGGCGCAGCAGTAGTAAACTCAAGATGATACTAATTGGTGGTACAGCAGCGGCTGGAATATAATGGTGTAATTTATTGCTGATTTGCTGATAAAGGAAATGCATAAATCAGTGCAATAATAATGGACCCCAATGATGAAATAATGCTGATTTTGTCATGTCCCCTTTTCAGGGATTAGCGTTTGAGAGTCCCTTAGCCTATTATTTTATTTCCCGTAGGCTTCATGGTAAGGTGAGAGAAATATTTTAAAATAATAACTTTAGTTGTCCTAGTCACTTTATGATACAACATTATAAAAGGATGACTTATATGTTATTTTTAAAAGAGGGTCAATAAAATGTTGCTAGGATAGAGGGTCAAAAGTAATGTTTTATTAAAAGGCCTTTCTAGAAACTTCTCAAATAAAGTTTTGGAGGGAAAAGGGAAAAATAATAAATATTCAATAATTTTCCCATAGAGAGTCTATGAAAGGAGGAACTGGGCATAGAAGAGGAATCATTGATGGTATTGTGATCAAACCCTTGTTTTCGAGATTGAACCCTCGTGTTCATCTTTCTGCCTAAGGACGAAAACCCTTTTGGCATCAAAATTTGGAGGATGAAAACCCTCTTATCCATTCAAGCAATTCCATTAAGGGATTGCCATTGTGTTGAAGGTTTTGAAGAAGTTTAAGTTTCAGGAGGATTATTGAAGATTTTTAAATTGTGAAGTTTGCTATAGTAATCTATATTGTTACCATAGTCATCTGTGTAGGAGTCCGGACAACACTGAGAGGGGGGGTGAATCAGTGTTGTATTAATTTTCAAACATTTTACAACTTTTTAAAAGCTTTCTCTTACAGAACAGATGGAAAGGAATACATTAATGATTTGTTGAGTTTATATGCACAAGACTTACAATAACAGATGTAAACAAAACATGATCAAACCAATACACACATAGAAGAAATTAAGACACAACCTTTTTACCAAGTGGAAAACCCTCAGGGGTAGAAAAACCACTCATGAAATGCCTCACTAGCTTAACTGAAAAACATGCCTCACTGGCAATACAAATTGTCTCACTGACAAATATTGAGGTCTTACTGACCACAAGCTTCACTAGCATAGAAAGGTCTTACTGACCACAAGCCACACTGGCATATTGTGCCTCACTGGCAAACCAAATTACCAACAAATGTAATAAGCAAATCAGAGGGATACTCTGTTTCATTCAATACAAATATATGTCTGTCAAATACCCATTCTATTCAATCTGACATTCGGATACACTCAACAATCCTTTATTCTGATCCAATCAACACTGCATTCTAATCCATTCAACAACACTGCATATTAAATCTGTATTCTAATCCAACACTTCACAACACTGTATGTTTCATCTTTTTCCTTCTTCATACATACCATCAATGCACCTGAAAAACAAATTTATACAAGTTGAATGTCTTTTCACTGCCTTGGAACCTTTCACATTCCTTCATAAATTTCTCCTGCATCTGATCACACAAATTTTGCAATTATAAACAATAAGACTTTTGAAATTTCACTTTTCTGCAAAAACACATTTCCTTTTCTCCTGCAAATAAACTCTTCAAATTTGATTCATATTCCTGCAAAATAAACAATCTCTGATTGCAAACAAAATAATAAATAAATCTTCAATCTCTGATCCATATTTTCTCATAAGACAAATCTTTAATAAAATCAATCAGAGCTCTATAAGAAAATATTATCTTTTCAAAACTCTTGAACTTCTCTGCAAGTAAAAACTTTTCGACTTCTATGAAATCTTAATCTGCTTCAAAAAAAAATATCTTTTTCTTCATATTCCTGCAAGAAGATTTAATCATCAAACTTATTATCTTCTCTTCAATCTATAAAATTTGTCTTCAAAAATTTGTCTCCAATCTGCCTTATTCTCAAACAAAAATCTCTTCTCCGAAAATGACAATATATCTATCTCAAAAAGAAAATCTCTTCTTTCCTTTTAATCTCCAAAACTCCATCAATATTTGCCTTAAAAAAAAATCTCCTTAAAACCATCTCTTGGAGTTTATAGACTAAAAATTTCTAATTTTAAAAATATCTTATCACCAAAAAAAATCTCCATTTAAAATTCTAAATGGTACTTTAGAAAATAAAGAAGGTTTCTAAAAAAAATTTAAAGCCATAAAAGGCTAGGAGATCGGGTTTCATGACTTACTAAATTTCTTACAAAATTTAATAGTATTTTTCTTTAATCCATCGGGCTCCACTTATCCTTTTTGGCGGTAATAGTTTAAATTCAAACTCATTTGCAAAACCTGCCCACATTTCTCCATCGGTGATAATAAAGTTTTAAACTTAAAAAAAAAACAAAAACTGCCCTTTTGAATACACCGCGGGCCCTTCAATGCAATTTCATTTGTTTCTTTCCCGCCGCTCATGGTAAGTGAAGACCGATATTGCATGTAAGGGGGCCGGTTGCATATGGTATAAGAACCCTCCTGCAGGTCATGTTTAATGAAATGACCTTCTATCACAAGTCAGTGTGAGTTTAGAACATGAAGTATAACTATCATTGCAAGGGCAGAATATGTAGAGTGAAAGTCTTTAGAGACTTAGGAAAACAACTTAGAAAGCACTCAAATTGACATATAAACAAGCACTCCAATTGACAAGCACCTACTGAAGCAAATGAATCACATCTGACCATAATTAGCATTCTGCCACTGACATTAAACTAGTATGATTATGAAGAGATTAGAGTGGTTCGACTCTAGATAATCAAGGACTCATGCCTTGATAATGTAAATGAATATCTTGAAGGCAATCATCTACTAATATGTTCTCATCACACTTTATCAACATGAAGAAGTCCTGAAGATATTGAAGTATCAAACAATTCCTGATTTCATCAAAAATGAAAATGACCTTTTCTCACAAGCATCATCATCATATAATGTCATGTCCTTTGTTATGCAATAACCAGCATGCCTTGAGGAACTCCTAACAACATAGATGAACACATCCTGAGATGACTTCTAAGCATATTATGTCCAAACATAAATGATAAACATTTGTCAACATTTGACAACCCTAAACAAATCACCTTGTGACTTTATAAGAAAACACATCGAAGGCCAAACCTGATCAACCAAGTCCTGATGACACCTTTTTGACATCAAACAAACTGAGGACACCTTTTTGACATCAATGACAACCTAACTCCATCAATCTGTACTATTGCTACAATAATCTGTACTGCTGTTATAGTATTCCGTATCGCTACAATGTCGCGCTATAGTTCTAGAGGTTTATTTGAAGACTTTGGTAAATTTCCAGTTGCTAAAGATTATAGATCAAATTCCAATATTGTGTGGGTTTCTAGATTTTTAGAAGGGTTTCAATATTGTGTTATTGCTTGTTATTTATTACCATATGTTGTATTCTAGCTGCCATACACCTGCAGTGCAGTTCATAGCCTTGTGACAGTCCAAAGAAGGGTCACCATACCAGATTAACACTAGTTGCGTGTTTTTCGAGGGTTAGAAACAGCCATATAGGTTTTCTGTGTTTTATTTACTACAACAAATGACTGTTGTGCTAAGTATTTCAGTTTGCTGTACTATTTCTACAGAGGTTTCTAGGACAACTATACATCTATGGGGTGTTTTGTGAAGTTTCCAGCGCATGCAGTATCATTTTAGGCCTGATTGCACCCATATTTCATTGTTGTACCTCTCTTTACAATGGTTGTACCACTCAGGCATCACTGTGAAGGTTTTCAATGAGTTTTCATCCTGTTCTGTGAATATGGTCTTCATTTCTCTTGCAGTCGATTAGCTACAGAGCATTACATTCTTGAATGTTGTTCATTTAATGCCTGTTGTACCACCTGTGATAAGTGTGCTGAAGTGTACTTAGCCTTCATATTAATCATTGCAGCAATAAGAGGGTACAATTTGCTTTTTGTTTATAACAACAGTAGTTTGAATTGAATATATTTATATTTGCTGATCATAAGGGATTTGAGTGATTTATCGTAAAGTTTAAGTGGTTCTTTGCTAGATTGCTAGTAATATTATGCTCTCGCCCTACCCATCTTTGGGATCTCGGTGATCAGAAAGTGCTAGAATTTGTGCATGAATATTGGGTTATTGTCAAGTTATCAAATATTCTAGTTTGGGACATTACAAATTTGCTTGCAAATGATGATTGTTTCCAGCATAATCGTGACTCTTGCATAGAATTGTCCAATTGGAAATGAGGGTTTTCATCCCCAAATCCAAAAGACTCCAAGAGAGTTTTCGTCCTCCGGAAACTGTCAGCCAAGGGTTTCCGTCTTTCAGAGCTCTAATTTGAAATTTGAATTTGAAAATGATGATAATGGATGATATGCCTTGAGCGCTAGCTTTGACTTTATAGGCACCTCACTTGGGCCCCCTAATAATTCACTTTTTCCCTCCAAGTGAAAAGTACATTTTGAATAAATAAATACATAGGCCTCATAATGTCTCATTTATATGACCTTTAATGACAACACTTAAATCACCCTTATAAGCAATGATTGGGCCCCAAATTACACTTTATTTCCCTTATCATGTTCCTTAGCGAATGGGAAATAGAAATAGGCTACGAGTCTTCAATCAAATTCTTCATTTTTGAGGAGGGGACACGACATCTTCCTTGATCTGTTATGCTTAGAGTAGGTAATGATTATTTTGGGGAATAATAATTGCAAAATAATTTTATTGCATGTGTATCAGAGTAAGGTTTAATTACAGTTTCTTGCTCATATAGATAACTCGGCATTGAAAGAGGTCTTCGGTATACCACCCACATAATTTTGGCTAAAACTTTCAACATGATTTAGACTTTATGACCTAGATTTGCTGAATATAGATAAAAAGGTTTGCTTGAAAAAGTATTGTATTTCATATTATGTTAGAAGGAGATTAATCAAAGATTCTACTAGATCTGTTCAAAGAAGGAAATTTCTTGAAAGTTTACCATATGTTGTTGGTCAGAAAGTTGGATCACGCCATTGAAGAAAGTGAGGCAACATGTCCAAAAGTTACGTAGCTTGGCTGTACATTCTCAAAAGAAGAAAGAAAGAAAGAAAGGAAGGAAGAAATTATATTAATGTTCATAAATAATAAAAGTGGGTCAATGGAACTTAAAACTGCAATCAAATGTCAAAGAGTATAAAGAGATGAATAAAACAATAGGGGTTAGATCTAAAGTGTTTGAACTTTGGAGGTGTGGACCCTTCAATGAAACACAAAGAAGATGAAGATCAAGTAGGAGACATGGAAGGAGACTAGCATTTTCACATGTTTGAAACAAAGGTCAAACTAAAAGAACTAACAACATCATTGTCTATCACCATAGAGGGCCCTTACAACATGAGAATGCTCATAGAGTAATGTCTAAGGTTTAGGGGGTAAGGCTAGACAATTCAAGAAATTTGAGCACTCCCCCTAGAACCTCTCCTAACATCCTAACATCCAAGGCTGTTAAACCTTTGGTAGTAGAGAAAAAGTAGTAATGTTCATTTGCCTTTGTGATCAAGGCTGCATAGAGGGGGAAGGTTGTAATGTCCCCTTCTCATCAGTGATATCCAGGGTTGACCGTTAGCCTATTCTGGAGGCCCGTAGGCTAACTGGAGGCAACAATTAGGGTTTCCAACTGTGTGGTGATCTCTTCTGAGCTTTCAGGGATCTGTTTGTCAGTGTATGGCAGTTTGGTTGTTGGATTCCTTCTGGGTTTTCAGAGAGCTTAAGGGTGATATGTTCTACATTGGCAATCAAGGACTTTCTTGAGCTTACTATTTTTAGTAAGCGCTATTACTAGCAGCATGATTTATGGCAGGGTATAGCATGGAGTTCTTCCTTGACAGTTTCTAGTTGGAATGGACAAGGACAAAATAATATGGGCATTTTATTATTATATTCACAAAAAGGCAACCTTGGCATAATTAAATATTATAAAGTTATAAAGTTAAGTTGTACCCCTATGCCTAGGAGTCACAACTTAAAGTTGTTTTTAAAAGGGGGCCATGTGAGCATTTAAATAAATAAATTAATTATGCCAAAAAAGGGGAACGCCTAGGGAAAGTGAAAAAAAGAAAGGAAATAAAGTGTTTTTTTTCTAATCCTAGGGAAAGTTAGAAAAAGAAAGGAAATAAAGTGTTTTTTTTCTAATCCTAGGGAAAAATGAAAAAAGAAAGATTCGAAAAGGATGGAAAGAAATGTTTTTTTTCTAATTTTAAAAAAGGAAGGTTTCCCTCTGATGTGTGGTGCCCATATTGAGGAAGTTTCCAAAATCTTTCAAGGAGGAAAATAATAAAAAGATGTGAAGGCTCTTCATTTTGGTAATGTTGAATATTGCTGATAATGATATGATGTTGGTTTGTCCATTGATCCTAGGGCTTTGAGGACGAAAACCCTCATAGTTAACATTGGTTTCGGATTTGAAAGATAATCCCTAGCTGATTATATAGGAACAACTTCACACAGAGGTTGCACAAGTGCATATTGGAGATTTCAGTGTGATTTCAGGGTGTTTTCATCATTTTTGTGTTGCTGGTTTTGACAGTGCTGAAGCAAATATTTACTCGTGGAGAAAAAGCGAAAACAAAGATCATTTTGGGTATTTGACCCATCTATTTCTCTTCCTTGGGCGATCATTTGTCTACATTTTTAGGAGTTTTTACGGAGTATTCAGATTGCTGGAAAAAATTTCCCTTTGTGAGATGTACGACCAGCTTGGGGTTGCATTGGAATGCGTGCAAAATTTGATTCTACCACTTTTATCAGGTTTTTTTCATTGGAGTTTGGGCGTCTAGGCTAGAAGGATCATTTGCAACTGATTTTGCATCATTCGGAGTCCTGGAGAGAGTTTGGTGAGCATTTCAGTGGTTCCCAACACTCATCCTGTCAAGCTGGAATTTATATCAGACTGTTGTTATTTACATATTTTCAGTATTTGTACTTCTTTTTTGTATAGAGACTCATTGGAAGACAAAATAATAAAGTTCTTGTTCTAGTATATGTATATCTTTGGTTTCATGTTTGAAATTCAATGTTCATATGTGTTTGTTGTTGTTGCATTCATTAAATAAAAATAAAAAAAATAATGACATTACAGTGGTATCAGAGCTAGTTTTCCTGCCAGCCCATTGGAATTGCTAACCCTTGTGTAGAAGTTCATATTAGAATTTTTAGTTGCATGTTGGTACCCAGTACTTGCATGTAAGTTTTGAGACTACCCAGATGTTTGCATGTCGATTTTGAGGGTTGCATGTTAGTGATCAGCACTTGCATGTCAGTTTTAATGGTTGCATGTCAATGCTCAGTGGTGGCATGTGTGGTATCAATTGTTGCCTGTTAGTACTTGTGATTGCATGTTAGTTTTATCAGAACAAGACACATTTTCAGTTGCAGTTGCTGCTAGACAGCCCAAAAGTGTAGTTGAGACTAGTAGTATGGGTGACAGGAGGAGTAACAGTCCAGAGCGTGAGGTAGATCGTGAGGCCCGTGAGGCCCGTGAGGCTCGAGATGTTATGAGAGGCCTTGCAACAGGGCAACAGTAGATGGCCACTGCCCTTCAGCAACTCACAACAACATTACAGAATTTAAATAGAGGAGTTAGACCCAATCATGCAGAGGCCACAGTTGACAATAATGGTTCATCTCCATCTACAAGAACAGCTAAGAGTTCTCATGCCTCGCCAACAAATAAAGCCATTATGGCCAGCTATGATAAGTATCGCTCTCTTCCTCAAAAGATACAAGAAATATTTTCACTCACACAATTTCTGGGTATACTAGATAACGATGAAGAGGACTTGATCAGCAGCAAAGAAAGGAAGAAAAAATCAAAAGATAGCAAAGAAAGCATTGGGAAAAATGAAGAGCTAAAGGTGCAAGAACAAGGAAATAAAGAGGAATTACTTGTTTGTAATTTGCAGCCTATAAGTGAACAGAATCTATGCAAAAATCAGTTATCATGCAGGAGTCTTAAAGAAGAAAAAACTTTGGATCAAGAGGAGATACATAATACACCATTGAGTCTTCATGTTGATCACACAGTGGAAGAGATTACAGTCATGGATCAGCCCATTAGAGATGTTGTAAACATGACACCAAGGTATGACACCTATTTTGACTTTTGCAACAGCAGTTCTAATCATGAGGTAGCATCCATTTCACGTGAAGGTAATAGTGTTAGTGAGTCTTCCTATGTTGGGGCTCAAGTTGAGAATGTTACACACGAGATATATATTGTGGATTCAAACCACAAAGGTTGTGATTTTGTTCACCATACTGTGGAAGATGTTAAAAGGACACAAAGGTTGTGTGATGGGTGCTCTCTAAGAGCTAAGAAGGCCAAGATGCTTGCTGCCCAAGCAAGACAACAAATGCAAGAAGTCAAGGAAGGACGCAATCTGATAGATAATGCAAGAAGACAAAGAGAATCACACATTAGATCCTTATTTCTTTCAAAAGAAGAATGTGTGGATGTTGAGTATACAAGGGAAGAACTTCTTGAGGTAAGCCCACAAGAAGAGCATGTTGAGTTGTGTGAAGAAGAAAGGAGGAATGATTTAGGAAATTCAGTTTGGGCATCTACTTTGCATCATGAGGTTTATGACTTTCCTCTTTTAGAGAGCTATTTGAAGGCTCAAAACAATGATGATATTGGTCACACACTTGATGGATCAGCCACAAGTGTTGTATCCATTTGTGTGGAATGGAATATTATTGATTTCAATTTGGTTAGTCATGCATCATCTACAATGGAAGGACAATTGTTAAGATCATATGAAGCATTTTGTCTTAGAGAGCTGATTAGGGAGACTAGGAGGTTGCTTACTAAGAAGATCTCGCATTTTGATAGTGTTTGGTTTGTCCTGCATACTACACTTTGGAGTTTGCTAGTAAGGGAAAACATATCAGTTATGGAGGTGATGGTATGGATTAGAAAAGGGGACAGCAATCTTTTGACATCACATGAGCATGAATCCAAGCTAGATGGTGGTGACAAGAAATGTAGCATTGTAGACATTCATGAAAAGATAGATAAGCATGAGGTGATGGTGGCAACTTCTACTTGCCAACAATCTAAATTTATAACAGCAGTGCAAAAAGAACATGAATCAGTTTGTATGTTGATTCCTCACCCTTATGATGTTGATACTTTGATTGAGTATAAGGATGTCATAACTTCAAGATTTGATATACTACAAGATTGGGCTGCCAAGTGTATGCAAGTGTGCTGTTGCATTAAAGATTTCTAGGGTAATGAAAGAAAAGGTACAATCAGTCCTAAATCTCTAGTTGGGGACAGCAGCGTTGTACTTTTTCATTTACATGAACTTGCAACCCCTATTCATGGAGTAATTGGTGACAATGAGCTTCCGAATGATAGCTTACATAATGCATTGATTAAGCATGGCTATTTTGATGTTGTTTCTTCCAAGAGGACTGAATTTGTTTACTTTAGAACAACAACAATAAATCAGTCCAAAGAAACTCGTAACATACACCACTCCATACATGATGAGAAGCATGATTTCTCTAATCCTGAGTTTGTAGTTGATATTATCAACATTAAGGAGAATGAAGTGGTGTTAGGTATTCGATGGTTGAAATCTCCTGGGAGGTTTGTCCAAGACTTCAACAAGATGGTATTAAAGTCTACTCACATGGGTAAACATATTGTGCTTAAGGCACTAAAGAATGAGACAAAGGATGGGACAGCTAAGAGTATGTTCATTTGCTTTAACATGGATGACTTGAGAAGCATGGATAAAAGGGAAAGTTTCAGTCCTAGTTTTCTGATTTTAAACAGCAGTGGTATATCCTCACTTTCTCATGATATTGCAACTGCTAATCATTGGGAAATGAGTGATATTGATTCTACTTTGATTGGTACACAAGATGCATGCATTGGTCATGGTAATTTATATGATGCATCACATTATGAGACTGATTTTAGACAATTTGGAGCAATTGAGATAAAACAGTCCCAAGAAATGCTTGAAGGATGGCTTGACAAGGCAACGAAAGCTAAGTTGATAGCACAACAAGCTAAGCTTCATCTTCAACAAGTTCATGACACTCACCGCTCCATGGATGATCATAAGCAAAGGTCTTCTAGTTTTGAAATTGTAGTTGTTGTTAATCAATTCATTCATGAAGATGTTGATTTTATTGAAGACACTTATAATGGATCAGCCACTCAAGAGTTATCTTTGGTGAGTATTGATGACATCTACACTACACATTTGGGTTTGTCACCTATTCCTCATGGCATGACAGCGATTTATTTGTTGATTGGTGACTTCATATTCATAGATTCATCATGGTTTAGTGACTGCCCTAGTTGGATTCATATGGCACTTCCGGATTTTCTTTGGTCTACACCAGCAATATTGTGGCTTGGGAGTGTGTGGAGGTATGTCTACTGGTTGGGCATGGAGTATGAGATAGATTTCTTTGGTTTTCATTTATTTGATGACACCTATGATATCATTCTTATCGCTGGCCTGGGTTATATCAGTGATGTTGAGAGACTTCATGTGTTGATGTATTGGCATGTGACAATTCATTTATACATCTTTTTGCTGGACTTTCTTCATGGATGGTTGTCTCATGGTGTTTGGTTGAGATATTTCTTCCTCATCTCATACAACAGGGTCTATATTTTGGTTTGGGATCCAGGAATTGATTTATTGAGTGCATTGTTACATATGGATTCTATTGAGTTGCTTTATACTTTGTGGTTTTATGGCATATATATCAGAGTTGAGTAGCAGATTGATTTGCGATTGCTCGAGGGAAAGCAATCTTAGGAAGGGCGAATTGTAATGTCCCCTTCTCATCAGTGATATCCAGGGTTGATCGTTAGCCTATTCTGGAGGCCTGTAGGCTAATTGGAGGCAACAATTAGGGTTTCCAACTGCTTGGTGATCTCTTCTGAGCTTTTAGGGATCTGCTTGTTAGTGTATGGCAGTTTGGTTGTTGGATTCCTTCTAGGTTTTCAAAGAGCTTCAGGGTGATGTGTTCTGCATTGGCAATCAAGGACTTTCTTGAGCTTACTATTTTTAGTAAGCGCTATTTCTGGTAGCATGATTTATGGTAGGGTATAGCATGGAGTTCTTCCTTGACAGTTTCTAGTTGGAATGGATAAGGACAATATAATATGGGCATTTTATTATTATATTCACAAAAAGGCAACCTTGGCATAATTAAATATTATAAAGTTATAAAGTTAAGTTGTACCCCTATGCCTAGGAGTCACAACTTAAAGTTGTTTTTAAAAGGGGGCCATGTGAGCATTTAAATAAATAAATTAATTATGCCAATAAAGGGGAACGCCTAGGGAAAGTGAAAAAAAGAAAGGAAATAAAGTGTTTTTTTCCTAATCCTAGGGAAAGTTAGAAAAAGAAAGGAAATAAAGTGTTTTTTTTCTAATCCTAGGGAAAAGTGAAAAAAGAAAGATTCGAAAAGGATGGAAAGAAATGTTTTTTTTCTAATTTTAAAAAAGGAAGGTTTCCCTCTGATGTGTGGTGCCCATATTGAGGAAGTTTCCAAAATCTTTCAAGGAGGAAAATAATAAAAAGATGTGAAGGCTCTTCATTTTGGTAATGTTGAATATTGCTGATAATGATATGATGTTGGTTTGTCCATTGATCCCAAGGCTTTGAGGACGAAAACCCTCATAGTTAACATTGGTTTCGGATTTGAAAGATAATCCCTAGCTGATTATACAGGAGCAGCTTCACATAGAGGTTGCACAAGTGCATATTGGAGATTTCAGTGTGATTTCAGGGTGTTTTCATTATTTATGTGTTGCTGGTTTTGACAGTGTTGAAGCAAAGATTTACTCGTGGAGAAAAAGTGAAGACAAATCATTTTGGGTATTTTACCCATCTATTTCTCTTCCTTGGGCGACCATTTGTCTACATTTTCAGGAGTTTTTAAGGAGTATTCAGATTGCTGGAAAAATTCGCCCTTTGTACGACCAGCGTGGGGTTGCATTGGAATGCGTGCAAAATTGCGTCTACCACTTTTATCAGGTTTTCTTCATTGGAGTTTGGGCGTCTAGGCTAGAAGGATCATTTGCAACTGATTTTGCATCATTCAGAGTCTTGGAGAGAGTTTGGTGAGCATTTTAGTGGTTCCCAACACTCATCTTGTCAAACTGGAATTTATATTAGACTGCTGTTATTTACGTATTTTCAGCATTTGTACTTCTTTTTTGTACAGAGACTCATTGGAAGACAAAAAATAATAAAGTTCTTGTTCCAGTATATGTATATCTTTGGTTACATGTTTGAAATTCAATGTTCATATGTGTTTGTTGTTGTTGCATTCATTAAATAAAATAAAAAATAAAAATAATGACATTACAAAGGTTCTCTACATCAAAATGAAGTAGATTCATTCCACCTAGATTGAGACTGAGGGAGTTGGGGCACTCTAGTAGAGAAACACCATATCACTAATTTGTCTCACTTTGTGTGTGAATCGACTATATTAAGGGGTCACTTATGCCTCTAGTGCTTGTAGTGGGATGAAAAGAGTAAGTAATATGCATAACAACTCTAAGGGTCCCTTGTTGGAATTTGCAATTGAGAATGGAAACCTACTGAAGAGAAAAGGTCAAGCACTTTTGATCAGGGTACTGAAAGGTGGATAAATTAACATTTGAGTCATTGTTAAAACAATGCTATCTCCCAAGGATCTCATAGTAGATAGGACACCTAAAAATAAGTGCTCGCCAATCACAAACTTTTGAAGGAGGTAGTGATGGTAGATTCTATCACTACATAGGATATGGTGGTTTGTATCAACATGTAATTGGTGGAAGCACAATCTCAGCTGGCCAAGGGAAATCCTTAAGCCATGTGACCAATGATGCCAAAAATAGTAGACACATGAGAGCTAGACATTGTTATATTGTGTCCTATCACATCCGCAGATTGTTTATAAATGGAAGAGAAAACACCCAAATTCACTTGTGTGAAGCCCTCGATTTGTAGCATCATAGCATTGGAATATTAGAACTATGTGCACTGATCAATTTACCAAAGTTGCATAAGATATTTTCAAACAACAATTTTTTAGTTTAGATGGAGAAATTTTAGTTCATGAAAATTGTGAGACCAAGTAGAATTAATTCCAATGAACATTTTAAGCCTGTTCAATTCTTACACCCTTAATGTTTAAATTGTGAATATATGTTAAAATATAGATATCTAGTCCTTCTTTGGGTTGCCATAGCTCAAGTTTGAGATGTACAATATTGCAAATCATATAGGTTTTGAATTGAAGAAAACATGTGATAATCAAATGCTCATGTTCAAGTTGTTATTTCCAATCTAATGATTTCTTTCTGAGACTCTACTTTTGCTTTGCTCTAGATGAGCAGAAATCAAATTCTAGGTTCTTTGATGCTCTAATATAGACAACAGTCTAATTAGATATCAGCATCAAATTTATGCCATTTACATTGGCAGTTAACTACTATATTATATAGTTGCAAGAGCTACTTTTTACTTTTATCTTCTTTTAAAAGAAAAACAGTTAGAAATAAAGAAAGAAAGAAATTATATTAATGTCCACAAATGACCAAGAGTAGGTCAATAGGACTAGAATGTACAACTGTTACAATAGTGAAGTACTACGGAAAAAAGGGCCCCAGACTTAAAGCTAACAAAATAAAGCAAAGAAAAGCAAGAAAACAAAGAAATAAATAAGTTACAATCCCATAAAGTTTGAAAAGGTTTATCTACAATGACATTAGAATTTTTGGCAAAGACTTATAAAAATTGTTCATAATGGAGTCCATTATGATAGAAAAATTAATGGTCACAATTTTACACTTGGAAAGTCATGATACGACTCCAATTTACAATTGAAATCGATGCCTAACAATGTTTGTAGTGTTATTGATGGGAATTATAAAAGTCCTAGAAAACCAGAAAAATGAATGGAAACGAAACATAGAAGTGATAAAGAAAAGGCTATAGTAGGAGTTAGCATTTTAAAGACAAAATTGCATTTTTTTGACATAAGAAAAAGCTTGTAAGAAATTGGGGATGGTTTGATAAGTTGTTTGGGTGGTAAACTAGAAGAGTTTGGGACTACACCAATTCAAGTAGGGCAGACACTTTTTTGGCTATGCCAAGGTGAGCTATTAGGCCTTTACTATTTGCGTGAATAGAAGAACTCAAATGTTAGGTGGAGAGACTCTTGTGTTTCCACCTGCAATTTGGAGTGTTCCCTAGGCTAGTGGATTGGATGCAAATGTGATTGTTGCATGAGCACACACTAGGAATGGAAAACTATGGTGACAACTCAAGGAGATTCCCTAGTGGCTGGGGTAGTAAGTTGGATGTGTTAGTGTTATATTTTGTCCCTTTTAGGACAATGCAAAGGAGAATGACATGTAGGGGTAAATCTTTCTTCAAATTAGAAGAGGAAGCTCCTTTGTGACTAAAAACTAAATTAAATCCTAGAACTAGATGGAGATAACCTATCGTTTTTGTTCTTGGGTATGGGCACAAAACTAAACAACTCTTTAACACAACATGAGAGATTTTATAGTTTTTTGACATGATGCTAATGACCTAACCTATGACAGCTAACGCATGCTCGCATTTTTTGGCTAAAAGTAGAGACTGGAAAGAATGACTACTCACAAGAATTGAACTAGAAATAATCTATGTTCCTTGGGGATGCATCCCCTATGTTTTTAGGCCTATTTCCTATAGGGGACATTTCAGGGATGCGGGGACAGTTCGGAAATGTCCCCAGTTTGGAAACATCCCCTTGTTATCCCTAATCATCAAAAAATTTTCGAAACGTTTCCAAAATACCTTTTTTTTAGGTATGGCAGGGGACAATTAGCAATCCCTTAGACAACCCAGACATCTCTTGACCGTCCTACAGACGACTGGCTGCCTTAACTCTTAGGGATAGCTAGCTCTCCCCTATAGCCCAATCAACATAAAAAAGAATTAAAAAAAAAGGGATGGGGTCCCCATAAGGACCCCCTCTTTACACCAACTCTAAACTTCAAAAAGGTACAATAACAAACTAAAGACAAAAACAAACTTATTTTGCCATTTTTCGTGTTGTGAAAAAAATGACAAAGAAGGAGAATAGTTGTGAGAAGGTAAGGGAATAGTATTGAGAAGAAGACAAGAGAGCATCAAAACTACCTCATTAACTTAGAAGCGATAAAATTATGAAAAATGGCATATGTGGTCTCAAAGGTTTTAATTTGGGCTGGTGGTGAGGGCTCCACCCCTTGGCCTTGCCCTGTATCGTGATAGGAGTGTGCCCGAGGCATTGCCCCTAGACGTTGCGAGGGTTGCTACCCCTAGACCTTGTTGGGGTGCTACCCCTAAACCCTTACGAGGGGCATTGCCCCTTGACCCCACTAGGGGCACTGCCTCCAAACCTCCACGAGGGTAGTGCCCTCAACCCCGCTTACAACTTCATACATTCAATCAAGAGGAATAGGCTTACCTCTCGAAAATCAAAGAAGTTGGTGGCCGTGCATAGTGCCTTGTGATGTCAGGATCGATAGACTTTTGAGTATCGTTAGGCTCTAGCTGCACATTAGGATGTTGATCTCAAAGATGGCACACAGGTTGATGAGGAGGAGACATAGGAGGTATTGGTTAGGCTTCCATTGGATGAGGTAGTTCCTCATAGCTGTAGTGTTATCATATTAATATTTGAAATTTCCTATATCTTAATTTTCCCTATTTTTTTTTAATAATTGTTCCTCACTGTCCCTTAAAAATGCCCTCCCAAAAAAATCCATCTCGGAAGTGTGCCCCGCCCCCCTATCGTCCCTTTCTTGGAAACTTGGCATACCATATGAAATTATTAATAAACACAAGATTCTACGAGTTAAATATTGGAGATTCACATACAAAGCTACAAATACTCAAATTAATAATGATTGCAATACAAAGCTTGCAATGATCTTTAAACTCTATTTAAATCACAAAAAGCACATACACAAGATAACACAAATCAGTTTGAACAATGATTTCAACAGCAAGTAGGCATAAAATTACTATTCGTTTACAATCTAACTGTGAAAAATACTTATTGATAAGTGTTTACAAAGTTTGGATGCTCATGCAATGCAATTTATTCAAGATAAATACAAAATAAACTACTGAAGTTCTATGCTGAAAATAGAACGTTTGCACACAAGCAAGCTCTAAATGCAAAATTGACTGAAAATAAAACATCTAAAATAAAGAAATCTTCAAATAGTTTTGGCTAAAAATATCAAGTATCAAAATATAACTTCTAGAAGGTAATCCAAGAATAGCCATCTTCTAAAAATAGTAGCAGCTAAAAACCTCTATTTAGAAACCTCGATTGGCAAGCTTGGCACAACAACAATGTCCTAGGTTCTCTGAACTGCCTGAAACCTGTCAATGAATCTTTGAACTTGTGTAACCTCTAGCAAAGAGAAGGTGCTTATACAGATGACCTGGACCTTGAGGATGTATTCACTCTCTGTCACCAAATTGTCAATCTGTATTTGCCTCCTTTCCACCTTCCGAATATGCCTAGAGATGCCAAGCAACTTATCCATATTCTCTTGATTCAAATTTCGTGATCCTCCAATCTTTTCTTTTACTGACATTTGGAACTTGGTTCTGAGCTAAAAATGCTTATCTTTTGTTTGTCCTCATTGTAATGTCCCCTTCTAGTAAGTCAAAATTTTCCTCAACCTTACACAATTTCGACTTAGTAAAAGACAACATTAGTATTCAATTCATCTTTTATTTCAATATAAATTCATTAAGACTATCACATATTAGATTATATTCACATTAAGTTCATATATTTGTTTTGTCATCATGCATTAAGACATTTTCAATTTATAAGCACATTCACATTATTCATTGTTATCATTGGTTCGTGATATGACTTGTGAGGGACTTATGGTAGACTCTTGCGTTAACCAGCTCTAGATCACCAAGTATGATTTCATTAAGGAAATAGTTCCATCTCTTATGGAGGCCCAAAGGTTTCACTCACACACGGAGTCCCTCACCATTTGGGTCGTGGGATTTCACTCACACACGGAGTACCTCATCCAGACGAGAGTCACCATCCGTAGAGCAACTCTTACGAGTTCTCCTAGGCCCAAGGATTTCACCCACACACGGGGTTCCTCATCACTTGGTCGAGGGACTTACATCTAGTCGAGAGATACCTAGGCTAAAATAAACTATTTCAACTACGTCATACCTTAGAGGTGATAGAGGGGTTAAAGGGAAAGTCTGAGTCAGCTCCAAGCATACCACCAACTTATCTTTTTATTTGATTTAATAAATATCATAATTATTCTTATTGGCATTTAACACAAGATGCCTTATATTAATATTGATCATATATCATTACATTTATTCATTATATTAGTTTATGCACATTCATAGTTTTGTCTAAGTTAAGTGCATTTATTTATATTAACATCATAATTATATCAATTAACTTGATAGTCCATTTATATTCATATTATTCTTCTACAACATTTATATTGCCTAACCTATTAATAAGGAAAGTGCACGTACCTCTTTATGCTACTTGTCTTGTTGAATCTGCTCACTGGATTCTATTCTCTTTTGCCTATTCTTTAATATTTATATATTATAATATTTGTTATAATATTAATAATATCTCTATATTGTATTATTATATATGTTATTAATATTATTATATATATATTTATTTATATATATATATATTTACACCCACATATATAGATATATTACATCTTAATAATTAAATATATTAAAATACTTACCTGCTGTTTAGACGATTTGCAGGTACCTTTTTGGATGCGGTAGATATTTATTCTCTTCCTTCCTTTTTCTATTCCTTTCCCCTTTTGTTAGAGGGGCCGGTTAATATTTATAAGTTTGAAGGGATGCAATTTACCACCCGTCACCACCCTTAATAAATTAATATTATTAAACTTTGATGATACTCGATATTTGTTTGTATAAGTTATGCACTCCTTATTACGAGATCGACATCTTCTCAAGAGGCTCGATTCTGTATATGAATGCCCTTATATTATGCAATGAATAAATATATATTTACTATCATATATTATTATTATTATTATTATATTTATTTTTACTTGAATAATTCCTCCCTATATATATTTATGATATCTTTTCTAGTTATGACTCAGAAATATATATAAATATAATGCGGATCTAAATATATTTATTTATGGGATATTATTTATTTATTGCCCATCTTCTTTTCTTTCTATCCCACAGCCTTTATTTGTTTCCCTTTCAAGGGATATTTATTATGCCTGGTGGTAAGAGACATACTTACCCTTTTATAATTTTTATTACTTTATGTTATTCCCTTCTATGAGCTGTGGTAAAACTAGTTCTAACCATATGTAACTCCCTTAACATAGTTTATTTATATTATTTGTATTTATATTATATCATTTATATAATAAATGATATATGATTTATATTATATTATTTATATTATATCATAATAAATGATATATGATTTATATTATATTATTTATATTTATATTATAATATAAGATAAATATAAGAATATTTGTATTTATATTATTAGATATATTTATAATATATTATTATTGTTTACATGTGTTATTTATAAATATAATAATATATATCTTGTTAATTGTTTTAAATAAATATTATTTAAATAATACATAATATATTTTAAATAAATATATTATATATTCTATTTTAACTAAACAATTCAATTATAAATCATTATAGGGACATGACACTCATCATAGAAAGTACATGAAATAATATTTATGAAAGAAGCAATATCTTGCTTAGTGTCACAAAGTTTGTTCTTTTTGTTCTCTTAATATCTTCACTGCATCCTCAAAGAGCTGAATAACAAACTTGTACTTCTCTGCCCACTCGAAAGAGTGAGCTTCTTTTGGATTTGCCATGATCCCCATCTCTATCAATTTTAGTAAACTAATAGTATGCATCTGATTGATGGTTTCCACGAACCACTCATATGTAGATATGTCAGCAAGCATGGCGTGCTCTATGTCTGAGATTTCTGTAATGTCCCCTTTTTTTGGGTGATCATCTAATGGAGTCAGTTAGCCTATCCTATTTCTGTGGGCTAAGCGGGAAGGGCTAGGGAATGACCTAATTGATTAAATACTATATTTAATCAATTTATTTGGGCAAATTGAAGATGTGAAATGACTTATATTTTTGTGAGCCATTTGGAAAAATAAAATAAATTAAATAAAATTGCCCAAGAGGTGGACGACCTAGGGAGAGGTCTAAAAATTAAATAAAAGGTGCCAAAAAAGGGTTGGCTCCTCTTGGAGAAAATGATAAAAATAAAATAAGAATATTTTATTCATTCTTGGCGCCTAGCATGAGGTCGGCCAAATTGGGAGAAGAAAAAACAAAATAAAATAAAATATATTTCCAAGAGGAGGTCGGCTAGGAGGAGGTCGGCCAAGGTTGAGTTGGGAGGAAAGAATGGCTATAAATAAAGGTTCATTTGGAGTCATTTCATCATCCATTTATTCATATTTTTCATTGAGATTTTCTCTCTTGGCTGCAACATTGTTGGGCTATATTTACAAGGGTTCCAAGAGGAGGTTGGCTAGGAGGAGGTCGGCCAAGGTTGAGTTGGGAGGAAAGAATGGCTGTAAATAAAGGTTCATTTGGAGTCATTTCATCATCCATTCATTCATATTTTTCATTGAGATTTTCTCTCTTGTCTGCAACATTGTTGGGCTATATTCCAAGGATGAAAACCCTTGTGAATATTGGTGAGTTGGACGAAAACCAATCTCATCTTGTGGTTGACTCATAACAGAGTTCAATTTGCACTTAATTGGAGACTTGGAGCATATTTGCATATTTAGATTTTCAGATCAGAATTGGAGCAGCATTCTTTGGTGGTATTTTATTGTCATTTGCATTATGGTTTTCACCCTAGATTGGAGCGCCACCTTTGGAGGAGGGCGGTTTTGCTTGTGGGAGGCGATTTCACCATTTGGCGGGTTTCCAAACCCTAAACCTAGCAGCCACTTTCATCATTGCATGCGCCACCATTTTGGAGAGTTTGTTGAGCATTATTCTTCATCATTTGGTATGTACAAACCTAGCATTTAGATCTGATTTGGACAACAGCATTCCGGGCCATGTTTGATCATGTTTTAGCCCATGATTTGATTTAATTTTCAGTCATAATCTTTTGATTTGTAACAGCAGAATCATATTCAGAAAATCAGACTTTGGTATTGCATTTGGATGGCTATATCTTGTGTATTTCATGGTGAAATTCTTGTTTGATATGATCAGCAATTAGAAGTATCATTTAGTATGTTTCTTTGGCATATTTGGCACTTGTATGTTCGCTGTTATATTTGTTTTGCAAATTAGAAATAAAAAATTAGGGTTTGAATAGAAATAAAAATCAGAATTTTAGGGCGAATCCAGTTAGGGATTTTACAGTGGTATCAAAGATTTGATCTTGCCACCCTGGAGGGTTTATACATGTATGAATCCCGAAGATAGAGAATATATCACATACAGCAGAAGGCAACGGTTGTTGGCTCAGATTCTGAAGAAGAAGCTATCATGGGAGATAGGAATAATGAGGATCCTAGTACAAGGGATATTCTCAATGATATTGCTAAGAGGGCAGCATGAGCTATTGTAGGTTTTGACTCAATTTATGAGGCAAAACTTAACTAATGATAATGGAAATCAAATTAATAACAGAGGCAATCAACATGTAGGTAATGGAAGCAATGGTGAGAATAGCCATACTGGTAATGATACACACATTCACACTCATGCATCTCATGCATCCGTGGTTAGGCCTCTTATGCCTACTTTCTTGGATCAGCAAGGAGCTCCGGAGAATACCGCAAGTTGCAGGTGAGAGTTTCAATGACTACATGAGAGAGTGGCAATCATTAAGTGAAGAATTCCAAGCTGCCATGCCTTTGCAAGATTTTTTCTAATTAAAGTACAGAAACAAAGATAAACCTAGAGGAGACAGAGGCAACAATAGCCATGACTTGCAAAGTGTAAGAACCCTTAGTAGTTCTGCCCTGAATTTTCAGTTTAAGTTGTTTGATATTTTGTCAAACACTTGCCATGCAAGTTGACCGAGTTCTGATTTTTGAGTGTTAGTTTGTTTTGTGATGTTTGTTTGAATGATTTTCAATGCCAATACATATGCAAATACATAGAAAAGAGAACTAAATACTTGCATAAACAAATATCAATGATTCAACACCCAACCATGCTTTATTAATTGCTGTTACAGGTCTGATTACACTGATAATCAGGTCTGATACAGAGTATATTAGACTGATTAAACCTATAAAAAGTGTTTGCCAAGCCTATTCAAATTAAAGATTTGAATATTGAATTTGTTTACAACATACCCCTTTGAATAGCACTTCTTCTAGGTACAATATGAAACCATACAAAGCAAATAGATGACTGATATAGAATTTGCTGAGGTCTGATATGATAAAATGCTGATGCAAAACTGAGTTTGAAAGGTTCCTTGTGTTCCATGAACTCTCCACAATGAAAGCGCCTAAACTCTAGGCGATGTTAGCCACAAATGATACCATAAACCTTGACTTTAATCCCACGACCTGCCAATAGGAGTGCTCAGATCTACAATTTGTCCTCCATGATTCCAAATGCCACACAAACCCGAGCGGCCTGCAATGATCCAATTCAGATCTGCCTTCAAAAATACATCGTTTCCTTATGATATCACTGAAAATCTAACCATTAATGGCTTGCAATCGATTGTGTCAGAGTATTGGTTAATTGTCGCTGTTCTGCTGCTATATCTTGCTGCCCTCTTGCTATCTCCCTTAGATAATCACCGACATTCCTGTCATCCCTTGGAGGACTCCCAACTCTTCTATCCCTATCCATATTTTGATTTGTACCTGCAATTGGAGTCTCTTCGTCTTGCTGGCCTGTTCTTCTTCTAGTGTAATATCTATGTGGACCAACTTCAGGAGGTTGCATATGAAGATTCCAAACCCTAACCCAATAGGCTGGCAGGATCCAAGCTTTGATACCACTGTAAGAACCCTTACCAATTCTGCCCTAGATTTCTCAATGTTGTTCTGAAATTTTGATTAGGGTTTCTTGTTTGTTTTGAGTGGTTTTGTGAATTTTCAATGTAATGATGCATTTGCGATATAACAATAACAATTAGAATCAATTGGAAATGAAATAACATCAAACTAATAACTGAAAATTATAAATCAGAGATCTGATTTCACTCAGAATAACAAGATATATGATTTCAAATTAAAGATTTGAAATGATTACAACATCCAATTGTTGTACAAACATACCCGATTGATCCCTCCACTTTGGAACAATTTTGATGACAAATAATGAAGTGTGGAGGTCTGATTTTCACCCAGATCTGATTGTACCTTGCTGCTATGCAATTCTGAGTGGCTGATATGAAATTTCAGAATGAAGACAATGAGGAAATATGCCAAAAACCACCTTCAAATATGTAGTGATGAACTCCAATGCTAATCGCCTATGCTGGGATGGTGTCAAATGTCAAGATTTGATGCAAATGAACCAATTACCAATCTGAAATTGCCTGCAGCTGCTGTCACAAACCCTAGGTGATTGAAATGCACCTTTCCACGCCTCCAAACTCCTCAAATAAGGCAGCGATTGATCCTATGATGGAGCGGCTAGTTCCTAGATGTGATATAATGCATTGCAACACCAAATGTAGTCACAAAATCACCCGATCTGAGGTCTGATATGAATTTTACCAGGTCTGATATGAAAATCTGCCCACAAATGTGTGGCAACTATCACCAAAAATCCTTCCAAGGTAAGGCGCTTCAACTCCAAAACCTAGCCATACATGTCATGATGAAAATTTGTCAATATAACCTTCAGATCTGCATCATTTAATCATCAACCTGCAAATAAAGCTTCAAACCCTAGCTGATATGTTGATTCTCCTTTACACCCTAGCTGATATGAAGCTCCACAATGAAGAAAACCTGCAATTAAGCTCAATAAAGAATCCCGAATGAATCCATCTCTCAAAGTGGGATGAGTTTCCGTCCAAACTACCAAGATTTAAGGGTTTTTGTCTTTAGAACAAGCTGAAACAAAGTTGCAGCTAATAGAAACTCTCCAAAATGCCAAATACATGAATAATGAAAATGACCTCTAATGACCTCCTTTTATTTTTTCTCACTTGGGCACCCAATTGCAATGCAATTTAATTTCATTTTGAAGTCCACTGTCATAAGCCGACAAGAGAAAATATTTTATTTTTATTTTCCATAATTTGGGCTGCCAATCTAGGAGAGAAAATAATAATAAAATATTATTATTTTATTATTTTTACTTTTTCACTTGGGTGGCCACTTATGGGATAAAAATATAATATTTTAATTAATAAAATATTATATATTTGCCTTTTTCTTTATTTTCCCATTTTTCCATATTTTTCCAATTTCCCAATTTTCTCATCGGGTCATGTTGATGTGTTTTCCTTGCACAGACAACGCAGCATAAAATACTCATGTATTTTATCCTCTCTTGAACAAAATCACTTAGATGCTGAACGTTGTAATCAACTGAGTAGACTCCAAGGTTCCTTATCTTCAATTCTTGATTTGGGATAGCTTGTTTGGCAAAGATGTGATTTGCTGTTTCATACAAAGGGACTTACACTTTGGTGTTCAACGGCAGGAAAATACCGTTTACATTCGCACAGGTGATAGCAATTGCTTCAAGGCTACACGCTATGATAAACTTATGATATGGCAATTCAGCTCTTGGTCTTACTTCTAACAATGTTTTTCAAAAAAGTACAAAAGACATGGGTTTAGAAAGAGTATCTAATTTAAGTGCAAGCTATCATCATCAATTCCTAGAAATCTCAACCACGCTTTGCTTTGCCATGAGACAACTCCACAAAGGTGATGCAATCTTCTAAGGATAAGCTAAAGGTTTTCAAATTACTCTATGAGCAATCGAAGTGAAGCTTGTGATGTGTTCAAACTAACCTTACACTACAACTTGCCAGCGACAAATCATAAAAGGTATGAACATATAGAGATTTTACCAAGCAATTGAAAGACAATGACTTCCACGAACTAAAACTAACAAACTTTAAAAGAAATAAACTAAGTTAAAATATTGAATGCGAGTGAGTACTTAGCAGCCATGCAACTTGCAAAGAGAACACAATATCGCCATGAATGGCTCAACAATGAACTTGTATTAATCTCAGCAATGTCTTAGCAACAGTTCTAATTAGCTCAAAACTCATTATACAAAATGAAGAGGAATGAGGCTTATATAGGCCTCAAAATACAATGAATGGCCAGGGTCAATTTGGATTCAAAGGCCAAGATCATGCCACATCAAAGGTGGTTATAACAACCTTCTATTATTAGAGATATACAAAGAGCAATAAAGGCACGCTTTCCAAGGTGACACCTAGGCACCTACGTGGATTGCCCACGTGGCATTTATTTCTTATGTTTATTCTTTTCGACCAATGCCACGAACTTGGGAACAACCTTCGCCATGTTAGCAACTGGTACACTTGGCGCGTTCTGAATGGTTCCTTCTGCCTTCTTCACATTTCGTGTATGCTCATCAATTGTCCTCTCTCACTCAGCTATACCAACCCACTTACCACCAACGAATGAGATCAAGGAGTAGATGTTGTTCAGCTGTTCACAGAAATGAAGTGAGTAGTGTTGAAGTAATGAGAATGTATGTAATTCTTTACGTCATGGAACGCAATCTCTCTTGAGAGACCACACATAGCATCCATTACACCAACTATCTTATTATGAGCTCTCTGAAGCACACTATCTACTCGAACACAATCCATTTTAACTTTGTCAAGAAGCTGCTCTCTTATGTCCATAGTGAAGTACCAAGTAGAGAAATCATACGATGAACCTTCTTCAACTACCTCTTCCTCTATCAATGTTGACAATGGAGTGTTCATCAAATATTCCAAGTGTGGCATGTATTCTCTCTTGATATCATCGAACTTGGAACATGCTGCTGAAACTGCTTGAAGTCTTTCCAACAACTGAGCAACGGTTTCATACTTTTGGATAAGTTCATCAATGAATGTATCTATTTGATTTCTAACTCTTCCTATCCATCTTTTCAGTTCTTGGGATTGTGATCTCATACCCTCTAATTGAGCAATGGATTCTTGTGAAAGCATGGGAGGTGGAGTAGATGTCCCTTCACGCTGTCGAATTGGATTCATCAACTGCTGGATATATTGCTTGAAGGCGAGGTTTTCTTTCTCCAATCGATTTCCTCTTTCCCTTTCACGCCTCAATCTTTCTTTGACCACTGAAACTGATTCTTCCAACTCTTCAAACTCTTGCTCTTCTGTTGTTGGTCCCAAATCCATAGTGGTTACATCGTATTCCTCAAGAACAATATCATCAATTGTTTTGTCTACCTTAGGCACTGCAATGTGTACTTTCCTGGATCCAGAACTATCTCTTATAATCTTGGAGAGTCTAGTCGCCTTTTCTTTTCCCTTATCTGGCCTTGTCCTGCCTAACAACTCTTGTATGTTGACCTCTGGCGCTATTTCCACGATTGAAGTCTCCTTTACTCTCTTCCTTAACCAATCCGGCAAGGCAGACAAATCTTCTTGAACATCTTGTTCTTGAGCTCTAACTTCTAATTCTGATGACGATGCTTCCTCATCAAACGATTCAATGTGCATATCTATTTCATGTGTAACAGCTTCTTGATCTTTGGAGGGACTTGATCGGGCTTCTTCGGCGAGAACCACATGCATGTTTGTTTGACCTAATCCCTGTGGAGCTCCTTGGTTTTCTCTTTCTTCATTCTCCACGACTGATGTCACATTCATATCTTGAGAAGGACCACCTTGTCTAGAAGAAGTACTAATCTCATGTTCTGAACTCAACTTTGTTTTCTTCCGACTACTTTCTCCATATGAGTCGTCTAGATGCTTCCTCTTGCCAGGCTGAGCTTCTTCTCTGGAGCTTACACTATATCCACTAGACTCACTATGGTGTTTACTGCTAGATTCACTATCATGCACTTCTTGTGATTGTTGCGAGGCGGCTCCTCCCATCAAGTCGTATGTTAGATCCTTGTTTGCATTCTGGAGCTTCTGAACTTGATGATCTACATACTTCCTTGTGATATGTATGACTCGTTGTATCCAATCATCATGGTCAACTTCTCTCTCAGCCCAATTGATAGTGATAGGTCCTTCCTTGTCAAACATCCTTTGCATGAGAAACCTTTCAGTCTCTTCTAACTGGTCAGGAATAGGCATTATATTACATGATCTCACCAAATCCCAAGTCATTTTCGAACACCTCTTTTCTCGAATGTGCTCATCATCGTCTGCATCTGCCCAGTGATCCTCTTGATGCTCTCGGTGTCTAAACCTCTTCCCAAATGCCTTTCGAATCGTGTTGAATGGATCAAAGTGGTCTTGATTCATGTCATGATGATGAAGCACAAGATTGTAAGCTTGGAGTTCATATTCTGAATGTTGTGCAGCTTGCAGTGTTGGGCAAGTTTCCAACTTTCCAACTCCTATTGGGAAACTGATTCCGACTTTCTTCTTATCTTTTTGAATTTTGTCCCAAGCCAACAGCTGCCTCGTCACCTCTAGTAGTACCATCTTGTCAGTAGGATACCTCGGCAAGCGGTAAGGATAAGATGAAAATCCTTGTATCCTCAAGTAGGTGAACTTCAGAAATTGGATGTACCATTGTTCAAATTTGCCAATCAATCTCTTTGCATCCTTCGATAACCTCTCATGCATATCTTGTTGAAGCTTTCTCACAATGCACATGAAGAATGCATCATTCACTTGTTTGTAGTGGGCTATGGACTTTAGCTGCAATTGCGGGTAGCAATCATACACGCTGAATTTTTTGGGGCCATATTCAATATCACCTCTACAATTCAAGCCATCATACTTTCCACACACCGCGACGATATAGATGACATATGAGCTCATGTAGAAGGACTTAGTCTCCTTTAGCTTGATCATCTGCTCATGAATATTGTGCTTATGATACCGGCCCAATCAATCATCACCTCACCCTTGACGATCTCTTGCATGAATACGAACATCCACGCATCGAATGTTGACGATTGTTGACAACCCATGATTCTGTTCAAGAAGATCACCATGTAGCCATACTCCGTGATAAAATCCGATTTATGAAGTTTTTTCGGCAACTTGCTGTGATGACTCCTTGGTTGCTTTACCCAATTGACGTTTATCTCTTGCTTACAATCACTTATTGCACCTTCAAACACCTTTTGAGTTTGCTCTCGAGTGTAGACGGTGACCTTCCTATGCTTTGGGATGTTGAATGTTTCAGCGATGGCCTCCCTCCTCAGGTGAGCTAAGACTTCTCCATCGGATGTCTCAATGCGTCTAGTCTCTTGGTTGTAATGATTAGCGCATTCCCACATAAGCTCGGCACTTGGCAAGGCGGGCGGAAAGCAAGCGGCTTGGACGATCCCATTGCGAAGCATCTCATGGATGACCTTGGAGTGGGTTGGCTTGTGAAGCTCTCTCTTGATCTCCTCCATGTCAATATGACCCAAGTTGGTGTCACTCACGTTCCTCCACTTGGACATGATCTTCGTCTCCGGCATGACTCCTTGCTTGTCACTCTTGATCAAGGCTTGCCTTTTTTTCGCATTCATCCTCTACCTCCTCCTACAAGAGAAGACAACATGTGTTACTAAGCTGATGTGACACTTAAAATATGGATTTTCAAATATTTATTTTATCTCCTCATGCATGTGGGACAAAAAAAATAATGAATTTTAAGCAACATACCTTAGAATTTATAAAAAAATCAGAATTTTAGAAGACTTGATTTTTGAAGATACTTGAATTTTTGACTTGTCTTCTTATAAACCTGCTGCTGCTCCTTGCTGCTCTGCTGCAAATCAGAACTAATTTTGGATTTGAATTTGATTTAAAATGCAGATTTGAACCTTCTTAAATATCACACTTTGCCTTATCTTAAGGCAGGTCGGCCTAGCAAGAGGAAAACTGAAGTTTTTAAATGTTTTCCATGCTTTCATGTGATGAGCGCCCAGCTTGGGCGGGTTTGAGGGTGGTGCATGGAGAGCGTGCTGTGTGGAGGTGGAGTTATCCAGATGAAGGTCTCAAAGCCGCCTAGAAAGGGTGGGATTCAAGGAGGTGTAAGGATTTTCCATGAATTAGACAATTTTTACTTGGTTTTGACAACTTCAAGGCTCCTCACTTGTGTTATGGATAGTTCAACCTCCTTTAATGCTATGTGAAACTCTTAGAGCATGGGCGGATTTAGAGTGAATGTATGGAGTGTTTCATGTGAAAGAGGTGCATGAAGGTGGGAGTCTCTTGACAAGATAGTCCTGAAGGTGTTTATGGATTACTTCACTTTGCTCATTCATCTCCACCTGAAGACCTTTCTCTCCAACTCTTCAAACTCTTAAGACTTAACCAATTTTGAGGTGTTTGTGAGATTAAAGACACATCTTGCATGTCAAGTGATCTTGTCCATCTGTCTTAGTGATATCTGGCAGCTTGGGAGTGCTAGTAAGGACTTTGCCATGTGGACACTTCTCTATCTTAACCTTGACACTCCTCTTCCACCTCCATGACTTAGTGACTTTCAAACTAACTTCTCCTAGAATGACCTTAATTATCTCATCTCCTGAGTGTGATCTTGATCATTCATCAAACAAACTTGCAACTTATGTTATTCTTCACCCTGGGCGGTTTTGAGTGTGTTGTGTGGAGAGATGTATGTGAGAACATAGAAGAATCCAAGACCCCCTCCTGAGGCCGCCCAGGAAGGGCGGGTTTGGGAGCATGGTGTGGATTCTCTCTCTCAAACTAGTTTCCCCACTTGACAATCTCATCTTCTTCTAAGTAAACTTACATATCTCCAAGTGGATGGCGGATTTAGAGGTGATAGGTGGATGAAGTGTTGTGGTGGACATGTAGCGTAAGCAGGGAGATGAAGGCCGCCTAGCAAGGGCGGGTTTAAGGGAGGTATGTGGATTTTCATCACTTAATGGTCATTCCTCTCCTCATGAAGACCCTTCTCTTAAACTTGCCTAAGACTTAGCCATTTTGAGATGTTTATGAAGTGAGAAGGCAAACTTTAAGATGTTAGGTGATGATGTCCATCTGCATTGGTGAAATCCGCCTAAGGACGGGATTGGAAGTGTTACTTGGATTTTGCAACTTAGAACATCTTTCACCCTTCTAGGCCTGATTGCCATACCAATGAAGTGCTTTATGTTCATCAATTCACTGATCTCTCCTTGCAAATTGCAGTGTCTTTACTTTGGGCGGCTTAGGAGGCAGTGTATGGACTATTTCATATGGGACAAGAGACATTCCATGGACACCTCTTGAGGCCGCCCAAGTAGGGCGGGTTTAGAGGTTACCTTTGGAGTATTCCCCAAAATGCCTCAAAAGACATTCAATCTTATGAACCTTCATCAAATCTTCATGATCCATTGTACTTTAACTCAAAACATTTCAAACTTGATAAGTCTTCTCCTTGAGCAGGTTTAAGGTTGATGTCTGGAGAGTGTGATGTGCAGGAGGTGAAGTTGTCCAAGCATGGAGCTCAAGGCCGCCTAGCATGGGCGGGTTTGGAGGATATGTCTGGATTTTGTCACTTAGAGCCCTCTCCTCATGAAGATGTCTCTCTCCTTTAAGACTTAGTCAAGTTTTCAAACTTCCCTCCTTTTGAATGATCCTCTCAAGGATGTGAAGCATCATGATGAGTAGTTGCATTACTTTAACATCAAAACTCCAAGCTGACCTCTCTAGGCCGCCCAAGTAGGGTGGATTTGAGAGTAGGTTGTGGATTTTCAACACTTAGAAACTTTTCATGCCTTAAACTTGACTATCTCCTTTCCTTGTGATATCATCTTGATCATACTAATCAAACAAACCTTGCAAATTATGTTATTCCTCATTTTGAGCGGGTTTGATGATGGTGTTTGGAGAATTTGATGTGTTAGGTGATGTAGTCCACAAAGACCTCTTGAGGCCGCCCAGGTAGGGCGGCTTTAGGGGTGACCCTTGGACTTTACCTTAAAACTCACTTGGTTCTCTCAAACCTTCAAGTTTCCATTGAAATGTCATCACCTTCTAATGCTTGGCACTTGAAACACTTTATAAATTTGATCTCTTTTCTCCTAAGGCGGTTTTGAAGGCACTGTTTGGAGTATTTGATGTGGGAGGTGACATAGTCCACAAGAGCCTCTTGAGACCGCCTAGGTAGGGCGGCTTTAGGGGTACCCCTTGGATTTCAGCTTCAAACTCACTTGACGCCTTCGAACTTTCATGTTTCTCTTAGAATTTCACCACCTTCTAGTGCTTTATGCTTGAAAACACTTCAAAATTTGATCATTCTCACCTAGGGCGAGATTGGAGGCTGTGTCTGGAGATTGTCATGAGGTAGTGAAGACATCATCCATGTCTGCATGCTAAAGCCGCTCAGGTAGGGTGGGTTGAGGAGTGACCTTTGGATTTGAACTTGAAACTTACTTGGACTCAATCCTTGCCTACAAACCATCACATCTCAGTGCTCTATGCATGCAAAAACTTCAATACTTAACCATTTTTCCTGTAGGGCGGTTTTGAGAGCAGTGTGTGGAGGGATTGATGTGGTAGGAGACATTGTCTATCACTCCCTCGTGAGGCTGCCCAGGTAGGGCGGGTTTGGAAGGGAGGCTTGGATTTGAACTTGAAACTACACCCAAACTCTTCCAAATGGACTTTCCTTGTAATATGATCATCATTTAAGCACTTGGATACTACAAACTTGGTAACTCATTCCTTGAGCGGGTTTGGAGGTTGTGTTTGGAGAGAATCTCCTGAAACAGGACATAATCCATAGACACCCTGTCAAACTGCCTAGACTGGGCGGGTTAGGACACCACCCTTGGATTTTCATACTTAGAAACATTTAATTGATGACAATCTTGATCATTTCACCCCCTGAAAGTCATCTTCTTCATCTTTCATCAAGTAAACTTGTAAATCATGCCATTTAAACCCCTGAGCGGTCTTGGAGGTATCGTATGGAGAGATTCATGTGACAGGAGACATTATCCAAGACCCTCTCGTGAGGCCGCCCAGGTAGGGCGGGTTTGGAGGTGACCTCTGGATTTTTCCTTGAAATGCATCAAAACCCTTTCAAATGCATGAAATGTCCTTGTAAGTTCAATATCTTCAATCACTTTGAGCTTATAACACTTCAAACTTGACAAATTACTCCTAAGGCAGGTTGGTGAGTATCTCGGAAGTGTCGACACCATCAAGAAGAACTATGTGAGGCCGCCTAAGTAGAGTGGGCTAAGAAGCAGAGCTTGGATCATACCTTTTGGAAGTCTGAAAACTCATCAATTCTAGGTCCCTCTTACAAGCTTTCATATCAATCCCTATATGGAGACTCTGACCGAGGAGATGTACCTTGTTTACTCCTGTCTTGAGCACCCAAAGTGTTCTATGAGACATTCTAAGGTATGACATATATCTAACTTATCTAGTGTCCCTTGCTGCATGTGCTTTGAACCAAAACTGAGGCTAAGACTCAAAAACCAAACTAAAATTAAGCAAAACTTAGGGGGTCCCCATTTGCAATGGGGCGATGTGTGATGAGGTCACAACAGGTCACTTTTCTCGGATTTATTTTAATAATTTTGACTTTTCCATAATTACCAAAAAAATACCAAAAGTCATTTGCCAACTTTGTTTCATCAATAAAAAATAGTTGAGCTTCATAAAATCAACATTCCATTTGTAACATACACCCCTGTATATGTTGTCCCTCTGACTGATTTTTTTTGGTGTTTTTGCTGGTTTGAAGTCTAAGTTTTTATTGCATGTGTTTGCATGTAGGTTTTTTGCTTTGCATGTGTAATATATGACAGAGATAAACAAACCTAGAAAGACTACAACTATTTTGCATAAAGAGAAGATGACCCAGATCATAAAATGTATTAAAACTAATTAAAATGCAATACCCACATGGAAATCTTCAACTCAATTGATTGCCGAAACTTGTAGCCACATTACATGGCCATTGATTTTGCTTTAGTTCTCATCCAATACATAAGATAAGCAGGTTTTGATAGCAGCTATAAGAAATCAAGTCCTATGCGATCCCTTTTGATATCAATGGAGGTTCCAACAAGGAAGAATTAGCATATAAAGAGACCCACGTCCTTATCAGCCTGGTACGGCCTTGCAGCAGTAAAGAACAGCATATAACACACACAAAATATCCTCCTTGCACTCTGTTTTTGGTCTGCACACCTCCTATGCCTCTAGTCAACCCCTTTCAACCTGCTAAGAGCCACAAAACATGAAGAAACAAACAGCCAGGAGTGGTACGGCCCTCCCTGATAGTACGGCCCAGCAACCAAGATGGTACGGCCTGCAAAAGAGGTCTGAAACAGTCTCAATAACCCCTCAAACTGACATAAAATCTGCAAGTAAATCTTCAGTATCAGCTGTACATGAAAACTCCATCAAATATATCCACTATAAACTCGAATCTTCCTCAAAATGTGTTTCCTGAAAGCCCAAATGAATCCTCTGAATGAAGACTCCAATAACCCCTTTCTGATGCATTCTTTCATACACGAGGAACGACGAATCTGCAAAGGTTTTCGTCTCTACGAATTGATATTCGAATACAAGAGCCAAGCTCAAACCCTAAGCACGGGCAAAACTCAATATGAGAGCAAAAATATCATAAAGCAAGCATATTCAAATGAAGTTCACTTTTGCTCTTTTATTTCCTCCAAGACCCAACGCCCAAGAAGTGAGGGAATTTACTTTATTTTGCATTTTTAAAATATTGCCTTTGAGTACCATGGGCGCTCATCTCTAGAGGGGCCACTTTTAAGTTACAACTTAAAGTTTATAAAGTGACCTTATAACATAACTTTATATTATGTCGAACTCATAAATAATGAATTAAATCTTTAATTTAATTCATTTTGCACCAAACGAAGTTTCTAGTTGCATTGAGATCTTGAATTCTTTGGCCTTGTCCATCCCTGCCTGCCCTGCTAAAAAATAGAAACCCTGGCCCTCGACTTACTAAAAGTAGTAAGTCACTGAAATGACTCCCTACACATATCTATTAGCCTACGGAAGTCGGTTATAGGCTAATCTCAAACCTCTGATGTAGTGAGCTAAATGGGGGACATTACAGTCCGCCTTCCCCAAGATTGCTTGTCCTCAAGCAACCTCAACACTGGATGCTGCAATATCTGTTCACTCTCCCATGTGGCATCTTCAACTGGCAAATTCTTCCACTTAACCAAGTACTCTCTGATAACCAGTTTCCTCAGATGTCTCTCCTGGGTGTCAATGATAGCCTCTGGTACTAAGATCAACTTACCCTCATCTAATGGTGGAAGCTTTGCAGATGGAACTATATTGTGACCAAGAGCTTTCCTCAGCCTAGAAACATGGAACACATTATGCACTCTACTATCTGATGGAAGCTCAAGCTCATAAGCCACCTCACCCACTCGTCTAATAATCCTGAAAGGACCATAAAACCTGGGTTTCAATTTTTCTGCTCCACTTTTCTTGAGAGTGGATTGTCTGTAGGGTTGGAGGCTCAAATACACCATGTCTCCAACCTCGAAACTCCTCTCCACCTGGTGTTGATCAGCATACAACTTCTGCTGATTCTGTGCCTGCTGTATATTCTCCTTAAGCTCCCTGAGAATGTCCTGGCTATCCTACAAAAGATCTTTAGCCTTAGGCACTCGACTGTCACCAAGCAAGAGATCTGTGAAGCATGGGGCATCATAACCATATAATGCCCTGAATGGAGTCATCTGTATAGACATGTGATGCATAGTGTTGTAGCAGTACTCTCCTAGGTGCAACCATCTAATCCAGGCCTTCTGCTGCCCCGAAACATAATTACGTAGGTACCCCTCTAACCATTTATTTACCACCTCTGTTTGTCCATCAGTCTGCGGGTGGTAGCTAGTTCTAGGAGTCAACTCTGTACCACACAACTTGAACAGCTCCTGCCAAAATATACTCAGGAACCTGCTGTCCCTGTTGCTGACTATGCCCTTGGGTACCCCATGTAACCTGAATATCTCCCTGAAGAATAGATCAGCCACTTGAGCAGCTGTATAGGTCGCTGAAATAGCAAAGAAATGTGCAAATTTAGTGAGTCTATCGACCACCACATATATGCAGTCCTTACCATGTACCTTCGGCAACCCTGTAATGAAATCCATGGAGATACATTCCCATTTCTGAGCGGGAATGGGTAATGGCTGTAGTAGTCCCACTGGAAAGGTATGCTCATGCTTATTCTGTTGGCAAATGGGACACTCACGAACATACTTTTGCACTTTGTCCTTTAGTCCTTTCCATGTAAACCTCTCCCGAATCTGTTTGTATGTCTTAAAGAATCCAGGATGGCCAGCCATGGGTGTGTCATGGAAAGTCTTGATTATCTTGTGCTTAAACTACGAATTGGGCACCAAATATATCCTGTCTTTGTACATAATCAAATCACGCACCACAGAATATCTATATCTCTGATTGTACCCTCAATGACTCCTGCAGCCCAAGTGTCCTTGACATATTCTGCCATGATCTCTTCTTTCCAATCAGCAAAGATCTCTCCTACCAAACACAAGTGAGGATGTCTGGACAAAGCATCTGCAACTACATTTTTCTTCCCTTTGACATACTCTATGTCAAAATCATAAGCCTGCAGCCTGCTGACCCACTTTTGTTGTCTGTCATTTAGGTCTTTCTGGTTCATGAAGTATTTGATGCTATTATGATCTGTCCTGATTATGAATCTACCCCCAACTAGATACTGCCTGAATTTGGCCAATGCATGCATAATGGCCAACATCTCTCCGTCATATACCGAGTAGCTCCTCTCCACACCCCGAAGTTTTCGGCTCTCAAAAGCTATCGGGTGCTTCTCCTGCATAAGCACAACCCCAATCCCCTCTCTTGAGGCATCACACTGTAACTCAAACGGTTTAGTGAAGTCAGGGATTGCTAAAACCGGGCATATAGACATCAAGTGCTTGAACCTGTCAAAGCACTGCGGGGCTGTGTCATTCCATTCCAAGGCTCCCTTCTTTGTCAGATCAGTCAACGGTACTGCTATCTATGAGAACCCCTTAACAAATCGTCTATAAAACCTACAAAGCCCAAAAAACCCCTTAAGCTATGTGAGATTTGTGGGTGGAGGCCAATCAATTATTGCCTTTATTTTCGCTGGATCCACTTTGACTCCATCTGCACTGATAATGTGGCCAAGGTAAAGTAATTCTATCATCCCAAAATCACATTTAGATTCCTTGGCATAGAGTGAATTACTCTCCAGTATGCTCAGAACCTCCTCTAGATGTCTCAAGTGGTCCTCTCAAGTCCTGCTGAATATCAAAATATCATGAAAGAAGATCAAAACAAATTTCCTGAGCTGCTGCCTGAAAATTTGATTCATACAACTCTAGAAAGTAGCAGGTGCATTAGTCAATCCAAAAGGCATGACTAGGAATTCGAAGTGATCATAGTGGCATCTAAAAGCAGTCTTCTCAATGTCTTCTGCTCACATCCTCATCTGATGGTATCCAGATCTCAGATCAATCTTAGAAAAATAATAGGCACCATGTAGCTTATCTATCAATTCATCTATCCTAGGAATTGGATACCTGTTCTTTATAGTTTTCTTGTTTAAGGCCTTGTAGTCGATACACATTCTGATTGTCCCATCCTTCTTCTTGACCAATACAACCACAGAAGCAAATGGGCTTTTGCTAGGCCTAATGTGCCCCATCTCTAGAAGCTCCTTGATGGTTTTCTCAATCTCGTCTTTAAGGCTCTTTGGATGTCGGTATGGTGTGATCATGATGGGCTTAGTCCCATCCTCCAACTCGATGACGTGCTCTATGCCTCTATCAGGAGGCATTCTAGGTGGTATATCCCCAAACACCTTATTGTGCTTGGTCAGTGTTGTACCCAATCAAAATTTTTGCTTCATTAAGGCATTTTGAGCAAGTCTAGAAATTTTTTTGTTAAAAAGTCAAAATTTCTAAAAATAGACGTGAAATTAGGTTTTTTGGGTTTCTTGAGATACGGATGCTAGCAAAATTCTCTAAAAATAGAAAGTTTCTAAAAATAGAATCTCCGATTTAGGTGTTGTGCCTGATTCTCATTGGTTGATTTTGCTTCACGATCAGCGTGGTCTAGATGGAATCTGCAAATGGTCAAGTTTTCTCTACTGGGTCATTTCTGCTTTTTTGGAAGGCGAAGCATGAGCTCGACAGTCGTCAATGAAGGAAGTTCATCTGTTAGAGCTCGTTTTTAGGTTTTCAACGCTGTTCCAACGACGCAGAACCGACGAACAGTCGTCGATTCGACGAAGAATGCAAAATGGAGCAGGGTCAATCCGGAGTGAGGAGAAAAGTTCAAAATCATCAAATTTGACTAAGTCTGGAGAATCCAGGCACCCCTGGAGGCTAGGGGCGCCCAGTTTCACTAGTGTTAGATTTTTTTTCGTGTTTTTCAAGAAAATGCAAGAAATGTCTCTGTCGGTCAGTTCTGGTGAGCGTAAAAGTAGTCATTTTGGTCATCAGGCCCCAAAAAGTTGGAAATCACGTCAGATTTACCCAGGCTATCCAGTTCATTCACCATCCAGTGGCAGTTGACTGACGAAATCATCGAAATCGACATCAGGAAGCAGTTGTCGGCATGCAAAATGAAGCAAGTTGCAAACGAAGGTTGAAGATCAGGAATTTGGCTAAGGCATTGAATTCCAGGCACCCCTGGAGGCTGGGGGTGCCCAACTTCTCATGCCTTGGATTTTTTACGCGTTTTTCGAGAAACATCAAAAAATGCCTCCGTCAGCTCGTTTTCGAGTGGTCAAACTTGGTCAAATTCAGTCAAACATTGGTAAAAGCTGGGATTTCATCACAGATGTGTTCAGGCTACTCAGATCATCTCTCGTCCCGCCTCAGTAGTCATCCGGATGACCAAAAACGAAGATCAAACAGGGCTGTTGGCACGGAAATCGAGAAATGGCAAATAAATTTGAAATTTCCAAATGTTTTCTAAGGCATTCAAAGTCAGGGGCCCCTGGAGGCTAGGGGCACCCAAATCCACCAGACTTAGTTTATTTTTGAGTTTTTTTGGAAAACGAAAATCTTCCAACGTCAGCCCAATCTGGTTCACAACAGGTTAGTTTGGCACGTTTTTCGAGGCAGACAGAGTACAGTCAACTCAGTTTTCATCAGGGCTGCCTATCTGCCAGATCATCAGACTCATTTTTGTCCCAGCAGACAAATTGACAACCAAACAGGGGTCCACCTGCCACCGGAACGCGCACGGAAATCGGAAAGTTGAAAAAGTTGAAATTTTCAAAAAAATGACTAAGGCATTGAAGGTTAGGTGCCCTTGGAGGCTAGGGGCGCCCAAGTTCACCAGAGATAGAAAATTCCATGATCTACTAGTGTTTTCCGACAGTCATTTCCAGAACTTCGCCCAGTGATTGTTTCCAGAAGTCAAATTCGCAGTTGAACGACATTAGATCGTGTGTTGGACGTTGGGGATGGAATCACGGTTGATAAATCTGCAAAATGCCAGGATTGGTCAGCTTTTTCAGTCAACAGTGACACTTTACCATCTTGTTGAAGTCGGAGACAGGCCATACTGGAGTCAGAACGAGTGCAAAAGTGTCGAAAACGAAAGAAAATTGGCTAACACTTTTGGCAACTCGCCTGTTCGATGACATCATCAAAAGAAAATATTTTTTGTGATCTTACACATGAAGCCATAGACAGCTACAGAATAGGGATTCATCCTATTCGAAGACATCCACTTGGATTTGTGCTTTAAAAGTTGCTTTCTTCATGGATAGATCCAAGTTTTATTCTTTCACAAAGAGAGCTGCTTTTTCGCCCTAAAGTTCTATAAAGACAAGCATTTGGCTTCTTTATTCATTATCTTTTGCAGGTTGCATCTAGAGGAAGGATTTTTATTTTTCTTTCAACGAAGATCCGAAGACTCAAACGAAGTGCTTTTTCAGCGTTCTTCATAGTTTCGGGTTGAGGAAGCAGGGAGACACGCTTTTTCAAGGTCCCTTTTTCTAGGGGATCGTTTTTCAGAAATTGGACCGAAGCTTTTTCAGTTTTCGTCGAGATGGGTCCATCCAGAATTTCATCCTCTTGAAGATTGGGAATTTTACTTTTTTCGGGAATCTACTTTTTTGCTGCTTTTTCGGGAAAGTCTCCGCTTTTTCAAAATCCGACAATCTGGGTTGTTTCAAAACAGAATTGCCTACAAAACCCATGTGCCAGCGTTTTGCTCACACTTTGTTTTTTTTAAAAAATCAGCAAGTAATTTTCAGCCATTTGTCCAAGATTTTTCTGACATAGGCGTGTTCACAGTCAATTTTCAAATCTTTCAGTATGCAGTACTCTCCAACACAAATCAAGCCCAAAACGGCATTGGTTCACGATTACCTGAGAACTTTCGAGACAAACTTGCATAAAGTACTTCCAGTGATCAATTTGAACTCTTTGGAGGATGCAGGAAATAATGCTATCAGGAATCTAGGACACTCCAGTTTGCTTGTAGCAACATCCTTTCCCATCACAGTGCAAAGTATCGAATTCGTAATTGCTTGCATGACGCATTACAATTCGGTCACAAGAGAAATCCAATCAAGAGATGGACGTGTGCTCTGTAGCTTGAGGCCAAACGACATCGAGAAGTGTTTTTCAATACCAATCTGGTGAGAAAACTTGGTTCTCAATTGAAGAATGCAAGAGGGTGTGGCACAATGATGAAGAAAAATGTCAGAAAAGGTTGCTCAAAAGTGGTTGAAAGAAAAGCAGAATGTTTTGCCAAAGAACATTGGATGTGGATGTCTTCAAGGTTTTCAGAGCCAATCTTGGTAGAAGTACCCGACACACAGATGTGAATCTCTTGAAGTTGTAACAAATAATCTGAAAGAGAGAGTGTTGAATGATGGAGAAGATGAAGTAGCCCTCAAGGCTGAAAATAGGCAGCTGCGGCAATATATTTATGGATGACATCACCATAAAACAAGAATGTAGATGAGGATGTGACTCAAAAGAAAGCAACTTTAAATCAGATGCTTTTTGTTTTAAAGCATTTGCTTTCATCCAAAGCTCATCCATTCTTTATTTAGAAGGAAATCACTTTGTATTAGTTGGAGTTTTCTTTGCTTTAAAACAAATTGCTTTAAAGTGTTTGTTAGTTGTATCTTTGTCTTAGATTAGAAATAAAGTTTGCGAGTTGGCAAGTTAGGGTTAATCAAGGAGATTTTAGGGTTCCCTACTTTGATTTTAGTATAAATAAGGGCAGCCTTGCCCATTGTAAAGGAGCTACTTTGGTGATAGCAAATTCGCTGTGCCTATTCTAGCCCGTAGATTTTGTTATTCCAAGTGTTTGTTCACTCTGTGTAATCTGTCCTCCAGTGTTTGATCGCTTGTTGTATGCTTGTCTTTTGCTACAGTATTGCTGTCCTGGTTGTGTTAACTTTATGATATTGAAGAGAAGTCTCATGCCTATTTTTGCTCTGATATTCTATCTCGAATCATCAAGTTTTGTCTTCAGATGTGTGGCTTGTGTAACTTTTATTTCAGCGTTCATCATTAAAGTACAATGAGTCTTGTGATGTAAATCTGGGAGAAATTTACTTAAGTTTTTTGTGTTAAAACAATCATTCCTTGTCCACTTTTAATCCCTTTGCTCTGAATTTACTTAGGAGATTAAAAGCGTCATTAGTTTAAGCGCAGTTGTAGTAGAAGTTTTAAAAAGGAAAAACCTCTTCTGCAACGTTTAGAGTTTTATAACCTTGTGCTCGTAGCTGAGAATCAAAAAGAAGATAGGTGAAGTTTAATTTATTTATCTTTTTAGCGAACATCAGCAAAAAGGGAACTCCCCCTTCCAATAGGAGAGCAGTTTATCTGTGCATAGCTGTCCGTTTCCAACTCGCATTCCAGAGGTGCGAATTGAAACGCCAACAGTCAACAACTTTTGAATATCAGGATGATAGCTATCCTTCTATCTTGGTGGGGACTCTAGCATAATAAGGCACTCTGCTACCCACTCAACCTGGTCATGTCTCAAGAGCCTCTCCATTCTCTTCAATGATACAACTCGAGGTCCACCATCTGAAATTCCCCTAAGACATATTTTTCTCCCATTATACTCAAATCTCATCTCCATTTTCTTAAGATTTATGGTGAACTCCTCCAACTGGCTCATCCAATGCATGCCAAGCACTACATCTGTTTCCCCTATACCAACCACATAGAAGTCATCAACTAGCTCATAGTCACCCATGATGATTCTCAATCCTGATATCTTTCTAGTGCAATGCATTTTGAATCCATCGGCCACCATCACCTTAAAGCCTTCGTATTCTTCAGTTTTCAGCCCCCTGCGAGCAACTAACCCCTCATCAATGAAATTGTGAGTGGCTCCCGTATCAATAAGGGTGATAATACGCTGCCCACCTAGTACGCCCCGTACCCTGAAAGAGCCAACCTTTTGAAAACTCGACAACTGGGCAATAACACCTACACTATCAGCACTATGATGTGAAGCTCTCTCATCCCCACTGTCATTGTGTTCTGAATGCTGATCTGACTCTGTATCTGATCCCCCTGAATGTGACTCCTCCACTGAATAGTACTCAATTAGTTTGGCCTTAGCCTTATGTGAGCACTTGTGCGAAGGGTCCCATGGTTCTTTGCAGTGAAAGCACAATTTCTTCCTCTTGTACTCATTCAACTGATCATTTGTCAACCTGTTGGATCTATCCTTATGCTGATCAACATCTTGGTGAAATGGTTTCCTCTCCTTCTCCTTATCCCTCCTGTGAGAAAACCCCTTAGACTGAAATTTACTCCTCCACACTGATGACTCCATGCCCTGGGCCTTTTTCATGGCCTCCTGGAGTGTAGCAGGGTCAAAACCCTTAACCCAACCACGAAGTGGGTCTGATAATCCATCAATGAAGAGAATCACTAATCTGCGCTCAGATAAATCTGGGACCATAACAGACAGTTCCTGAAACTCAGAGATGTAGGAGTCTAACGATCCACTCTGCCTTAGCTGTGCTAACTCCTTAAACTGAAGTTTCGGATCCTTCTTGTCAAATCTGTTGATCAGACGGGCTGTAAACTCCACATACGATGTAATCTGATCGTGCCCCAGTGTGACCTTCCCATTACTCCACCACTTGTGTGCCACTCCCTCCAGATGTAATGCGGCTTAGGTGATGGCATCCTCCTCCGGCATAGGACTGATCTGCAGGTAACTATCCAACTTCTGCACCCAAGCCCTAGCAGTGGTCTTTCCTGATCCGTCAAATAGGGAAGTGTCATCTTACTCACCTTCTTCTGTAACTCCTGGTTCTGAGGTCTACCTCCTCTGCGAGGCCTATTCTTCATCCTAATATCAGAGTACTCTGCAAAAGTCATCTCTGCCCTGAAGTCTGCATTAGATGCTCTCCAATCCCTCAGAATCTCCTGAAACTCGGCCTGTGTGGGATCTTGTTCAGGAACTTGGTTCCTGGGAGCAAAGGTAGGGATACCGGGTCGGTCACCGGCTGTAAGCTGTGAAGCCCTCCTATGAGTCACTGAGGCCTCGTCCTCATCATCTCTATACTTGTATCTATCACCATGGTTCCTATCACCATTATTCCTGTCTCCTTGGTTCCTGTCACCATTGTGCCTATCACCCATATTATGCCTGTTCCTGTCTCCGTCATTATTCCTGTTCTTGTCTCCGTCATTATTCCTGTTCCTGTCTCCGTCATTATTCCTGTTCCTGTCACCATTATTGTTTCTGTCTATCACCGTCAGTGTTTCTATTCTTGTCACCATTGTTCCTGTTCCTATCACGATGATTCTCCCTGTTATTCAATCCGTCCAGCAACTGTGCGAGGTGGTGTCCTATCTCAGCCTGTGTTTCCATCATCTCCCGTCGGGAATCCCTCAACTCTCTCTCTAGGGCTATTGAGCTCCTGGTGAGTGTATTCAGAATCTCACGTAGGCTCGGCTCATCAACTTCCTTGTCACCCATCTCCTCTAATGACTCTGAATGATGTGGCAACTCTCTTGAAAATGGGTCTATGCGTGAAACTAAGGAATCTTCGTCAGTAGCTACAACCACTATCTCGTCCTCAAATGGATCTGTTGGTGGTATCGGATTCTCTGGTTCTGTCAACTACGGAAACTGTGTTCCTTGTCTTGCTCTAGTGCTTCTAAAAGGATATCTGTCTGTAGGTCGCATGTCTCATTTTTATCAACTACATGTCATATAATCGCCACAGGATGGCAAGATTTTCCGCTCTGATACCACTGTAACATACATCCCTGTATATGTTGTCCCTCTGACTGATTTTTTTTGGTGTTTTTGCTGGTTTGAAGTTTAAGTTTTTATTGCATGTGTTTGCATGTAGGATTTTTGCTTTGCATGTGTAATATATGACAAAGATAAACAAACCCAGAAAGACTACAACTATTTTGCATAAACAGAAGATGACCCAGATCATAAAATGTACTAAAACTAATTAAAATGCAATACCCACTTGGAAATCTTCAACTCAATTGATTGCCGAAACTTGTAGCCGCATTACATGGCCATGGATTTTGCTCTAGTTCTCATCCAATACATAAGATAAGCAGGTTTTGATAGCAGCTATAAGAAATCAAGTCCTAGGCGACCCCTTTTGATATCAATGGAGGTTCCAACAAGGAAGAATTAGCATATAAAGAGACCCACGTCCTTATCAGCCTGGTATGACCTTGCAGCAGTAAAGAACAACATATAACACACAAAATATCCTCCTTGCACTCTGTTTTGGGTCTGCACACCTCCTATGCCTCCAGTCGACCCCTTTCAACCTGCTAAGAGCCACAAAACATGAAGAAACAAACAGCCAGGAGTGGTACGGCCCTCCCTGATAGTACGGCCCAACAACCAAGATGGTACGGCCTGCAAAGAGGTCTGAAATAGTCTGAATAACCCCTCAAACTGACATAAAATCTGCAAGTAAATCTTCAGTATCAGCTGCACATGAAAACTCCATCAAATATATCCACTATAAACTCGAATCTTCCTCAAAATGTGTTTCCTAAAAGCCCAAATGAATCTTCTGAATGAAGACTCCAATAACCTCTTCCTGATGCACTCTTTCATACACGAGGAACGACGAATCTGCAAAGGTTTTTGTCTCTGCAAATCGATATTCGAACACAAGAGCCAAGCTCAAACCCTAAGCACGGGCAAAACTCAATATGAGAGCAAAAATATCATAAAGCAAGCATATTCAAATGAAGTTCACTTTTGCTCTTTTATTTCCTCCAAGACCTAACGCCCAAGAAGTGAGAGGGAATTTACTTTATTTTGCATTTTTAAAATATTGCCTTTGAGTACCATGGGCGCTCATCCCTAGAGGGGCCACTTTTAAGTTACAACTTAAAGTTTATAAAGTGACCTTATAACATGACTTTATATTATGTTGATCTCATAAATAATGAATTAAATCTTTAATTTAATTCATTTCGCCCCAAACAAAGTTTCTAGTTGCTTCAAGATCTTGAATTCTCTGGCCCTGTCCATCCCTGCCTGCCTTGCTAAAAAATAGAAACCCTGGCTCTCGACTTACTAAAAATAGTAAGTCACTGAAATGACTCCCTACATATTTCTATTAGCCTACGGAAGTCGGTTATAGGCTAATCCCAAACCTCTGATGTAATGAGCTAAATGGGGGACATTACACCATTCTCCAAGTCTTTAGCAACATTCTCATTTCCAAGCCTCCATATGACCAAAGCTCAATCAAGTCATTTCCTTAACACATGAATTAGCCTACAGGAATGGTGAATAGGCTAACTCACTCCTCGCTAGGTGATCATGCCAAAAATGGGGGCATTACAGTTAGTTAGGTAACCAACTTTCAACCATATTGAGGAGACATTGTTCATGTATCCAGTGATACCTTGAATTATTAAGCGCTCATTTTTTCCATTCCTCTGTGCATAATGAAGCATTAACATTATCAGATTACCAGATTTTGTGTTAAATTTGATGTTGCGTAAACTGGTTATGTTATCTGTTGTCGTATGTACGAATTAATATCATGATAAATTCTAAGAGTTCTCTGGACAAATCAATTCTCTTAACAAGAAAATGAATTGTTATATTTGTCATTTTGGTCTAAGAATACAGTAAACAAGGTTGAGATTTTTTTTAACATGATTAATTTGTAGCGGATTTTCTTTTACAAAATAAATTGGAATGAAGTTAAATGTTTTTTTTGGTGATAGAATGTCCCGTACAATAATAGCTTGTAGGATGTTCTTTAGATAAGATTCTGAGGGCTTATACTGACAGAAATACTGCTTCACCAGGGGGTTTCACAACACTTATTGATATGCCTCTCAACAGTGTCCCTACAACTACAAGCAAAGAAGCTTTTGACATGAAGGTCTGCTCATTCTATCACTTTTTCTTTCTCTTAAGAGTCATGAACCTTTGATATATGTTTCTTTTGCAAAGAACGTAGATTAGATCACACTATCATGTAGGATATTAGTATTACCTGCAAATGACAAAAACATTGTTGACAATCAAATCTACTTATGTACACTCAAATTGCAAAATCAGAAACCACCGACCACAAACTCGGTTCTACTTCAGTCATTTGTGAACATTAATATGTTTTCTTTGTGTATTTATTTATTTTAGTTTATCTAAATATATCATGTGCCTATTATTTGAGTCAAAAAAGGTATGCAACTGAAACAGAAGTTAACATCTTAAGTTTTAGCTAAGTAGTGCAGATCCCAAATAATATTGATGTGTGGTTTGTAGATAGTTAACTATGAAGCTTATACATGCATGCCCTATCTCCTCTTTCAATTGGTGTCTTGTTCAACTTAATATCTTTTGGAGTTCAAACTCATGTTTAATTGTGATAAGTTTGCATAGTGAATAAGCTTGTGTACTGATGGCAGAGTTTGGAAAAATTGAATTAGTTTGAAGGTTACTGTCTTTCTTCTAAAGTGGCACAGATGGTTTGGTTGACAGATGGTTTGGTTGATTGACATTATGCTGAAATATTTGGTATCAGGTAGATGCTGCAAAGGGGAGGCTTTTTGTCAATGTTGGTAGTAACTGTTTGCTTCAGCTATGTATTGTAGTTGATGAAATTTACATGATACAAATAACCATAGGCCCATGTTTTTCTTGTTCTAGCATTTTTAAGATGAGGAACTAGTATTTGTATAATAATTTGCTTCAGTAGTTCTTGTGTTTCTTATATTATGCTTACATTTGTATCACAATTATAATCTTCATCTATTCACTTGGATTATGTGAAGGTTTTTGGGGAGGTTTAGTGCCAGAGAATGCTTTTAACTCTACTGCTATAGATGAAATTTTGCAAGCAGGTGCTCTTGGATTGAAGGTTAGTTGTGTGTTATGTTTCATCTGAATTGCATGATTCGTTCTCTGAAAAGCAATCATAAATTTTAAAAGAGTCAAATAAAATTTGCAGCTGTGGTGCATCTGCAAAGAATCAAATATTTTGAATAAGAATGGGAAGATATACCTGAATCATCATTGTGGATTTTGGCATCATTGTCTGTTTATTGTGTCCAATGTAGATTGTGTTACAATAAAGGCAAAAAAGCATGCAAATTATTAGCAAATATTAAAATTATACCAGGTTTAGTAGAAAAAATGCATCATCATATAAGAGAAGATAAGGACATAATAAACAACCAATATCAAATATGTAACAATCAAAGCAAAATAAGGTTGACAAAAAAATCCAGTTGTCCAGTTATTTTTAACATCTTACATTGCATTATCAATTTCAGTTGTGTTCTGTATTTAACTTTTAATATTTTGTGCAAATTCATTTGTAAGCTCCTTCCAAGAAGGATGTCCCTGCTAAACACATATGCAAAGCACTGAATACCTTTAGCGAACAACCATCTAACTGAACAACTTCTAATAAGAGATAAGGGAGAATTATTGCGGGTAAATTTCCATTAAATAGATTTAAAACCCTGACAACTGCTGTCCCCTTCCACACCTCCACTCTCCCCCCTCCAATCTCGAGAAGCCTACATGCCCAACTAGAAGATGCCTCACCGACTCCCAAGCTCTCCAAATACTCCCAAATAGAGGAGAGTCTGCAGGCTTAATTGGAGAATATTCAAAGAAGAGACCAAGGGGATTGTAATGTTCCCTTTTTGAGCCATTATTGCAAAGTGACCTTGACATTTGGGAAGTTGGCTACAATGACTAAAGTGACTTAGATATTTGGAAAATGGGAAAATAATTTAAAGCTTGGAGAATGGAAAGTCACTTTCAAAGGAAAAAGGAAAATATGACAAAAAATAATATTTTATTTGTCAAAGTGGAGGAAGGAAAAATAAATAAAATATTAATATTTTAATATAGATTGGACGCTCCACTTGGATAAAATAAAGAGAAAATAAAATAAATTAAAATGACAAAATAAATATAATATTTTATTTATTAAAATATTATATTTTTCCGAAAGTGACTGCCCAAGTGTGAAGAGGTAAAATAATAAAATATTATTATTTTAATATCCTAAGTTTGGCAGCCCAACTTGAGGAAAATAAAAAGAAAATTAAAATAAAATATTTTATTTATGGCGGTGGACTTGAAAGTGAAATAAAATGTATTTGATTTGGGCACCCAAGTGGAGGATTATAAATTGTGGCTTTGGAGGTCATTTTCATTATCTTATGTTATTGTCATTTGTCATTTGGAGAGTTTTCTCTTGGCTATAATAGAGTTTCAGCGAAGTTCTAAGGACGAAAACTCTTAGGATTTGTGGTTTGGACGAAAACCCAACCCACATTGTGAGGTGGATTCATCCGGGGTTCATCATTGAGCTTATTTGCAGGTTTTCACATGATTGGAGCTTCATATCAGCTAGGGTTTGGAAAGGAATTCATCATATCAGCTAGGGTTTGGAAAGGAATTCATCATATCAGCTAGGGTTTGAAGTTCTATTGCAGGTTTTGGATGATTTGCTTCAGACTTGAAGGTTTCCATTGCATCTTTTCATCACTCCTTCCACGGCTAGGGTTTGGAGTTGGATCGCCACACTTTGGAGGTTTAGTTGGTGAAAGATTTCATGCTTTTACATTCAGATTTTTGAATCAGACATCAGCAAATTTACATCAGTCCGCAGATCAAAGGGTTTGAAGGCAAGTTTTGGTGTTTATTTGACATATTGGCATCTAGGGTTTCATTGCCCTCATCCTAGGATTGATTGCCATCAACTAGGGTTTGTTTGACATGCTTATTGTGATCAGTTTCCATATCAGAGTTTGCAGATCAGAAAATCAGGTTTTGGAGCAATGTTCTTGTCATGTCCCCGTATTGATGAGTTGTAATTGACTCGATTATGTACCATTCATTCCAATTAAAAATATGAATGGCATTAAATTAAATAATATAGATTTAATATATATAATTAAATATAAATAACAAATATAATTATAAATATTAATAATTAAATATTATAAATAAATATAAATATTAAATATCTAAATATTATTAATCATAAGTATGTCAGCTAATATAAATTAGCTAAGTCAACAATCCATATACAAATATTATATATTATATAATATAATTATCAATATAAAATAAATATTAAATATCATTATAAATCATTATTGTCATTATGATATAAATACTAAAATATATATTAAAAGACAATTGAGTATGAAGGGACAGCTTATAAGGTGGTGACGTTTGAATAAGAGTTCATTGATGAAATATATAAAAGGGATCGAGGGACTTAACTCAAGCCATCGGACCATCCATCAAGCATATCTCTTCATCGATTGAAGGAGTTCATAAGGAAAAGCAACAAATACATAAAAGAATCACCAGCGATTATGACTATAGCAAACAAGGATTTTTACTAAGGCTAGCGATGAAGGGACAAAACTTATCAGACTAGTATTTAAAAGAAAACCTTTCAAATTTAAATAAAAAGCAAGACATTTTGATATGATTATCATCAAGGAATATTCACAACGAATAAGAAGCAATGCGATTCAAAGAAGGCCATCAGTATCTAAGCATCGAACAAGCTCATCTGAGCATTCGATCACAGCAATAATCAAGCATACCATTCAATATATCATTTCCTCCATCATCAATCATCTAGTGATCTCTCGAGCTTCATATTCATCAAGCAATCAAGAGGGAACCATCAAATACGCAGTAATCAAGCAATTCACAAAACACACAATTCATTTTCTAACATCTCTGCAATCAGATCCAGCGAGCATATTCACTCAGTATCCATTGATCCAGCACTCACAATAATATCATCTAATCAAGAAATCATTCCAAGACACCTCTGCATTGAATACAACCAGAAATTCAGAAACTTGTTATCTACAACAGTGATCAGCATTCTATCCATCAACCCTCATATATTTGCTATACAGATCAGAATAACAGCCAAACCTGGACAGCGAACTAGCATAATCCATCAAATCTATAAGGTATAATTCATACATTTTGAATAAATATTATCTCAGCAATATATCTAAATAATGCATTGATAAGATAATATATAAGTGGCCATCAAGTGCCATATAATTATCTATCATGAATGATGGGATAAAGTCCAATTCCTATAAGAGGAATATATTCATAAAAAACATTACCTTTATGATCCATTGGATCACTAGATCGAGAGGACGGACTTCTTATTGGTATGAATTCTCTAACCTAGCTCATAATATACTAGGGACAAGCAAGTCATGCCACATCATTAATCTTATCTAGTACCCCTAGGAGGACGGTTAAGTAGTTAAGGAAGTGCGGATCATTATGATCATTCTCGCATAGGGTAGGTGACTCTCAAGTGGGTGAAGTATTGTCAGGTGTGCAATTAAGTCCCTTGAGCCAAGTAGTGAAGTATTGCCAGGTGTGCAATCAAGCTCTTGGGCCTATACCTATAGAGATGACTTACACGGTAGGTGACTCTCAAGACGGTGAAGTATTGCTGGGTGTACAATGAAGTCCCTTGAGCCAAGTGGTGAAGTATTGCCGGGTGCGCAATGAAGCCTTTGGGCCTATGACAGTGGGGCATGATCCTCAAGTAGTGAAGTATTGCCGGGTGTGCAATGAACCTCTTGAGCCAGGAGGTGAAGTATTGCCTGATGTGCAATGAAACCCTTGGGTATTATTATCCCGCACCTTAATAAGCATATACCTATCCTCCACTAGGGCTAGGTTAGATTAGTGACTAGGCATCACCATCCCCGAAGTATATCATGAGGTCCTAATATGAATAAGTATGAGGAAATGAATATGAGTTAAATGTAATTGTCCATTATTATCAAACTATTGTTCATGTGTTACTAATCAAAATTAATGTTTTGATTTTTATTGATTTATTATTTACTAATGTTCCTTTTAAGAGGTTACATTTGTGTGCAAGGTGAAAAAACTAGAACTTCAAAAAATGGGACATTACAAGTCTTGGTGGCTTTATGTCACATTTCATTAGGGTTTCATGCCCTAGGATTGGTGCCATTAATTGGTGGGTTTGTGGAGCATCAATTGGTATGTACAAACCAAATATTAAATCTGAATTGTAAGGGCAGAGATTTGAATTGTAAATTGGGCATGTTTGAGCCTATTCATTGGATGTAATTGCATACTTTGAAGTCTGATTTTGGTAGCAGCCATTTGGTGTGACTCAGAATCAGTTTTGTCTCCATTTTAATTGCTATTTTAGATGTTCTTTATTCGTGGAAAGTTCATGTTTGGACCTAATGTCATAAAGATTTATGTTTGCCCTAATATTTGAGCATTTAAAATGCATTTGTGTTCACTGTGATTAATGAATTAAGCGCAGAAATAAAAATCAGAATGCTAGGGTTTTAAACAAAATTCTAAAGTGCAGAAATTTAGGGCAGAATTCATAATTTAATATTCAGAATTTTAGGGCAGATCCGTGAAAGATCCCCAACCAATTCTATCTCAAATTTTCTGATTTTTTTGGATTTGTTGATTTGTTTGTTTCAATTTTTTATCTTTGACCAGCGTAGGTAAGTTGGTGTCTTTGCTTGTTTGCTGATTTGTTTGTTGTTTGAGTTTAAATGATTGTTTGTTTTATGGCCAAATCATAAGGAAACCATAGAAAATGGAAGAGAACTATTGAATAAATAAAAAGACAACACTTGCAAATCAATAGGACCCCTTTAAACTGATTATATCAAGTCCGATTACAATTTCAGAGGTCTGATTTCCACTATATCAGACTATAACAGCAACCAAAAGACCTCTATGGGATGCAATATTAAACTATCTAAATGACAATCACATACCTGGGAGCCAATGCTTAATTTGTGGAACAATTAGTGGCTGAAATCCTAATTCCCAGCTAGGATTTGGCTGAGAATAACTCCCAAATCGAACGGCCAACAGGTGAATGCACAAAAGTAAGACTATATGCTCATAAGAAGCCCATTCTGCAATTAGGTCCTGATAAACCACTGCTGCAACCTCTCTAACATGCAATATTACCCTGTAATGAAGTCCAATGACGCCCAAACGGAAACCCATAGTAGATTTCCCTGTATTGTGAACTGGGTTGTCGTTCAATCCACTGTCCTCCAAGGGGTTTCATCCTCAGAAGAGCTGCAATTTGCTGAAAACCCTATCTAGAGCTCCAAACCTGCACTTAGTTTTGTAAAAATGAGAATAGAATGCTCAAAAGTGAGCCCAATACATTGCTTTATAGCCTCCATCCTCCTTTTTCCACAAAAAACAATAAAATATTCCCTTCAAAAGGGGACGCCCACCTTGAGGGTCTCTTTCTCATGAAAAAGAAAGGCCACCTTTTTAAAACAACATTGGGGCTACTAGGATGGGGACCTTTTCACTATTCACCTTCTAATTCTCTATTACTATTCACTTTTCACTATTCATATTAAGGCAAACCTTTAATGTCTTCAATTCAACTCCTGAATTCATCATTTGACACCAAACTGAAGGACAGGCTCCCTGTAAAGCTCCACTGCCCTCGGTTGGGTCCCCTAACCAACCTGTTGACCTATGGGAACCCTAATAGTAGGTCAACCTCTGCTGAAGTCTGAGCGGACTAAGGAAGGGACATTACAGCTCTCCCTTCTCGGGATTGCTTGCCCTCAAGCAACTGCAAAGCTGGATGCTGAAGTATCATCTCTCCTTCCCACGTGGCATCCTCCAACGACAAATCCCTCCTTCGCACCAGATACTCTCTGATCACTCGGCTACGCAACCTCCTCTCCCTCATGTCAAGAATTTTTGCAGGTGTCAAAACTAATCGGCCCTCCTCATCCAATGGGGGCAAAACAGGTGAAGAGATAACGTGCTGTCCCAAAGCCTTCTTCAAGCAAGATACATGAAAGACATTATGTATTTTACTCTCGGGAGGTAGCTCAAGCTCATATGCGACCTCACCAATCCTCCTCAATATCTGTATGGACCATCAAACCGAGGCTTGAGCTTCTCCGCCCCACTCCTCTTGAGGGTACTCTGTCTGTAGGGCTGTAGGCACAAGAAAACCATATCTCCAACCTCAAAGGTCCTCTCAACTCGATGTCGATCAGCATACATCTTCTGCTGATTCTGTGCATGCTGAATATTATCCTCAAGTGCCTTAAGGATATCTTGATTGTCCTGTAACCAATCTTGAGCTCTAGGCGCTCTGGTATCACCTAACGCCAAGTCCACAAAAGATAAGGTATCATAACCATACAATACTCAGAAGGGAGTCATACCGATCGACATGTGATACGTGGTATTATAACAATACTCGCCCAAATACAACCATCGCACCCAAGCCTTCTGCTGTCTTGAAACGTAGTTTTGTAAGTAACCCTCAACCCACTTATTAACTATCTCCATCTGTGCATCTATCTGAGGGTGGTAACTAGTGCTGGGTGTCAACTCTGTACCTGCTAATCGGAATAGCTCCTGCCAAAAGGTGGTCATAAACCTGCTATCCCGATCACTGACAATGGTCCTGGGGAGTCCATGGAGTCTAAACACCTCACGGAAGAATAACTCTGCCACCTGAGATGCTGTAAAGTCGGCTGCAATAGGAAAGAAGTGTGTAAACTTCGTCAACCTATCCACAACCACATAAATGCAATCCTTTCCCTAAACTCTCGAAAGACCAGTAATGAAATCCATTGATATACTTTCCCACTTCTGCTCTGGAATAGGCAATGGTTGTAGGAGACTTGCCGGAAAAGTATGCTCTGACTTGTTCTGCTGACAAGTCACACACTCACGTACATAGCGCAAGACATCATCCTTGAGACCCTTCCATGAGAATCTCTCTCTCACCTGCCGGTATGTCTTAAAATATCTAGGATGTCCTGCCAATGGTGTGTCATGGGTGGCGCGTAAGATCTTATCCTTCAGTTTTGATGCAGGTACCAAATAAATCCTGTTCTTATAGCAGATAACATCATCAATCACTGTGTATCTATCATCCTGAATCCTGCCATCCATAATCTCGCATGCAAATTGATTCTTGGAATACTCAACTAATAGTTGAGACTTTCGATCTGCTAAAATCTCACTCAAAGAGCAAAGTGCAGCCACTGTAGGCCTCCTAGAAAGTGCATCAGCAACAATATTCCTTTTCCCCTTGACATACTCAATGTCAAAATCATATGCCTGTATCTTGCTGACCCATTTCTGTTGGCGCTCGTTAAGCTCTTTCTGCTCCAAGAAGTATTTCAAATTGTTGTGGTTGGTCCTCACCACAAACTTCCCACCCACCAAATATTGCCGAAACTTTGCCAAAGCATGCATAATGGCGAGCATCTCCTTGTCATAGGTGGAGTACAATCTCTCATTATCCGTCAACTTCCTACTCTCGTAGGCAATGGGATGACGATTCTACATAAGAACCGCTCCAATACCCTCTCCGGATGCATCACACTCTAACACAAAGGGCTGAGAGAAATCTGGAAGTGCCAAGACTGGACAAGTGCTCATGACCTGCTTGAGCTTATCAAATGCAACCTGTACCTCCTTTGTCCATATGAATGCACCCTTCCGTGTGAGATCTGTCAAAGGGGCCGCGAGCTGTGAGTACCCCTTCACGAATCTTTTGTAGTAACCACATAAGCCTAAGAAACCCCGCGACTCTGAAATGTTCCTAGGTGATGGCCAATCAAGGATGGACTGAATCTTCTCCTGATGTACCTTGACCCCATCACTACCAATCACATGCCCCAAGTACAAGATCTCCTTAAGTCCAAATTCACATTTGGAGATCTTGGCAAATAGAGACTGTGCCTCCATAATGCCAAGTACCTCATCCAGATGCCTCATGCTCCTCCCAAGTCCTGCTGTAAATCAATAGATCATTGAAGAACACAAGTATATACTTACGCAACTGCTTATTAAACATATGGTTCATGCATGATTGGAAAGTAGCAGGTGCGTTAGTAAGGCCAAAAGGCATCACCAAGAACTCATAGTGCCCATAATGACATCTGAATGTTGTCTTGTGTATGTCCTCACGTACTCGAATTTGATGGTACCCTGATCGAAGGTCAATCTTCGAGAAATGCACTGCACCATGAAGCTCATCCAATAACTCATCTATGCACGGAATAGGACACCTGTTCTTGATTGTTTTCTTGTTCAATGCACGGTAATCAATGCACATGTGCATAGTGCCATCCTTCTTTTTCACTAACACCACAGAAGAAGCAAAGGGACTAGAACTAGGTCTGATGTGCCCCATGTCCAGCAGCTCACGAATGGTCTTCTCTATTTCATCCTTAAATCTCTTAGGATGACGATAAGGAGTGGTAATCACAGGCTTGGTGCCCTCCTCTAACTCTATCACATGCTCAAATCCACGGTCAGGAGGTCTGCCAGAAGGAATATCACCAAATACTGCTCCATGTTTGTCCAATACTGTTTGGACATCAATGTGGAATGGCTGGTCATCCTATGAAGAAGGTGACTTGGAGGAAATAAAACACTGTGCCGCCCACGCCACATCTCCATGTCTGAATATGGATTCCATCCTATGTGCTGAAACTACCATGGGCCCACCATTAGAAAGAGCCTTTAGCACAACCTTCTTACCCCCAACTATAAACTCCAGCTCCATCCTCTGGAAATCCTATAATACTGGCCAAGTGACTGTAACCATTGGACACCTAGCACTGCATCAATGTCACCCAAACCCACAACATAAAAAATCATCGGTCAAAGTGTAACCTCCCAACTGTATACTAATCTGTGGAACTACCCTGGTGCACCTCATAGAAAATCCATCTGCTACTATCACACTGAAACCAAGAAAATCCTCCGCCTGCAATCCTCGCTTAGCGACCAGGCCCTCATCAATAAAGTTGTGCATGGCACCACTGTCAACAAGGCAAGTCACACGTTGTCCCTTAGTCACTCCCTTTAGGCGAAAGGGATGGTATCTGGGGACTCCTGAAAGGGTGGCAATGACAAGATTGGGTGTATCCAATGCGTCACCCACTCCAAGCTCCACCTGTGGGGCCTCCTGTTCATCCTCACCATTGCTGCCCTCTAAATCGGTATCTTGTATATGCTCATCCTCCACATCAGACACAACCTCAATGAGATGCACTTTGCCCTTCCCAAGGCATCTGTGTCCAGGCTCCCAAGGTTCCTTACATGTGAAGCATAGCTTCTTCCTCCTCAACTCATTACGTGTCTCTTGGTCCATCTTGGGGGGAGGTGGTGCACTCCTATGCTGTGTCGAAGATCTCTGAAAAGGCTTGGAGCCCTTGGAGAACTTCTTATTCTGCTGATAAGAAGTAGGAGGTGGTGAAGTATCAAGGTCTAGGGCAATCTGAATAGCCTCATGTAAAGTCTTAGGCTTAAGAGCCTTGACCAAACCTCGTAATCTGTCATGTAATCCTTCTATGAAAAGCATCACCACACGTCTTTCTGGCATCTCAAGAACCATAACAGCAATGCGTTGAAACTCATTAATGTAAGTTTCAACATGTCCAGTCTGTCGCAGTAGTGCTAAATCCCTGTAGTACAACTCAACATCCTTACGGTCAAATCTGGCAATTAGCCGCTCAGTGAACTCCCTGTAAGAATGAATAAGTCTATGGTTTTGGGTAACCAAACCATGATGCCACCACTCATAAGCTACGCCCTCCAAATGTAGCACTGCAAACTAAATGGCCTCGTCCTCAGGCATCGGCTTAAGTGAAAGGTAGATGTCAAGCTTGTGCACCCAAGCTCGGGTGGTGATTTTCTCGCTACCATCAAAGGAAGATATAGTGAGCTTGTTAGTAGCTCGATGGAGGTCACTATTATGCTGTTGTCTTTGCCTCCTATCACCATGATTGCTCATGCTACCTCTACGCTGGGAACAATACTGATGTAGAGGGAAGGCCTCTCTAACATGCTCTGGAAGATGTGCCCACTCATCACTTGCTGCCATAACATCCTGAAACTCCACACCCTCAAGCGGGTCAACTGGGGGTGGCTCATCTCTAGGAGGAAAATGGGGCTGCATGGGCCTATCTGCTGTACGTGAATGAGTCTTGTCACGCCTAGGAGAACCAAGAACACTATCCATCGATGAGGGAGCCCTACTACTCCCATGGCTGTCTGCAACTGAAACGGACCTGTCAACCCTATCACGTCTGTCGTGTCTACCACGCCTATCCATATGCCGACCCAAATCCATTCTGTCAAGGGTATTCTGAAGTCTGTCTAATGTCTGTACAATCCTTAGTTGTGTATTAACGAGAGTTCTGAATAACTCACGATCAGTATCCTCCTGCTGATTCTGTCTTCCCCCCTGGCGGGGACTTCTACTGCCATCATGGCTATCCCCGATGGCTGCACCCTGAATACCAGTGTCAACCCCAAATTGTTTGTGTTCTTCTACAGGTATAATACTTGTGTGGCCCAACCTCTCTAGGATGCATAGAACTAATCAGAGTGCCCTCAGGCTGGCAAGATCATGGCTCTGATACCACTGAAAGATCCCCAATCAATTCTATCTCAAATTTTCTGTTTTTTTGGATCTGCTGATTTGTTTGTTTCAATTTTTTATCTTTGACTAGCGTAGGTAAGTTGGTGTCTTTTCTTGTTTGCTGATTTGTTTGTCGTTTGAGTTTAAATGATTGTTTGTTTTATGGCCAAATCATAAGGAAACCATAGAAAATGGAAGAGAACTATTGAATAAATAAAAAGACACTTGCAAATCAATAGGACCCCTTTAAACTGATTATATCAAGTCCGATTACAATTTCAGAGGTCTGATTTCCACTATATCAGACTATAACAACATCCAAAAGACCTCTATGGGATGCAATATTAAACTATCCAAATGACAATCACATACCCGGGAGCCAATGCTTAATTTGTGGAACAATTAGTGGCTGAAATCCTAATTCCCAGCTAGGATTTGGTTGAGAATAACTCTCAAATCGAACGACCAACAGGGGAATGCACAAAGTAAGACTATATGCTCATAAGAAGCCCATTCTGCAATTCGGTCCTGATAAACCACTGCTGCAACCTCTCTAACATGCAATATTACCCTGTAATGAAGTCCAATGACGCCCAAACGGAAACCCAGAGTAGATTTCCCTGTATTGTGAACTGGGTTGTCGTCCAATCCACTGTCCTCCAAGGGGTTTCGTCCTCAGAAGAGTTGCAATCTGTTGAAAACCCTATCTAGAGCTCCAAACCTGCACTTAGTTTTGTAAAAATAAGAATAGAATGCTCAAAAGTGAGCCCAATACATTGCTTTATAGCCTCCATCCTCCTTTTTCCACAAAAAACAATAAAATATTCCCTCCAAAAGGGGACGCCCACCTTGAGGGTCTCTTTCTCATGAAAAAGAAGGGCCACCTTTTTAAAACAACATTAGGGTTACTAGGATGGGGACCTTTTCACTATTCACCTTCTAGTTCTCTGTTACTATTCACTTTTCACTATTCATATTAAGGCAAACCTTTAATGTTTTCAATTCAACTCTTGAATTCATCATCTGACACCAAACTGAAGGACTCGGAAGGCTCCCTGTAAAGCTCCACTACCCTCGGTTGGGTCCCCTAACCAACCTGTTGACCTACGGGAACCCTAATAGTAGGTCAACCTCTGCTGAAGTCTGAGCGGACTAAGGAAGGGACATTACAATCCGATTAGGGATCTTACAGGGATGATGCTCCTTCCAATCTCTCTTATTCTTAGGAACACCTTCGCTGATTTTATTTCTAGCACACACCTTCCAAGGCTTTCCCCTCACTGAAGCTCTAAGAATCCACATGACTGCCAAAACAATGCCTTGAAGCTTAAGATTCTTGAGACCAATAGCACCTAATTTCCATGGAAGACAACACTAGTCCTAGGCCACAACATGGTTCTTATTATTCCCTTTGGCATCTGACCACCAAATGTTTCTAACCATCTTATGAGTGCTCTTAACATGTGAATTACAAAACAACCAAGTAGAGGCATAGTAATTGTATTGGAAGAAAGCACTTTTTGACAAATTTTGCATTCTGCCAAAAAGAGATGCCAAGTAATAGGTATATAAGTATATATCTATATATATAAGTAATAGGCATATATGTATATATCTATATATATATATATATACATATATACACACACACACACAAATATATATATACACATTTGTTTATTTTGCCATGATGCTTTTATCTGCTTCGGTTGTATAATTTTTCTTTTATCATATATATATATATATATATATCTTTTTTATTTATTTACACTGTGTTCTTGCCTTTGTTTGCATTCTTCTTAGCTTGCCTTGTGTGTTGCTGGCTGTTCTAGTGTAGGACCCAGCCTTTATGCTTCTTGTTCTTTCATTCCTATTTATTTCTATGTGTGTTTGTGTATTTGCTCATTCTTTTTTCGCTTTTGTTTTCATCCTTTAGTCCTTTTGTTTGTTCTCTTTATACATATTTACTGAAGGTTTATATGAACTTGTTGATTTTTAACCATTCCTCTTCCTTTGGTCTTTCTATATAGTTTCTTTCAGGGTTTATTTTTCACTTGTTGCTTTTTGCTCTTTTTTCCCTTTTTCTAATCCTCAATTTTTTGGTTTTTTGCTTTCTTTTAATACACAATATTTAGTACTATAACTTTAATATATATATATGTTTGTTTTTATTTGTTGGTTTATCTTTTTGTTTTTGTTATTTACATATGTGGGTTCATGTATCTTGCCTGGTTTCTTCTCTTTTGTGCAATTTTATCCCTTATATTTTTTGATATATATATATATATGTTCGGTTACATATATTTATTTGTTTTTCATATATAGGTTCGTTTATCCTTTTGTTTATATATATATATATGTTCGGTTACATATATTTATTTGTTTTTTTATACATAGATTCGTTTATCCTTTTGTTTTTTATGTTTATTTATGTGTGTTTATTTTTTGCCTTGTTGCTTCTCTTTTGTGCTCTTTTAGCCCATATATTATTTTGATACTTATTTTTATCACGATATATATATATATATATTGTCATGTCTCCATTTCCGGAGTGACTTCTAATGGAGTAGATGATTAGCCTATTATCCATTCCCATAGGCTAATGCATTGGTAAGGGAATGAATTTCTAGTTTGAGCTTATTGCTACACATGGAGAACCGGAAAGTTGGTATGTGTCTATACATGGAGATTCGAAATGTTAGCTCAACTAGTATGTGATCAATGAAAAATGCAATATTGAAATTGTATTTTTAATTTCATTTGATGGAGTTTAGAAAATGAAATCTTTAATTGCATTTTCTATAATCGATTTTTATGGAGTTGTACATATGAATAAAGGGGATGTGTTCATCAAGGAGTTATAGGTCCAAGCTAATGCCAATGATTGCCTTGAAGATGATCGACTTGTCTAAGATGCTTCTATTTTATTGTTTGAAGAGCAAATGTATTGGTTCGAGGTCCCACATTGAAACCAACGGCTATTCAGGAGAGGCGATTAATGCTAATGGGTCCGTGGCTTGGTATTGACGCCTTGCGCAATGAGGCGATTACATGGAATAATGAGCTTATGATGAGAATCGATGCATAAAAAGGTTTGTTGAGTGATTTTTAATGCTTGCATTTGATCCATAGCTGTTCGCCGATTTTGAAAAAGGTTTTTAAATGCAAATGTTGGTTATTCAATGAATGCAAATGCCACCGCCGCCAAGCATGAAGGAGAGTTATTTTAAATGCAATATTTATTTATTAAATATTGGCATTGGATTGATGGCACCTTGAGGGCGATGGAGTTTATGATATTAAATGATTGCATTTGGTTTGTTATTTTGTTTTGAAAGATATTAAATGCCAAATGCCTTGGATGAGGAGGTTCGATCAAGTCAAGAATTGATGTTCATTGCAACAAAAACAATATTAAATGCTTGCATGCAATCAGCCGCTGCCATTAGCAAGGGGAATTCAATATCAAAAGAAGTTTGTAAATGTTTGTTGACTCCACTACATGGCCGCCGCCATATAGAGGACGCCACTTCATAGAGGATCGATCCACTTGATGTAATTCATTTAAACAATTAAAGATTGTTTTAAATGATTGCATTCCTAGATGTCATTCATTTACTTTTGTTCAAGACTCTGTATTGTAATTGATGGATTCCAAATTTCATTCCAATTTGACAAAGAAGAGGGACCCTATCCTTGGAGAGGATAAATAGAGCTCTTGAATTTCAATTAGCAACTAATGATCATTTTGGTAAGCTTTTACATTTTGTTCTTTTAGTTGGAAATTGCATTTTCTAGTTATTTTTCAAGGAGATGTTCCCTTGATTGTTGTGGTGATGTTCCCATGACAATTTGTGAGATGTTATCATTCAGATTTTATCATTGGAGTTGAATTTGCAAGTTTATTTGTGAAGATTTGAAGAGATATTGACATCATAATGGAACCCTCGGTGTATTGGAGTGATTACCAAGGTAGTTGATTGAGTTTAGAGTGAAGATTGAGTGACTTTTGCATATTTTTCAAGGTCTGATTTCATATCAGCAAAGTCTGATTTTTATAACAGCGAATTGTTTGGACAATGACAGGGTTTTTGAAGTGGATTTGACAAAGGCTTTCACATTTGAAGAGTTGCATTTGATAGAAGATCAAACAAGGCTTCCATCGCTTGAGTTTGGAAGTGTTTTTCTTGAAGTTTTCATTGATACAACTTGGTTGGACAAAATCATCACTTTCAGCAGTCATATCAGCATACAGAAGTTTTGGATCAGTCAATTACTCATGTACTTTTAGGGCTGTTATAGCATCATTGGATAGCTATCTTTGTTCTAGAGTGTTTGGGCTTTGATCCTATGAAGGATTTGATGTAATTGGACATTTTTAATGCATGTAATAAGGTCTGATATAAAATCAGACAGTGACTGAAATTCAGATCAGCAACTTAACTTTTTTTGTATTTCTCATTTGAAGGTTTCAAATAAGCAAGTATGATGTGGGTTTGAAGTTCAATTGTTGTATTGTTCATTAGTAATGATTATTTGTTGATTTGTGCAAGTAATCTTATCTAAAAATTGGCAAAAAAATTCAGTCATTCTAGAAAGGTTTATTTCATATATATATATATATATATATAATGTTTTTCATTGTGTTTGTAATTTTTCTGTTATAATTATGTGTTTGAATATGCAAGTGTTGATAGGTTTTTGTTTGCCTAGAACTATGCTTATTTTATTGTTTCTCCTAGTGGTCTCTTGTTTCCCGCGCCATCCCTTTCCCTCCATTTTAGCTTGTCTTGTTTGCATAAACTACCATTTCTATTCTCTTGCTCTCTACTTTCCTGATGATGGATCATGTAGTGTGATCCGGAACGTTGAGACAAAATTCATTAGAAGTGTTAGAACCAGCCGGAGCCAGTTGCAAAAAATTCTATTTTTAGCATGGGCCAAAAATAGACCGTCTTCAAAGAGGAAAAGTATATTCAAGAATTGTTAATTTTAGTGTTTGCTAATTTTAGCGTTAATTGAAGTTGACATCCGTTCAGTCGCCATGTGGAGGATGTGAGCACAAAGTTGTAGTTCACGAGAGATTTGATCTTCTGTTCAAATGAAGTTTGCATGATTTTGATCATCAATAGATCTGCAGTTGCATGTTTTTATTGGAGCAGATAATTGTAATAAGTTTCATGTCATGCTGTAATATCCCCAATGGGATCTGTTGATGATTAGTTTTAGACAAGTCAACAATAAAGCTCTTCAAAGGCTAAACAATGTGATCCAGTGAAGTAACTCCAAGGTTCCTTATTTATGATTCATGATGGGTTAACTCAATGATTACATGTGATCTTGCTGATAATCACAAAGGGACTTACATTAGATTCTTCTTCTTTCATTTATCTTATCTCTCCTTCAGTGTGGATGACATATGTACAAGACTTCAATGATAAAGAAAGCAAAAAAATAAAGGTTTAGAAAGGTTAATCTAAGGTCAATGAGGCAATGATGATGTTTGCATAGACAAATTTCTTAATAAACCTAACTCCACTTCGCCAAGGATGCCTACAACTACATGGAGTTGGTGCAATCTCCTAAGGTAAACGAATGGTTTTCAAATCATGAAGGCTTATATAAGCACCCATAAGACGGTGCAGCTCAAACAAGCATCCACAATTGAACTTAAGCAAATAAGACTCAGAGTAGCTTTACACAACACTTCACCAGCGATAAATGTTAAAAGCATGAGCTAAGAGTTGATCAAATATTCAATTACAACATACATTACATTAAAGAGCTTCTAATCTACTTTTAATCTATTTGAAACATCTTTCCATTTCATCAAAGTACAAGAAACCATGTGATTCCACAAGACAACACTTAAACACCAAGCGAACTCCAATGTCCTTTGCATTAATCTTGAGAAATATGTACAACAACTTCAAGTCCTCTCAGGAAATTTCGAGAGTCTCTTCTACTCTACCTCTAAAATCTAATGACTACTAGCTACTAAAATACAAATGAGGCAACAAGGCCTTTATATAGTGGTCCAGAATACAATGAATGGCTAGGATCAATTCACGTAGCCAAGGGCTCAGATCATGTCACCTCGCAGGTAGTTACAACAAACTTGCTATTTTTAGTACAAAGAGAGGCAATGAAGGCACATTTCCCAATGTGATAAGGATAAGACGAAATCATTTAAAATATCTTCCACATAGGCGTCCCTTTGGCTTCTTTTATTAAATGATACATTGAATGCATTTAAAATAATGTGGCTGATATGATTGGATGATGTGTACATGCCACATAGGTGCCACCTCAGCATGTCTTGTGGATTTCAACTGTTAATTCAATATGTTTGAGAATGTATCTTCAATGATCCTGCCTTGTTCATTGTAAGTAGTATGATATATGATACTTGTCGCTCATTTGACTAACTCTGTAATGCTTCTTCCTCTTGCAGGTAAGTTGATGATCTTCCTTGATGCATCTTCATGAAGAGTAGATGATGATGATAATGATGTGGCTTCCTTCATGAATCAGAGTAGGAGATCTCCCTTGGACTTGAAGGTTGAATGGAACTTGAAGTTGAATAGTGAATGTCTTCATTGATACTGTTGATGATGAAGATAAAGTAGTGAGATGATCTTGAAATTCCTCCAAGTGCGAAGAGCATAATGACACCTTCTTTGGATGTAGACTAGATGAAACCTTAAGGAGACTTTGAAGCTTGATGAATCTTGGAGCTTAGATGGATGAATGCCTTCGAACATGATGCAATTGATGAAGTATACTTGAACTTAATGTGATCTAACATGATGTCATGGATGTAGGAGACTTGAGGTGTGATCCTTTAGAGTGGTGTTCCCTCTGCAACTTGATGATGATCTCGGAGTGATCTCCAAAGGTGGCTAGCATGATGCTTCTTCTTGCAGTGATTATTTCTTGACTTTACTCCTCGAATGAAGGTGACTCCAGGGTTTTCGCTTGAAGGTGACTCCTTGAGCAACTCCTTAGCTTTATTGATGATCCTACAAGACAAGATAAACAATATATCAATCACTTCATAAGACAAGAATCACTTAAAACATATAATAATCCTTCCTCAAGCTTAGGCGCCTATACAGGGGAAAAGAGGAGCAAAAGGGCGCCTAACACAAGTTAGTCCCACATTCATAACTTCAAATGATTTCTAGCAATTGTAATGTTTAAAAGAAGTCAATCCCCTATAAGGTTCACCCAAAAGGTGCCTTTAAATGCAATTTCTTCCTTAGGCGCCAATTGAGGTGGCAGAGGTAGGAATGGGCACCTAGCTTTCAAGCTTTATCCTTGTCATTTTTTAGGCTTTAAACAATTGTGTGAGTCTTAGGATGACTCCCCTCACCTGGGTGCCCACTCTTAGAGTTGCTTCATGTCAATTTCTCCAAGGCGCCAAAATGATGTGTTTTTTAGAGGCAAAGGGCGCCTAACCTTTTGAAGATGTACTTGCAATTTTACACTTCTAAGTGATCAATGATGACGTAGAATGGCCTTACACTTCAAGCGCCTAACCTTTTAGTATGGATTGAGTAATTCCTTCAAGGCGCCAATAAGGTTAGAATGCTACATGAAGTGCGCCTAACCTTTTCTTGGCAAATTTCGACATCTTGATAGTTATAGCTCAATGAGTGGGTGTTTACAGGGCTTTTTACCTCAAAATAACATCAAACTTCATAGTTTTAAGTCCTTCTTTTGCAAGGCGCTCATCCATGATGCTCCCAATGATGAAATAGTGCCTAGACTCCTTTGAGTGAAAATTGATCCCCTAGGGCGCCCTTGATGATTGGTCTAGGTATCAAGTAGCGCCTAGAGTCCTTCAACACATCTTAGTCATTTTGGAGGTCCTTTACACAAGGCGCTCAACGTTGATTAGGCTTGACTATCATTTTCAATCTAGGCGCTCAAATGGGGTTGTTTGAACATGTATAGGCGCCCAACACTTGCAACTTGATACTTCTTCTCCTTCACCTTCGCATTCCTCATTTGAGGCGCTATATATCATCTATTTAAACTTCATCCCATACCAAGGCACCCAAAGATGTAGAATGTGCCTAAACTTGAAGGGTGAATTGGCGCCTTACTTAAGTTGTCTCATTTTTGCGAAATTTTCAATTCATGAGGTCTTTAGGAAATTTTCAATCAAGGCGCCTATCTAGGAGAGGTTGAAGGTTGATTGTCCTCTAGGCGCACTTTGAAGTCTACACCTAAGGCGCACTTTTGGGGTCTCTGCAAGTGGGAAAATGCGCCTAAATTCCTAGAGTGAAATTGCGCCTAGATTTGGAAGTCGCAGAGGCTAAGGTATATTAAAAAATATATTTAAGTATAAGAATTCTTATACTTTAAATATTTTTCAATATACCTTTCAGGATGTTTGAGATAGGTCTCAGATCCACCGGATTTAACATGCATAATCTAGACTTTTGAGGATCCATCAGATTTCAGACTTAGCCAATTTTCAGGATCTTCAGGATTAGGATACCAGACTTAGTCATTTTCAAGATCTCAAACATCAGGATCAGGTCATCAGAGGACTACATGATTCAAACACCACTGATGTCATCATGCAATAGACTAAAGATATCATCAAAAAACTTAATGCAAAGCACAAGAGCTCAAAAAAAGGGGGTCCCCATTTGCAATGAGGCGATGTGTGATTAGGTCACAACATGATCTGCCCTAAAATTCTGATTTTTATATTCTGAATTCTGCCCTAAATTTCTACAATTTAGACTTCTGATCAAAACCCTAGTTTCTGATTTTATTTTCTGCTCTTAAACAATTTATTACAGCTTAAATATGACAAATAATGATGGCAAATGATACTACAAGTTGATATTCATCACAAGCATGAATTACACCATGAAATACACAATGTAGGGCATCCAAAACCTATGTTATCGGGAGCGGCCCCTCAGGGTCCTGGTCCCATGCCGACCGGGAGTAGATCTCGGAACGGTGCCGGGAGCAGCGACGGGAGTGCCCCGCGCGTGACCCAGCTGCTTCCAATCACTCTTACTCTTTAACTTTTATTTTTATTTTTATTATATTTTAATGTTAAATTATTATAATATAGATTATATTATTATATTCTTATTATAATATATAATATATATTAATAATATAATATATATTATAATTATATTATTATAATATATATTATATTATATTATTATATTATATATTATATAATATATATTATATTATATATTAATAATATATTGTTGTATGTATATATAGTACAGCTGTACCCAACCGTACCCAGATAAAAAAAATAAAAATCGTTGTATCGGCATACCAGAACCTCGTCCCTGTACCAGGACTGGCAACTTAGTCCAAAACCATCAACCAAGTCTGATTTTTAGAATAAAAGACTGCTGTTACAAATCAGAATATGAAGTCCGAATATTACATCCAAATAAGGGCTCAAACATGACAAAACATGCTCGGAATGTCGCTGTCCAAGTCAGACCTAATACATAGGTTTGTACATACCAAAAGATGATGAAATGATGCTCCACAAATCCTCCACAATGATGGCGATTGGGCAACTGCTAGGGTTAGGGTTTAGAAACCCTCAACAATGGTGAAATCGCCTCCAAAAGCCAAGTTGGCCTCCTCTAGGTGTGGTACTCCAAGTTAGGGCAAAGCCCTTATGCAATGTGCCCACAAAAATGCCACAAAATCCTCCTCCAATGCTGATCTAATATTTGAATATGCAATCAAGTTCCTCTCCAAAAGTTGCCAATGAAGCACAATTATATCTCTGTGATGAAACCTCCACAAGGATGAGCTAGGGTTTCGTCCAACTTACCACATTCCTAAGGGTTTCTATCCTTGGAATGAAGGCTAGCAATATTGCAGCCAAATGAGATACACTCGAGAAAATACCAATGTGAATGATGATGGAAATGCCTCAACTGAACTTATACACAAATCTTTCTCCTTTCTCAAGGCCGACCTATCTGTTGATGATATTTTTGTGACAACAACAACAATAGAATAAAACACCAAGTGCTCTATCCTCTCTTGAACAAAGCCTTTCGAATGCTGAATTATGTGATCAAACAAGAGCACTCCAAGGTTCCTTTGATGTCAGGTCTTGACTTGCATGTGAAGAGCTTCAGTGATTTGATGTGATCTTGCTGGTAATCATAAAGGTACGTACGCTAAATTTCTCCTTCTTCATGAACATGGATGAAATTCCTTATTCCTTGGATGTGAATGAATGGAACTTCTTCAATCAAACTTAAAAGAAAAGGCAAAAGAGAGAGGTTTAAGAGATATCTATTCTAAGGTCAATAAAATAATGAATCATGTCAAGATAGACAAATTCCTCATGAAACTAAACTCCGCTTCACCATGAGAACCAACAATTACACAGAGTCAGTGCAATCTTCTAAGGTCATTCAAGGATTTTCAAATTGTAAACCTTCATCCAAACACCCATAGCTGGCGCAGCTTGAACAAGTACTCACAATCGAACTAAAGCAAACGTGGTTCAAGCTAACTTTACAAAATGACTTATCATCGACAAATCATGAAAAGTATGAACCAAGAAGGAATTCATCAAATATCCTTGCATAAACTCATTACATCAATGAACTTCTAATCTACTATCTAAGCTACTTGGAAACATTTCTCAATCACATTTGAGAAATTAGAAACCATGCTAACATCCCATAATCACACAAAATCACCATGAAAAAATCAACAATGAGCTTGTATTGATCCAAGAAGTATTTTTACAACAATTTCACAATATCTCTTCAACGACTTCGAAGAGCTTCCTCTACTCTACTTGCTATCCTACTCTCCTACAACAACTCTAATCTAATGTATTAGATATCACAAATGAGAGAAGTGAGCCTTTTTATAGTCCTCAAAGTACAACGAAGGGCCAAGATCGATTTGAGCAACGGACAGTCGAGATCTTGCCACATTGGCAGTTAGTTACAACAACTTGCTATTTTTAGCAAAGAGTAAAAGTTGACACAACCCGTGTACATAAAAACTCAAAGGCAATGAAGGCACGTTTTCCAAGATGATAAGCATGAAATGGAATCTTTAGAGCATCTTCATGATGAGCGCCCTCTTTAGCCTCTTGCTTGTTGTACATTGCACATGGACAAGTGACATGGCAGGATGGGATTGGCTTGAGGACGTGTACATGCCACCTTAACATTTTTGAGCAAACTGGCTTGACTTTTAACATGCTCACAATGCTTGGAATATTTTCCCAAATTGTATCATCTTTCTTGGAATAGTCTTCGAACTTGGATTTTCACCTCTGGAACTTAGCATCTCTCGAATTTGTAATTTGGGAATTTTGGATTTCTTCATGTTGTCTTTCATGCCCTAGTGTAATTTATGGATTTCTTGACGTACATGCTCATTCTCATTTTTGTGAAATTCTTGTAGGAATCTTGTGCAGGATTTTGACTCTAGACTTTTGAAGTAGAGGATTCCTTGTGTGTGAATTCCTGGATGAAATGGATGACTCTGGAACGTGGAAGTGATCTTCTAGATGCACGGATGATGGAGCTTGCAAGGTGGTGATGAAGTTCTTCCTTCACTCCGGCGATGAAGTTCTCCACTAGAAGCAGGATGATGATGGTAAACTTGATGAGTCTCGATGAGTTGCATTGTTCCTCTTCATTCCGATAATGGCACCTTCTTTGGATGCAAGGTGGATGATCTGGATGACGTTTTGATGATCTTGATGCTCCTATAGCTAACCTTCGGATTCTTTGATATCTGCAAAATAGAATATCACAGGTCATAGTACTTGTTCATGAGAACATCATATCAAATTCCTTTACCTTTATGCATGTGAAGAAATTGATAAACAATTCATGGTATTTCATAACATTCCTACTTCATCTCATGAATAAAACTTTTCAACTTAAACTAGATGGAGGGAAGATAATCTTGTCTTGAAATCTGTTCTTGTCTGTACTTTACCTTTGGACATTTCTGCTTTTGGATTTGAATGATAGATCTGCTCTGATTTACTAATGGCATATTCACTTTCTCTAATGATGAAGCCACTGCTGTAGGGTGTTTACTGCGTAAGTGGTCTAATTGGTTTCAGACAGAGTAACCAAGAAGGATATTTGCATTATCATAGTGCACTGAAATAAATTACATTGTACGAGAATAATAACCAGAAAGAATAACAACCAGGATTGGTACTTAAAAGACCAACTGCATATATTACTCAGAACAGTAAGTCCAAATACAATCCAAAAACTCCATCCCCATAGAATGGCGTGACAAGTACATATATAGTTTGTCCGACGGTTGCCAACAGTCGCCAACCAACGTACCGGTCGGGAGTAACTACTCACCGGAACTAACAACATAAACATACTTCCCGAAACCACTAAACAAAACGTATTTTATCAAAAGGTACTAAACTATGTAAAGTACGCCTAACATCATCCCCCCCAAAAAACTTGTCGTCTTCCAAACGACTACAACAAGATCCCCAAAAAAAGAAAAAAAACTAGGAAAAACGAGGGTCAGTGGACATTCCTGGAGGTGTGGATGCCGTCTGTGCTGAACCAGGAGCCTCCTGCTGAGGTTGAACTAATTGCCGAAGCCTGTAAACTTCTTCAGTCCTTTGCTTCAGATGTGTCGTGGCAATGATATGCTTGTCTCTGGTGAGACATACCATCTGGGCAGCCTCGATCAACTGTTGTTTTGTTTTTTTCCTGTGCTGTCTGAGTTTCGGCCAACTCCTTCTTTGTGGCTTCTAGTTCTGCTCTGAGTGCATCGGCTTTGTCCCTTTCTAACTGTGTGAGCTCGGCTTCCTGTGCCAGCTGCCTTTTTTCTGCCTTAAGCACCTCCTGATATCTAAATTTGCTTTCCTCTGCCTTGTGCTCTGGTGACCCTGTTTGCCGGTGAAAATGACATTCTAACCTCTTTTATACTCTTGTTTCAGTTATGACCATTATTTTCTCTTTTCTCGAATCTGACACCTAGATTGTACAGCCTCAGGACTGCACGGTTCTTTTGAGTCTGGTTTCCGTACGACTGGCAGGGAAAAAAACCCGTACGGCGAGCAAGGAAATCCGTACGGCAGCTGCAGAGAAATCCGTACGGCATTTGAGTCTGGTTTCCGTACGGTTGGCAGGAAAAAAAACCCGTATGACGAGCAAGGAAATCCGTACGGTAGCTACAGAGAAATTCGTACGGCAGTTGAGTCTGGTTTCCGTACGGCTAACAGGAAAAAACCCGTACGGCGAGCAAGGAAATCCGTACGTCAGTTGAGTCTGGTTTTCGTACGGCTGGCGGGAAAAAAAACCCGTACGGCGAGCAAGGAAATTCGTACGGCAGTTGAGTATGGTTTCCGTACGGCTGGCAAGAAAAAAAACCGTACGACGAGCAAAGAAATCCGTACGGCAGCTGCAGAGAAATCCGTACATGTACCAGCAATTCGTACGATTCGAAAAATCCGTACGGCAACTTGCTCAACGAAAATCCGAAAAATCCGTACGGCAACTTGCTCAACGAAAATCCGTACATCAGTGCTGAAATCCGTACGTCCTGAATGATTAAGATCCGTACGGCCTGGCGCAGAGGGTTCCGTACGACCCACAAGAATTTCTCAGAATCCGTACGGTGGTCAGCAAATGTACGGATTGTACGACGTACTGCAAGGAAGGCGTACGGCAGAGAAGGCGTACGGCAGAACAGCAGCGTACGGCAGGAGCCGTACGGCATAATGTGTACGGTCGGCAGAGTTGTACGGCGGCAGCAAGGGACCGTACTAGCAGAATCCGTACGGCGGATAAGGATTTCCGTACGGTAGCAAAGGAGATTTCTGATTCGTACGGTCAGCAATAGTACGAATGGTTTGACACGTACGACCTTTATGGAATTCGTATGGCCTTTATGGAATTCGTACGGCCTTTATGGAATTCGTATGGCCTTTATGGAATTCGTACGGCCTTTATGGAATTCATACGGCCTTTCCGTACGGTTTGCCCCTTTTTTTTTTTTATTTTTTTTTTTGGGTTCCAATTTTTCCCCGACATTTATTTTTTCCGTTTTTTCCAATTTTCCATCCATAGCCAACTGAATAGAGTTTTTCTGTTTCTCTCCGGCGGGGTCCACCTGTTATCCACCTCTGCAACTGTAACAATTTCTTGTCGCGTAATTTGTCCCGTGGAATGTCTCTTGATATTTTTCCCTTCTCTGGAGTTTTGTTGTGAGGGTGATTTGACAGTCTCCTTATTCCTTCCGTATGGTCTCTTTCTGGCTGGTGCTTTCAATGCTGGGTTCCCGTCGTTAGTTCCATCACCCTGATTCACCTTGTTTGTCAATGGCTTTTCATACCTGATCACCTTGTCTGGTTCAAATTTATGTGCAAGTGTATCATCTATCTTGGCATCACCCTCTATATTTTCTTTATGTGCCTTTTCTGGTCGACTTGTCTCTGCCACTAGTTGCTCTGGTGTATTTCCTATTATAACCTCTCCTTCCTTATACTCTTCATATGTTTCAGGAAAAGCGTTACTTACTTCTGGCTGATTATTACCTTCCTCCCCTTTGTCACTCGTTACTGGTTCGCTCTTGCCAAGTGGTCGAGTGTTTGTCAATCCCTCAAGTGCTTCCTTCGTCAACAATGTTTCACTCGGCCCAATGTTGCCGAGTGTTTTACTAGTCAGCCAAGAGTTGCCGAGGCTTGCACCAGTAGTTCGAGAGTTGCTTACTGTTTCACTCTTCAGCCGAGTTTTGCCAAGAATTGTACTACCAGGACTTACACTGCCAGGACTTGCACTATTCGTCGGATAGCTCTTGCCGACTTCTTTTATTGAAATCATATTACACTATGGCGGAAAAAACTCGTAGTCTTCCATCTGCCAATGGAATAGCTCGCCGCATGAATTTGTCTCATCTTCTGAGCATTCCTGTAATTTCAGCACCCCTTCATCATCGGGTTCCATCGGCCCATTCCTACTTACTGTCGAGTCCCCTCCATCCGAGTCAGAATCTGACGCCAACTCTTCACTGACGGTTTGTGTCTTCAAGTCAATGACAAACTTCCTACGTCCATTTTCTATGGACAGAGTGTTTTTCTTCCAGTTGTGGTTGGCCTTGGCGGCTATTAGCCATCCTCGGCCGAGTAATGCATCATATGATGCATTTTGTGCTGTTATGACTACAAAATTTAACAAGAATTGCTGGGTACCGATTCTTACCTTTTGAGCCATTAGCACTCCCAGCGCCTTGATCCCGTGCTGGTCGGCTCCCACTAACTGGAAGTTTTGTGGCCATAGAGTAGGCTTTCCGAGGCTCTTCCAGGTCGCTTCTGGTAGTACGTTTACTCCGGATCCCCCGTCGACTATAGTATTTGTCAAATTTCGTCCAAGGATTTCCATGCGTACTACAGCCGGTTTCTTCCCAGTATCAATCGCCAGCAACCTCGGGTCGAGTACTTGTTCTCCCGTTGGCGGTGGTTCTACTATAACATCTTCCGTTGTGAGGTTTTGGTCTTCGTGCGGGTTGTCCTCCATTACCTTGGATATTGCTACTTTTAACTGAGGCAAGCTTTGGAGAAGGTCTGCCAATTTGATTGGTACGGTAGTTTGCAATACTTGACTTGCTATGTTCTTATCTGATTTCGATCGTACCGCCTTTTTGTCTAAATTCTTTCGTTCGGTTCTCATGGCAACTTCCACTTCTTTCCGTGCCTCTCGGAGTCTTTCTTTTTCCGTACGGAGATCTGGATAAGTGGCCTTTTTCCATTGTGCTCGGGTGATAGCCCGGATTTCTTCCTCATCTTCCCTGAGATTGATAAGGTTCACTCCTTTCTGCTTCGGACAGTCTTTTTCCTCGTGATCCCCAGGTCCACACCATTTGCACAATGCATTTACTGTGTTCTGATTGTTGCTGGGGCATTCTCTGGCGAAGTGTCCCCACTCGTTGCACTGCCGGCACTGTATCATTGGTCGCCCCTTGCTGTCGTACTGCAATCTATTTCTGGGGCTGTTATTGTTAAACCTTCTGTTATTCCTGTATCCTCCCGGGGATGCGTTCGGACTATTTTGAGGTTTCGGTGGTGTGGTCGGCGGAGTTGATGATTCTCCTTGGGTGAACAGCACTTGGGTACTTTTTGCTTTCAAGTTGAATGGACATTCCTTGATTGAATGTCCCATTACCTGACAGATGTCACAAAATAATTTTCTCGGGCAATTTGCCTTTATGTGACCCTCGCCATTGCACTCTGTGCACCACAACTCCCGACCTTCTCTCGTTGTCTCTTTATCTGTTTTCATTTCCTTCATCATGCGGATCATGTCCCTTCTCAGTGCCTGTATGGTTTTCGACTCGTTTTCACTACTGTCATCCCCCGTACTGTCATCATCTTCAGTTCTTCTTTTACTTCAGGATGATGTTTTGCTTTCGCTTTCTATGTCCATTGCCCGATTGTATGCTTCTGCGTACGACGATGGGGGCACCACTTTCATGTTTTTTCTTAATGACGAGACTAGCCCTTCAATGAACCATCTTTTCTTCAGTCCATCGGCTGGCTGTGTTTCTAGTTTCCCGAGTAACTCTTTGAGCCTTCTATTATATGCCCTTACGTTTTCATTCTTCCCTTGTTTGGTACTGTAGATTTCAGCGACAATCTCGTTGTCGTCTCTGAGAAGTTTAAATTCGTTCTCGAAGGCTTTCCTGAGTTCGTCCCATGAGGTCTTTTGTGCTGCTTCTAGTTCTGTGTACCAGTCAATGGCAATACCTCTTAGCGTCGCTGGAAACGCTTTTACCCAGTAATCTTCGTCCTCTTGTCCGTTTGCCACCCAAATGGTTTCACACGTCTTACAGTGTCGGACAGGATCCTCTGACCCGTTCCCCATGAACTTCGGCAACTTCTGCCTTTCACTTGCCGGTGGGGTCACCATCTTTTTCCCGAGGTACCCTCTTTGTGTTTTTGACCCGACTGGACTGGTTCTACCGTGTCGTTCCGGTGTCTCCCCGACACTGCCGGCCACGTACGGTTCCTTCCCACTTCCGGTTCCGGCGTCCTCTACACTTCGAGTTACCTCTGGCTCTCCTTGGTTTTCCCTCTAGGCAGGGGTTTCGGGCTCAGGTCCTCTGTTCCGCGGCCTTTCGTCTGAAATGGACAATGCCACAATCCGACGTATACTATTCTCTAGTTCTTCTGTCAGATTATTTTCTTTTCCTTTATTGGTTATTGGCGTTCTAAAACTATGTTCATCACTTCCTTGATCTACCTCTTCATGTTCATTTTCTTTTTCAACAATCTGTTTCAATCTTTTTCTACGTTCTTCTTGTTCCTTTAGTCTTAATGATCTTCTTACTATTTCTTCTGGTGTTGCGTGCCCCACTGGTAATTTATTCTTGTCCTTATTCAGTTGTATGGGCATTAATTATGCTTACCCTTTCTCAATTGTACGGTGTGCGACGGCGATCGCCGTCTCGTTCCTCCTCTTCTTGTTTCAGACGTTCTTCATATCTTCTGAGAATTTGTTGTCGTCGCACTTCCCTCTTTCTTCTCGAATATCTTGGAAGGCTATCAAGTTCCTTGCCAGAAGTTGAGGAATGCGGTCCAGAAGATTATCCACTTCGCTATTAACACGTAGGTTCTCTGAAATAACCTCCTGCGGAACTTCTCGGCGGATAGACTCGTCACGTACGTATTGTCCGACTGATAGTAACCACAGTTTGACTAATTCCTGAGTTACTTCATCTTCCCGACTTCTGGGTTCATTCTCTTCTCTATCGCTTTCCTCGCGTTCTTCTTGAATTTCTTGTATTATTTCTTCTACGTGCTTTCTGTCTCGTACCTCTTCGTCGGTATCGACCGGTTGTCCCATTATGCTTCCATTCTCCCGTCTGGATGTTTCACCGGATTCGCTTAGGCAACGGCGCCAAAATGTTTACTGCGTAAGTGGTCTAATTGGTTTCAGACAGAGTAACCAAGAAGGATATTTGCATTATCATAGTGCACTGAAATAAATTACATTGTACGAGAATAATAACCAGAAAGAATAACAACCAGGATTGGTACTTAAAAGACCAACTGCATATATTACTCAGAACAGTAAGTCCAAATACAATCCAAAAACTCCATCCCCATAGAATGGCGTGACAAGTACATATATAGTTTGTCCGACGGTTGCCAACAGTCGCCAACCAACGTACCGGTCGGGAGTAACTACTCACCGGAACTAACAACATAAACATACTTCCCGAAACCACTAAACAAAACGTATTTTATCAAAAGGTACTAAACTATGTAAAGTACGCCTAACATAGGGAATGAGTTGACTGTTACCTAGGATTAATTCAATATGCTGTGTGGAAAATCTACCTTTCTCTTACAAGAAGTCTGCTCCTAATTCGCTGCTTCTGCTCCTCATATCTGCCTTTTTGTTTTGAATTGATGTGAAGAAATGAGGATCAACAACCTCCTTATATAGTGTTCATTCTTACTTTCCTAGGCAAGTCGGCCTAGTGCAGGTTGGCCTGCTTATTGAAATGATTTTTCTTTGTTTAAAATTGAATTTTTTCCCTCCTAGGCCGACTTACACTTGACTTGAGTGAATTTTTGTTTGCAAGAGGTAAGAATTATGGGCGCATTCTCCTTATGCAAAGGGAATCTGCGCCTTTCTAGAGTGCATTCTCCTTGTGTTGAAGAAGTTTCCATCTTTTTGCCTTTGACATATTGTTTTCACTTTAAAATTTCTTCTTTCCTTAGCGAATTTTCAATGTTTTTAAATGGACTTTGCATTAGATCTTCATGAAATTGAAGTTGTTTTCCAAAAATTGTTGATAATGCTCCCTTGATTTGAGTAGATTTTGTACTTGTAGGAGGAATTTCCTTTCTAAGCGCATTCTCCTCATTAGCATGGAATATGCGCTCCACCTTAGGCATTTTCATTTTAAAACTTCCACTTCTACTTTGGCGAATTTCCAAGATTTTTCATGGTTTTTCCCTTAGACCTTCATGAAATTGAAGTCACTTCAAAAGTTGTTGATAGGAGATGGCGCATTCTCCTTGTGTTGAAGGAGTTTCCCTCATGCCTTGGCACATATTCCTCATGTGGAGGGATTTTGCGACCTTCCTTTCATAAACTTTTCATTCTATCTCTCAAACTTTTATTGCACCTTGGTGAATTTATCAAGTCTTTCTGCATTGGACCTTCATAAAATCACATCTACTTTTGAGGATTATTGATTTGAGTAGAACAAGAGTGGCACACTTTCTTCATGTGGAGGGATATTTCCTTGAGTGTGGGCGCATAATCCTCATGTGCAAGGATTTTCCGACTTTCTTCATGATATCATTTTTTTACTAAGGACTTGTCAAATGGTTTTTCCTCATATCTCTTCATGATTCCTTCAAGCGCACTTCCACATGTCTTGGAAGAATATTTTCTTAGGGTGCAAATTCTCTCTTTGTGGATTTTCCTTAATCTTAGAGCGCATATTTCCCATGTGCAAGGAATTTCCATTATTTGAAGCGCAAATTCCTCATAGACAAGGAATTTCCATTGACTTTCAACTCTTACTTGGGCAAATTTCTCAAGGTTTTCACATGGATTTTCATGAATTCAACTAAGGAGAATAACATTTCCCTTGTTTTGATCTCAAAATCACCAAATCAATGTGGGCGCATATTGCATGATCAGAAGGACTCTCACTAGGGCGCATTCTCCCTCTAAACAAGGATTTTGCACTCTTCCCAATCATGATTTTTCGAAGTGTTGTGATGACCTCTGCAAGGGAGTTTCCAATGATTTTCAAAGATCAAATTTCATTATTATGCAATGTTCATGCTTAGCTGGATCTACTCCCAGGGCACATATTCCATAAGGTCAAGGAATTTCCACTATTTACTTGGATTCTTCATTTTAACCTCCGAACTTGACAAATACTTTGACAAATTGTTTACAAGTTTCCAATGCATCTTCCGTGGGTTTGAAGTGTCTTGAGGAGTCCTTTCATGCAACTTGGAATGCAACTTCAAGTTCCTAAGCCAGTGAACTTTCCTCTTCCTAGAGCGCATATTCCGTCTGTGGAGGGATTTTCCACTTTCTTGGGCGGAAATTCCATGGGTGCATGGAAAATGCAACCTTGACACTTAGTCATTTTCACCAACTCAAACTTCTCATTCTTTTGTTTTTCAATTTTGACAAGGTTTCTTCATCTCTCCTTCTAAGATTGATCTTGAAATACTCCATTATACCTCGTTTGATAGATGATTTTCACTTGCATGGAGATTGGACAAGATTTGTGATCAAGACTCTCTAGACTACTAAGAAATCAAAAGCGAAAATTTGGGGCCCCCATTTGCAATGGGGCGAGTTGTGATTAGGTCACAACACTATCCTTGGCAATTCTTTTTATTTTTATTGTTTTTTCTTTCTCCCATAGGGCCGACCTTTGTCATGCCCCCGGAATAAGATAATATCAAGAATGCAGCAATAAATATATTAGAGAAGATAATGGCAGCAAAGATATCAAAGATAGATGTTTAAATTAAGATTTAAACAAAACCTAGCAGACTCCTTCGGAGTTAGAATTTGAAAGATAATATTTGTTAAGAAGCACTCCCTATATAAAAGACAATAAGTGAATAAGACAAAAGTCTTATAATGTATAAAGTGAAATCAATATGATTTGAAACAGCTGCGATTAATTCATCAATTTGGTGCGATTAAAAGTATAAAACAAAGACTTTAAGAGGTACGAAATAGACTTTGAGGATATGCGATTTGATCATAGAAGAACAGCGCTTTATATAATAAAGAGAAGTGATTTGAGAGATTTAAGAGAGGCTACAATTTCATTATGTACAAAGGCAGTGATTATTTATGAAACAAAAGATATGTAATGAGAAGGGGTGCGACTAATACTTGGAAGGGAGTGATTAATTACTATTTGCTATGTCTCGTTATTATGAATTACTATTTGCTGTGTCTCTTTATTATGAAGAGGTATGTTCCTTGCTAAAATTGCCTCTCTTGAGGACATACATATTGAGATTGTGAAGTACAGTTGAGGGGGAGAAGGTGTTTTAAAAGCTATATCATAGATACATCAGCAAAGAGGTTTACATATATAGAGATACGCAGATCTAAAGGTATTTGCAGAAGATATAAGATGGAAGTAGAAGTGAGATGTGAAGATTAAGAGTGGAGTGTGAAGGAAGTTAGCAATGAATATCATTTGAATATAAGAGCAGATTTAGAGGAGTAGAGAACAAGAAATAGAAGGTTTATGGGGAATAAAAGATATATTATAGCCACACCTACAGATCTGCACATGGGAAGATAAGAAGGAGATCATAGTAAGAAATATGAATGCAGATTTATAAGGAGATTTCATGTAGATATATAAGAGGACTTTATGATAAAATCTGTGAAGACCATATAAGCCCGATGTGACCAGATTTCTAAGACAGATTTGTGAGAACGTTGATGGCAGATTTGCAATAAGAATTTAAGGCAGATTTATAGCATATCCTGAAGATGATTTTTGGACAGATATTTGAAGCAATAACAGCAGCAAATGCAATAATTGATAACAGCAGAGAATTATTCATTGCAGCCCTTCTAACATGCTATAACTTTATCATCTTCTCATTCTACTAAGCTATTATTCTATCATTCTAATATTCGATTATTATATCATTCTTTCTTCTATCATTATAAATTTATATCATTCTGTTCTTCTATCATATCTATTATTGCATTATTCTTCACTCTATCCTTCTACTCTTCAATCATTCTATCATTCGATTATTCTATCATTCTATCATTTGATTATTCTATCCTTCTTTTATTCTATCATTCTATTGTTCTATTATTGAATCAATCAAATGTAAGGATTGAAGGAGGCAAGATAGGGTAATGCTATTTACGGGCCCTCATGCTAGGCACACCACTCAGAGGGTGGAATTGGATATTCCTGCTGCTTGGGGCCAAGAGGTGGGTTGTTTTAAGACACTCTCTTGGGCTTAGGTGGGTGTAGTTTAGAAGCACCCATTTCAAGGCTTTCCTTTCAAGCCAAACTATGACTGGTTGTTAGGATGGATTTTAAGGAGTTTTGGATAAGGTAGCATGGATAGGGAAAGCAGATACAAGTTTATGCGCCAAGTACGCCAACCCAAGGGTGGAATTGTCTTAGTTTGGACATTCCTGCACCATGGGCCAAGGGGTTGGTTGTTTTAAGACACTCGTGCTCTTGGGCTTGGTATGGATAGCTTCGGGCGGACTTATTATGTCCCTCATCCAAAATGATTAAGACTTCCACTATGCATTATTGACATTGGTAGTTTATATGGTTTTGAAATAAGGATTTATCTTGTTTAAAGCATTTAATTAGTAAGTTTTAAATCCTAACTATATTAAACTTGTGATTCTAGGGCAAGATTTAGGGCAATCCCAAAAGGGGACATTACAACCTCCCTTTGGACACCAAGAATAGAGAAATATTCTTATTTTATTTCTTCTTTCCACTCTCCAAGTGGGAAAACCACTTGGGCATATGATATATCATGATCTTGTCTTCTAATTAGGTCGTCCTCCTCCAAACTATCTTATTTTAATTTACAATATTTTTTCCCTTGACATTACAAGATCTCCAAAGGTATTTTCCATCTATTTTCTTGTTCCATTCTTCTCCTTGGTCACTCACCATTAGGGCAAATTATTTTATTTGTGTTGACTTCACCAAAAGACTCACAAAAATATACCAAGTCATCTCCCACAATCAGTTTTCCCTACAAAATTGGCAAAGTATGAAATCTCGCCATAGGTCATTCCCTTAGCCCTCCGGCTTAGCCTACGGGAATAGGATAGGCTAGCCAACTCCACTAGGTGATCACTCCGAAAATGGGGACATTACACATGCAAACACTAGTTTGTTTGAGTTAAACTTCAGTTTATTATTTTCATGCATTTGCTTTGTAGTAGTATAAATAAGTGCTTTTTGCACATAGAAAAGAGATCTAGATTTATTAGGAGTGGGCTTTTTCAAATCTTTTAAGAGTTAGCTTTTTAACAATTCATTATTCAGTATTCAATATTAGAGTTAGAGAGAAATTAGTTGTATCATGAATGAAAAATGAAAATGACAATTCTCTTGCCTTCATTATGCTGGAGTTGTTAGTCACCTGGTGTTCAAATTGTGATTTTTGTGTCTCATTCAAGAACATTTATTATGCTTATTTTTGCTAATGGATGTTATTGCAATGTGGTGTTGTCTATGCTGAAGTTAGTCTTTTCAACAAATCTATGAACTTTGTGTCACAATGAAGTTGAAGGTATAAGTTGTGTCTTTGTACCGTGATATGCGATTTAATCATAATATTCGTGATTTTATGTTATGTTATTTGTCCAATCTATCCAATCCAATCTCTGTGTATATTCCTTGTTCAGCCTTTGAGTTTACCTGAATAGTGTAAGCGTGTAGTCTAGGTTTTGATTCTAGTAAAAAAGTATAAAATCCTTGCTTTGCTGTTGAAAGTGCATCTCCGCCCTTTGCGCGTCACAAAACCAAAAGATTGTAAACTTAATGTTTTATTCAGCATAAGTATGAAAAACCTTTGAAAACATTGTACATACTCTGTAGTTTTAAGTTAGTTTTATTTTATAGGGAGCTTCCTCTTCAAATTTGAAGAGTGGTTCTACCGCACATCTATTCGTTTTACGTTCTGTAATATCCCCAATGGGATCTGCCCTAAATTTCTGCAATTAAAATTTTTAAAATTCTGCCCTAATTTCTGCACTTTAATTTTCTGCTAAAAACCCTAATTTCTGATTTGGTTTTCTGCTCATAAACATGCAATCATAATGCACAAATATGCATCCAAACATGGCACATAATGATGGCGAATGATGCGAAACATTACAATTCACATCACTCATGAATTACACCATGAAATACACATCCTAGGGCATCAAATATTAATCAACCAAATCTGATCTTCTGAGTCAAACACTGCTGCTACAAAAATGGAAGTTCTGATCTGATTTACAAAAGGTTCTAGGGCACAAACAAACCCAAACAATGCCCAGATTTATCTGCACTACAAATCAGCTTCGAACACTTGTTCACACACACCAATTGCATACAGAATGGAAGATGATTGATAACCCTAGCTGGGCGACTGCTCCAAGAAGGTTCACTGCTGATCCAATAATGCAGTGATGCCTTCAATGGTCTTCAAGACTCAATGTGAATGATGCTCAAATGGTGCGCTCAAGATATATCATGAAGTCTCTACAACTCGGAAGGTCTGCTCCAAAGAATATCAAGTCTGATCCGAATATCTGCCCTGAAGATGATTAGCTTTCTGCTTCAGCCTTCCGACCTAATTCACTGCTAATATTGACCTCAAAAGGATGGCGTTAAAGGCTCAAGAGGTGGCGACTTGATTGTAGATACTTATCTCCTTCTTTGCTGCAAACTCTAATCAGCTCCTAATGTACTCTATACATGAAATCTGCTCTAACTCTTTACTTGAATACCTGCAAATGAAAAGAGATGGATGGGGTCATCACCATCCAAAGGTCAAGGGGCCATCACCTTGACAAGATGATCTGAAAATCAGAATTTCCAGTCATAATTGGGTTATAAGGACTTACCAAGATCAATCGTGCATGCCCAAATGAAGTCTCCAAACTTGTATTTATACTTGCAAACATTCTAGGTCTTTCTTGCTTCCAGAATTGTCCTAAGGTGGCGCCTAGAAGGCTAAGGCTGGTCGGCCAGCTTGAGTCTTTCCTTTCAAATGCTTTATCTTTAAACTGGGCGCCCAAAATGCATCTTAAACTCACGCTCCATAAAGCAAGTCGGCCATAAACCATTTCTTATCAAACTTGGCGCCAAAAACACACTATCAAGGTAGTAGGTCAGCCAAGGAAGTAGTTCAATGATTCCAGGAATGAGGTTGGCCTTCAAGTGAAAAGACATCCAAGATCTTGGAAATGCAAAGTTAGTTTAGCGAAGCTCCAAAATAGATTTCCAAGTGGATGCCACGGTGTCATAACCTATTGCTTTCAAGATTAAAGAACATCTTAAATGAGGATACGAGTGAAATCAGAACCATAACATGATGGTAAGAGATAATCTAACTTCATAAGCAAGCCGATATTGAAGTTGGCAATAAATCGCCCAATAGTGCATCTTAAATAACCAACGAATGGTTAATAATAAATGATAAGCAAGAAATAAGAATCGATCCATATTATGTTAAGATAACTAATGGCCGATTAACCAAAAGAGGCGACCATCATGAAACACAATGTCATCTCATGGAATCCATCATATAAAAGAGGTCGAATGGATGGTATTTTTGCAATTCGAAAACACATCAATAACGCAAGCATCGAATCATAAGAGATCGATCACCAAGAGAGAGCTGCGATCCCTCTATCAGCGGATATCATTGTTACTCATGGTCACTGTGACCATAACAAGTATAAGTTCCAGCATCCATAACATCAAGGGAAAGCGCCCTGCCGTACATTCGGCCATCTTTTTATAATTAGAAATCGAATAATTGCTGATCATTATCATAGCATATATACATATACTATCATTATTTCTGCAGGCCGAACCACATCTATTCAGCCACATAGTCGTATCGACCATAACAAGGTATGTAATTTACATTCAATATCTCTTTGTTACATTATATTATTTAATGTCTAATTCCATTGATATGATGAACATAGATGAGTGAATTTCTCATAATGAAAAAGCTAGATATTACATGAAATAAGACATAACAGTTGTGAAGCATATTGAGCAATGAAATTAATACATTAACTTCATAGGAGAGGGTGAGTATGAGATATCCATTTAGCCAACCATGGGTAATCAGTGGCCTTGTCACAGTTGGTACAAAAGGTACCTCTTGTACAAAGGATTATTATATAGTGGCCTTTGTCACAGTTGGTACAAAAGGTACCCCTTGTGCAAAGGATTATGATATAGAGGCCTTGGCTACAGCTGGTGCAAAAGGTGTTAGTTTTTCAGATTAGATGTGTTGTAATGTAATAGTTTCTTACTTGATATGTTAACTCCCTTTCCATCTCCTTTTTATATCTTTTCAAATGCCTCTTCACCGAAGAGAGGCGATCCTCCAAGGAGAGGTGACTATTCACAAAGGGAGGTTGGCCTTTTATTAATTGACTCTTCTTGGCCGAATTGACTTTAGGCTTACCTCCCGAAGCTACCAAAAGATCAACTCTCCCTCTTAGCTAGGGAGGTATAATAAAGTCTCCACTGAGTCCTTATGTGCCTCGAAGGGTTGCTTTCTTACCATCAGCCACTACCCTTTCAAAAGGCGTCATTTCATGGAATTGATTTATATTTAGTTTATTTGACCGATTGCTTTTCCAAATTGGTTTTCCATAATCAATAATAGTTATTATCATTAACTATTGTCATTGGAGTGCACAAGGAGGGAGTTGGCCAATGGATGTATTGTTTTCTCTAGCGCTAGAACCATTTGGCCATGAAATCTATAACCTCCTAAGCTACAAACATTAACACTCCCTCTTAGCTAGGGAGGTATAGCAAAAGTCTTCCTTGAGTCCTACTCAAGGGTATCATGTCTTGTCATGGATTCTCTCAACATGACGTCCACAATGGCTACACCCAATTGTGGGAAGCACATCTCAGTCTCAGAGATGTGTCATATGTTTTGTCATGGATTCTCTCAACATGACGTCCACAATGGCTACACCCAATTGTGGGAAGCACATCTCAGTCTCAGAGATGTGTCATATGTTTTGTCATGGATTCTCTCAACATGACACCCACAATGGCTACACCCATTAGTGAGAAGAATTTATCACGGAGTCTCTCAACGTGATATCATCATGGAGTCACTCAACATGATGTCCACCATGGCTACTCCCATGAGTGGAAGAAAACAAGTGCACAAGTGCTCGTCACGGAGTCACTCAATGTGATGTCATCATGGAGTCTCTCAACATGACGTCCACCATGGCTACTCCCAGAGGGGGGATAAACACAAGTACAAGAGAATCATCACAGAGTCTCTCAACGTGATGTCCACAATGGCTACTCTCATTAGTGGAAAACATACATCGTCATGGAGTCACTCAACATGACGTCTACCATGGCTACTCCCAGAGGGTGGATAAACACAAGTACAAGAGAATCATCACAGAGTCTCTCAACGTGATGTCCATAATGGCTACTCCATTAGTGGAAAAAATACATCGTCATGGAGTCACTCAACATGACGTCCACCGTGGCTACTCCCATGTGTAGAAATAAACATGTGCACAAGTGCCCATCACAGAGTCTCTCAACGTGATGTCGTCATGGAGTCTCTCAACATGACGTCCACCATGGTTACTCCCATATGTGGAAAAACACAAGTACAAAGGATTCATCATGGAGTCTCTCAACGTGATGTTGTCATGGAGTCCCTCAACATGACGTCCACCATGGCTACTCCCATGTGTGGAAAGAACCACATCTCTGTCTCAGAGATGGATGAGGGCTTTCACCTCATATTTCTCCGTCTCAAAGAAATATGCATTATAGGAAAGATCACTGATGCTGAGTCTCCCTCTCACCAAGGGCGACATTCTCCACTACTCCAAGCTTGTCCCAAAAATATGCAAACTTCACTCTGGCAAGAGGCTTGGTGAGAATATCAGCCGTCTGATCATTAGTACAAATATACTTGAGTTGGATTGCTTTCCTTAGCACCATTTTTTACCTTGTCATACTTGATGCACCCAATGTACCTGACACTGGTTCTCCCTCTTAGCTGTGAGTCCCAGACTTCACAACCCCTTGCAAGATCCTTGCCTTGACTTAACCTGATTTGAGCCAATCCATCCTTTCGATTCATTCCTACAAAACCTTCCATGCTACTCAGACTTCTCATCAAAGTGCCACCACAACCACTTTGTTGCACCTTTTGCAGTACTAACTCCCAACTGAACTCTGTTCTTGACTTCAATCCAGCTGGATCTTGGATTTTTTTTTGCAATCCTTTGTCCCTCATCATTGTTCTCATCTTTGCTACACCATCCCATCGGCCAACTTCTGGCCTCCTCTCAAAGCCTTTAAATGGCCAAATGTAGGCAAAACACTTGAGATGGTAAGCGGGTTTGGATTCATTCCATTACACTACATCTAGTAAAAGAATTTCAATGCTTCATTAGTATTTCCATTTTGGGCACACCCTGCAATTATAGCAGTCCACAAGACTACATCTCTTTGAGACATGTCAAACACCTGACATGCATCCTCCAAATAACCGCATTTTGCATACATATCTATCAGAGAACAAGATACATAATTATCTGCTTCAAATCCAAACTTGATTACAATGCTATGGATTTCCTTGCCCTGATCCAGAGCCTCCAATCATGTGCATGGAGGTAGAACGTTGGATATAGTGACGACACAAGGCTTCACATCTGCAATCTGCATCATTTTACTAAAGAGTTCCAAAGCCTCTTTGGTAAACATATTCTGGACATACCCAACAATCATGGTAGTCCAGGAGACGACATTTCTCTGAGGCATTTTATCAAACACTTGACGTGCAAGCCTACTACAGAGCTCCTAGGCCAGCACACGCCTTAAGAATAATTGGAAAAGTCATGTTATCAGGCACCATATTCGCAGTTTGCATTTGGTTAAAAATCTCAATAGCTTCCTCCAGATACCCAGCTCGATCAAGTAAGTCAACCATGCAACTATAGTGTTCCATTGCAGGATTATTGTAGTAGTAATGATTCATATGATTGAAGTGATAATGTCCTTCATTCACTAGACCTGCATGGCAACATGCAGACAAAACACAAAGTAAGGTGACATGGTCTGGACACATACCAAAGTATTGCATTTGTTCAACCAGTTTAAGGGTTTCCTTAGCATAGCCATGAATGACATATCCTGCAACATCACAGTCCAGGAAACCACATTCCTTTGAGACATTTTCTGAAACAGAATCAGGGCCTCCTCAACATACCCAGTCGTAGATCTTGAACTTGCACAATTTTCGTTTGCTAAGAAAATTTAATGGATGTGCATGTCTTGTTCAATGTCTCTCATTCTTCTACAGGACGATAAGATAATGGGCAGGTTGTGGAATAATTAGTTTACACCAGCTAATAGCATTTGCTTGAAAATTCCCATAGTATTTTAGATAAATCCATTTTGTGCATATGCTGCATACATTGCAGTCCATGAGACCATTTCTTTCAGGCATGCTATCAAACTTCTTAGGTGCCGAGTCTATGCTTCAACATTTTTCTTACATGTCTACCAGAGCATTTCAAACTATAATATCTAACACAAAATCTATGTTTTATTATGCTTTGAGGATGTCCATGCCCTGTTGCAAATCTTCCATTTTGGTATGGGTTAGGAGTATGCTTGCAAATGTTCATGGAGTTTGGCTATATGCCTGCCAGGCATATTTGCTTGAAAGCTTCTAACACCTTTACAACGAACCTATTTTGTGTGTATTCTGCATGCATTAACTCCATGCTATCACATTTCTTTGAGGTAGTTTGTCCAGCCAATCATGTGCATTGTAAATGCTTCCACGCTATGTAAAGGCCGTGGAATTTGGCTTTCCACCAGGGCGGCTACAACTATCATAGATAACAAAAATCCATTTCCAATCATTCTTTGATAGAGTTCCATAACCTATGGCAAATCGCCCATTTTTGCACGAGCTGAGAGGAAGTTGGCTGGCAGAAATTGTGGGGCATTGCCTTACATCTGTCAAATGCGTTTGTTTATAAGTTTCTGTGGCCTTTTCAACAAAACCATATTGTGCACGTCCTGCTATAATTGCATTCCATGAGACTACATCGCTTTGAGGCCGTCTATCAAAAACATTTCATGTGCCTTTGTCTCATGCTTCCGCATTATGTATATATGTCTATCAATGCATTTATAACTATAAGCTTCCATTTCGTTAAACTTTGATGCATGTTCATAGCTCGTTCCAATGCATTTAACAATAGTTTTCAATGCAAAGTGCTCTCTTGTATTTGCTTAAAGTCTTCTAAAATCTTTTCAACCCATCGATCTGTTAAGATTTGCACCTTCATGTACGGGGTACTCTGGATATTTCCTTTTGTAAGCCTGAACCATGCTCTGATACCATGTTAGTTTTTCAGATTAGATGTGTTGTAATGTAATAGTTTCTTACTTGATATGTTAACTCCCTTTCCATCTCCTTTTTATATCTCTTCAAATGCCTCTTCACCAAAGAGAGGCGATCCTCCAAGGAGAGGTGACTATTCACAAAGGGAGGTCGGCCTTTTATTAATTGACTCTTCTTGGCTGAATTGACTTTAGGCTTACCTCCCCAAGCTACCAAAAAATCAACAAAAGGCATCCCTCGTACCAAGGATTATCATAGTGGCCTTGACTCAGTGGGTACAAAAGGTACTCCTCGAGTCAAAGGATAAAAATAGTGGACCCATAATGGTAAATGGCAAAGACATCATATCACTCCTCTCATATGAAATTAATGATAATGCATGGATAATAATAGAGACTGTGAAATGTAGATTGATAGTGATCATGACATTTAATGAGAGAGAATATGAAATATATATATTGATAGTGAACTTAAGATTATTGAGGGATTATATGAAATATATAATGATAATGATTATAAGATTAGTAATAGAAATGTGTAGTGATCATAAGATTATTGATAAAAGATTTGTGAAATGTATATTTGCTGTTAATCATAAGATTATAAGAGCAATGTTACTATATGATCTGAATACTTCTTACATCTATTGCAAATAATTGAAAATCAAAGAGGGTTTAGTGTCCTAATGTTCTCTTTTTGCAAGTTGAAATTTGTGAACAAGGTTGAGAAATTTTGATTTGTGACAAGGGGACATTACACACGGTCCTCCTTACTGTATTCTTCACCCAAGTCGGCCACCATGTGAAGATGGAGATGAGTCTTCCATGAAGGTATATTGATGATAAAGACACAATTAAAGATTGTGCGAGGCTTGGAAAGCTAAAAGATGGAAATGTTGCATCGAGACCAAGCCAGGGCCACATGATCATTCCCTTATCATCCTGTTAGCCTACGGGAATGGGTGATAGGGTAACCACAAACTCATATAGTTCACTCTGGAATTGGGGACATGACACGTTTGCACTGAAAGGTGCGAAATAAAATGCTAACAAATACAAATTTGAGACAATTGAAAATAAATTTACAGGACAGATTTTGAATCATTGCAGAGTTCCATTCTTCAAGGGTCTCATAAAATCTTGTACCATTAGAGAAGGTCATGACTATCGGACCTCCTATGGAAGCATAACTCCTATGGTGGTGCTGGATGATGATATTCCAAAATTCCATTTAGGAATTAGCTCAATTTGAATCTTTGTGCATGTTGTCATAACAGTACAATATTATGATGAGTATCTTGTATCCCTCAGATCCTTCCTCACCAAGGTGAGCCAAATCAACATATTAGAGTACCTACCTAAGAGACATGCACAAGGTTCCTCTCTCAATACCACTGGAATTTTGTGTCACTTAAGTCAATTATTACTCCTCATAATGCCACATACATGCAAAGAAAATACTTCCTGTGGAGACTAAAGGCAAAATGTAAGCAATCTCCCAAACAAAAGTAATGAAGTACACAATTGCCAATACTCTTTGGGTAACACAACCATTTTTGCCATAGGTGTTGTTTGTACTACACATAAGCAGGGCCAAGACACTAATTAAGAAAAACTTATGTGTCTGAGTTAAGGCTAGAATCCTGTTTGGATTTCATACAAACTGTATTCCTCATTTCTCAATTTTGCATCATTTCATGAACACTAGAACCATGACCAATTCTTGACAGCACAAACTTTTTGAGACCTGTCACTAGATTCAAAAGAGGCGATGGAATGAAAGCATGTCAACTTGATGGCTTATAATTGTTAACTCAGGAATAGCAAGTGAACATAAGGTTCAATTTAATCTCAGCAACTTGTTCTTAGTTTAAATGAACAAGAATAATGACAAGAAAGATTATTTATAAATGAAATCTGATCCACTGTGTCTTAGAGGCTAGAAAATTTAAGATAATTAATCAATAAAACAAACTACAAAGAGTGGAGCCACAAGGAATGGAGTCATGAAGAGATGAGAAGAGTTTATCTATTGTTCATTTACAAACTACTCTTCTGCATGGCCGACCTGTTTAAGTCCTTACAAAATAGAACCCAACCTCTTGACATAAGATATGTTGAAACACAAATGGACAGGAAACAAATCTTGTTACTTCTTTTCTGTTTACACAAGGGTAAATTTGATGCACCTTACAGTAATTAAATGATTTAGGATCTCAAAACAAGATTCCAACTGCCTCTATTTCCATCTAATTTGATGCTATATGGAGCTCTTGTAGGGATCTTTGTATTGATATATTTTTTGTTTAATTGATTTTCTAGCATTTCTTTACATCATTTACATTATTGAAATGCATGCATGAATATCTTCTATCAGTGTAAATGGATTTTTACTGACAAATTGTATGTAATTGTGAAGTCTTTCATGTGTCCATCGGGGATCAATGACTTTGGACAGACAAATGCAAGCCATATCAAGGTCTGAATCCATACATTCCTCTTGATTCCTGTTGCATAAAGGATTCTAATATCAAAGGGTCGGTTATCTTAGAATAAGGTGAAAGATGAGTTTAAAATTTCAAGCGGCTTTTTCAGCCTCTCTTGTATTATAGTCTTTCTTGTGTCTCTGAGTGCTTTCTACACATTGCCTCAGCATTTTCTCATGAAATATAAATAAATCTGAGTGTAATTTTTCCTCTTTTTCTTGCCATGTTTGAGGATTGTGTCAGCACACTTGTTCTCTTAGGGAATAATGTGATATTCCAAACCATGTTTCTGATCTACAAAGTATAAAATACAAAGTCCCCAAAAATAGTGTGTTTCATTATGGAACTAGTAAATACAAGTTATATGATAATAAAGAGAAGAAAATTCGAATCCAGTTACTGTTTCTTTTATAATTAATACTTTTGAATCTATTTGTGTTTTTTTTAATTAATACACAGACATTAATGCTTGCTTTTGCATCTAGATCCTTGATAGTTCACCTCAGACATACATATTTTTTGGTGGATGCAAGTACTTGTAAAAAGGAATACCAGTATATGATACTTTACTATATTTGTAATTGTATTTCTCTTTTGCAAATTCACTTGATTGTCTCTTCAAAAAATTACTTGCATATATCCAACGAAAAAAGTTCTACTTGTTATAAATTGCAACTATAAGCTAGCCTGAAGTGTGGGAATATATTGCAAAATGAGTAACAAAGTGTAATATCCCTTTCTAGGATGACTGAAATTTTTGCGACTTTTAGATAAGATTTCTTGCACAAAACCACATAAACTTTCAAATACAATCATACATATATATAACCATGAAACACCATTGCATATATCATTGATTCAATATGAAAAGATATCAAAAGCTTGCTGCTGATTGTATATATTAGTCACTATCATAATCAGATCAGACTTGAACAACTTATAAAAATGTCAACCAAGTGCCACCTAATGTTCTTGTAACCCTAAAACATGAAAGAGCTATCAATGTCCAATGGAAATAGACTTCAAATATCACTGTTGCAGCCTCATAAAATGGACTGATTATATCATATTGACTGCTGTTATGTCTGATACAAAATGTATATATGCCCAAAAATCTTCTAGAGATCAAAACAATGACAAAAACTCCTCTTGAAGCCAAGCGATGGAACCCTAGATGCAATATCTTGTGTCAACAATGCTCCCAAGCCAATATCTTCAATCAAAGCTTGCATAAGAACCCTGAAATACCATTATCAGCTGGCTGTTATAAGAAATCAGAACTGAAAATATATGTTAAATCTTCATATAATGACGATCTCTCCAAATTGACTCTTGGTGTGACATCCACAATGACCAAGGGTTATAATAATGTCAAATTCATTTCAAATGCTCCTTAAACCTGCAATATTAAGCTCAAATAGTGAATTCTGTATGAAATCACTTCACAACATGTATGGTGTCATCTCCATACATAAACAAGGGGTCATCACCTTGCCAATAAAATGAAAATCGGAATTCTCATTCATAAACAATAAGAAATAAAACATACCATAGCATCATATATTGCAAATTGATGTTCAAGTCCTCTATTTAACTCCTTAAGCATGGACGTCCTTCTTCATTGGCATTTTGAATTATAGCTTGAATTCCACCAATGATGAGCAATGAACTTGAACAATATTGAATGAGTTACATCTAAAACACAATCATTTAAAACAATCTTTAATTGTTTAAATGAGATACATCTATTACATTTACAATTCTCACAACTTGCTTTGGCGTCTCCCAACAACTTGCATGCAATCATTTAATATCCTTCAAAGCATTTAAAATCTTGATCCTTGACATAACCGACTAGATATTTGGCATTCAATTTATGAACTTGCATTTAAAATGCTCCTCTATACTTGCATCGATCCACAACTACCTCATGTGCATGCATTAAATGATGATATTTGCATTTAATAAAACCCTTGCCTTAGCCGATCACTAACCACTTCATGAAATGCATTAAATAAACCAATCTATTCAAATGCAAGCATTTAATAAAATAAATTTGCATTTAAAATAATTGTTTTTGAATATCTTTGACTTGGCGAATGCTCCAACCGTTGGCTCTCCTTTGAATGCACAAATATTATTTAAATTGCCTTTATTCTTTTCTAGCATCAATTCTTCTCATGACACAAGAACCAATGGAAACACCACCTCATAATACCAATCGATCCTCTTGAAATTTCATCTAAAATGCCAATCGATCAAATATGATAATCATTGGAATTTGCTTGGACCTATTCTTCATGGGCGAATCCTCTCCTTCAAAGTTGGCTACAATAGATGACATTATAAAATAGGTCCCCCCTAGAGTAATTCCTTATTCCACTTAAAACTCCATAAAAATAGATTAGAGAAAATGTAATTAAAGATTCCATTTCCCTCTTATTCCATCATTTGAAAATTCAAATCAAATAATTGAAATACAATTTTAATATTGCATTTCCCATATAGCTCAATAACACACTAGTTGATCCAACTTTCCGGTTCTCCATGCATAGACATATACCAACTTTCCGGTTCTCCATGTATAGAAGCAAACTCAACTAGCAAATATAACTTAGCTCAAAATGGGGACATTACACAAAGTATTTCTAGTGCAAATGAAAGATACAGGTTTCTTGGAGGTTCAATGTTTTGCACACTGATCTGAATGAACGATTGTTTTTGGAGTTCTTTTTTGCCATTAATTTTGATTTTTTGCAACAAAATACTCTACATGGTTACTTAATAAGCACATTTAGCAATGAAAAACCATTTTTAACATTTAGCTGAATTTATGCAAACCACTTTTCTCAACTTTTGTGGCAATGACCTTGGAAGGGATTTTGTTTTTTAAGTGGGACACCTTTGGATATGAAACCCAATTGTAATGTCCTTAACCGGACTGTTAGCACAATTTCACCAAATTTTAACAATCAACACAAACCCAAGCTCTTTTAGATCACCAAGACCCTGATGTGGGCAAGATGAGAGCATATGGAAGCTGCGATGTGGACAATAAACAAACTAATGCAATTCACTGACGGTAAGCCGCATAGTTTAAAATCAATACCAAATTGACAGATAGTATGCAAATGATTAACGCCAAACTGACAAATTACAAAGATAGATCTGATCAATGGCAAACTGGCAGATAACAAGTCGATCTAACTCAATGCCAAATTGGTAGATAATGAAATGCAAATATTAAATTGGGATTTGGTGGTAACTTCAAGATCAAATGCAACTTAAATCTGGCGGTTATACCTTCCAATTTACAATAATAACAATTAAACATGCAAGTTGAAACTCTTTCACAAATCACTCTGATTAGCAGCAGCAAAACCCTTTGAAAGATATTAATATCAGCAATATGACAACTACTAAATGATGTAATTTCAACCTTAGATTATCTGTTCAGCACAGTAGCAAATAATCAACAAGAATAATAGGTAATTTTGGTATGAACATGTTCTCTGCAGCACTTGCAAGCTTAGTCACAGGATTCACCGAACTTTAACCATGAAGTTCGAAAATCGGCGAACTTCCAAACAGGGAAAAAAGTTCGCTCAAATTCGCCTTGAATTCGTATGACGGTTTAATTTTTTCAATAAAATATATTTCTGAAAAACATTTTATGAGGGTTTTTATGTGATGTCCCGATATTAAGACATTGCTTAAATTAAAGATTTAAACGTCACGATAAAATGATAGTAGAGAATGCCTCTATGAGTTAATATTCATATATTATTAATATATAATATTTAATGAATAATATTAAATAACATTAAATAAATATTTTTAATATAATTAAAATATGATATATTAATTAACAAAATATATTATTATTTTAATAATCTAAATATTATTATAATCATTTATTATAATAATAAAATACTATAAATATAATAAATAGAAATAATATAAATACAAATATTATAATCATAAACATATATAAAATTACAAAAGTTAGTAAGGAAGCTAATATATTCTATGAAGAATATAAAGAAATGACAAAAGGAGGATATTAATTCGTAAATAACAAATGCAGTGATTGAAATAAAGTGGCACCCATAATATGTAAGTAATGACTATTATATAAGTAAAAGGCAAAGATTAATGAGCAGCAATACATATTATGCAGCGATCCTTATGTAGCAGCCATCTTATGTTTCAAGGAGCAGCGCATAGTTTAAGACAAACAATCACTAAAATAAAAGGGCAGTTTAATAAAATAAAAGGCAAACGATTATTAAGTAAGTCAGCACTCAGTATATTGAAGGCTGCCATTCATATTTGATAGAAACAGCGATTCTTATTAAGGTAACAATGATCTAGCAGCGATCATTGGTTTGTGTTTCATTTTACCAAGAGATGTGATTCAAAAAGAAGAGATGTATCCCTTCATCGTTGTAGGAATATATATATATATATATATATATATATATATATATATATATATATATATATATATATATATATATATATATATATATATATATAAAGTTTTGATTGGCATGGAGGAAAGGAAAAGGAGATAGGAAATGAGTACAGCAGTTTATACATACAGAATAGAAAAGAAAGCATATGCAGCCCTATAAGAGTATAGGTGGATAAGCAAATATCTTTTATAAGGCAGATTTGATGAAGGTATAGAAGATCATTCACCGTGCAGATTTGAAAGGGACAGAATATGAAAGTAATAAGATTAATGATATAAAAAGGAGGATATAGGAGTTGAATTTATATTTCATATATATAACCAGAAGCATGGAAACATCTGATATATACAGATCAAGGAATATTAATTGGAACATATATATTTCTGAGTTTAAAAGGCAAAAATAATATAATATATATTGAGTTTAAGAACATATAGATATTCAAAAGGATATATGATATGAATTCATAGAGAGGTGGAATTAAAGTTATATGGAATACAGGTAAAAGATTTCAATAGGTAGAATAAGGGATAAGATAAACCAGCAAATATAAAATAGGAATATGCAGAGTAAAAATATATATATATATATATTCTGATTTTTATCAAGAGGATATCACAGATACATCAGCAAAAAGATATAGCTAATTGGGAATAAGCAGATCAAAAGTAAATGAAATATATATATTCGGGGAGTGGAGGAATAAGAAGAATAAGGAATATATATGGACTGAATATAAGAGGAAGAGAAAATGATATCAATCAATGAAGGAACAAATAGAATTCTGAAGTATATAGAGGTAAAGGGAATATATTTTAGAATTGAAGAAAGGCATAACTAAGACAGATCTAGAGATAAGGATACAGCAGTATACTGGGCTGCAAGAAAGGAATTCTTAGGAGTTCTAATAGGCAAGAGTTATCTGGTACGGTATATCTAAACCTCGTGTTTATTATGATGAATGTTAAATGCATATAATTGAAAGATTGTCATTAGTATCATAAGCCATATCAGAGGTAATAAATAGGAAAGGTCTGCAGATCCGCCACTAATCAGGTATGTATAAATAAGAGTTAGATTACTATGCATCTAGATACATAAATCATGGTTAATATAGTATGCATGTTATTGTTCATAGTAGTCAGATATGCATATCATGTTATTAGCAATCATAATTGGTAATATATGCATATCGTGTTATTAGTATCATACTATTAGTTTTCATAGTTGATATGAATCAATCTCATATGAGTGTTTATAGATTATAATGAGATATCTATTAGTATTCATAAATGAACCATACATTTGAGTAACTGATATTAGTATGAATAGTTAATCATTAATAGGTGCAGACCTAAGATCTGCCCATAAAAATAATGAACAATTGTATGAGAACAAGGATACCGTATAATGATTTTGAGACATGAATGTCTCTCTATTCATGCATTATGATAATAAATGGTATAATAGAATTATGGTTAATTCCATTTATAATACAAGGGGATATTAGAATAAAAGATCATATTTCCGATAACTTCTATTACTTCATCCTTAAAGGAATGGTGGGTATTGTGGGGAGAGGCGGAGTAATTCCATCCTATGTATAGGATTTGTTTGTGTTTTGCATATGATTGTTTTTGTAAAATAGCTATGAAATATGATGCATGCAAATAAACCCAAAAAATATATAACAGATATGCATAAAATATCGAAGACCCAGATCATAATATTGCTCAAAATGAATTATAGTTACGTACCCATTTCATTTTCTTCAAAGTTGTGTTTCCGTTGTACATGAACCAACAATACAGGTATTATGAATCACCTCCAAACCACTCACAAATGGATGATCTCACTCAAACAATCAATGGTAATGTATTTTGCAACCCTAGGCGCCAAATATGAATGATATAGAAGCCACCAATGAAGGTCGAATCAGTTCTATAAAGACCCATGCTTTCCTAGGCTGTTGTATGGCCAACTGGTAGTGAATATCAGCGAGTAAGCAATGCCACCCCTTATAATATCTCTGTTGTGATCTGTATGTTGCTTTGTGTTGATGGCGATCAGATTAAAATTGAAAACAACACCCAAATCTTGCAAATCTGTCCCAAAAGGTGGTACGACCTGCTAAGGTAAGGTATGGCCAGCAAAACAGAATAGTACAGCTCCAAATAATTCCTCAAAATCTCTGAAATATGTCCTTAAATATTTGTCTTCAGTTGCTTGCAAAAATCAGAGTATTATCATAGTGAAACTTCATCAAATATGCATCAATCGAAGTACAATGCAAAGCCCCTGGATGAGACACCCAACAACCCTCCTAATGTTGACTTTTAAACACGAAGAGAACGATTCTACAGAGGTTTTTGTCTTTGCAAAACCCTAGTAGAGCCACAAAGCCAAGCTTCAAGCTTTCATTACAATAGTTTTTAAAGAGTAAAATGAATAGTTCAAATGAACTGTCATTTCTTCTTTTTGTTCCTTGGCTTCCAATGCCCATGAGGAATATTTTAATATTTTAATGTCTCCTCAAGACCCCATGAAGTGGGCGCCCAACTCCTAGCACAATGTCTTTTCAAAAAACAACTTATTTCAACCAATATTATAAGTCACCTTTATAACATAAAGTGATTTAGGCACCTTACTAGTATAAGTTAAATATTTAATTTAACTTATTCTTCGACAATTAATTCCTTTGCCATCTCGAGACCCAAGTGCAATGTGCTAGGTACTCCAACCGGTAGTGCTAAATATGGAAATGTCAATCGGACCTCACTGATGACCTCCTGCTAGGTCGTAGTAAAGTGCGACCAAATAGGCTCCCTAACCAACCTCCATTAGCCTACAGGAACCTTGGAATAGGCTAACTCCTCCACTTGTCGATCTGGGCTAAGAAGGGGATATTACAAAACCTATCTATTGCAGTTTTTTGTTCTTGGGCAGAGTTCAGGGTAATTTCAAAGTTATAAATTGCATTGTACTTGCTATAGCAAACCCTCACAGGCCGTATAGCAACATCACCAGGGGACGTGAGGTATTTAGAGGGAAAACACCTCCATTGGGAGGTTCATTTCACTTGTACAGGAGGCGCCTAGGGCTTTTGGATGGATTATCATCAATTGTATGTGGGAAACTTCAGATTTGCTGTTGTCAGGAGGTGTTTTTATAGCATTTACCTTGCTGGTTATTGTATATCAGACCTACAAATTGAAGAATCTAAAATGGATATGTCTTTGAATTGATGTTTGTGATATTTCTCCATCTGGGTACTCATAGTTTAAGTTGCTTATGCACTCTATTCTTCTGGGTATCATTGCATGTTATGTATTTCTTTATTGTTTTGCATTATTGAATGAAAAAATGCAAACAAGCAAACAAACCCATCAACAGTGAACATCATAACAAAACCCATCAACAGTGAACATCATAACAAAACCAAAAGAAATTGGCATCAGAAAACTCTACAAATTGGGTGTATATTACATGTTTTAGGGTTTTGGGTTTCTGCTATTTTGGGTCCCAACACTATTCTTGTCCTAGAAATGTTGTGGAACATAGTTTAATTCTCCTAATACTTAAATCGCTTAATTGTTAATGCTGAATGTGTGAAAATGTTAAAAGAATGTCAAACCATAAACTTTGCTAATTTTGAGGACTAATGAATTTTTAGACCACTTATGTTTTATAGATAACACTTTCTTTTTGACTATAATACTACGTGCTATAATAAACTAGTTTACTTCATTTGAGTTTTACATGTATCCTAGAATATCTTAAATTTTTGGTTATATCTTTTGTGAAAACATGTTTAGTAATTTCTCCTTAATCCCTTTTTTCCCCTTGCAGGCAGCTTTACCAATATTAGCAAAGTATCAACGTCCTTTGCTTGTGCATGCTGAAATGCCTCAACCTCCAGAAGATGAGAAAATAGGAATAGATAATAATGAAAGAAGAATGTATTCAACTTATCTTAGAACTAGACCACCTTCTTGGTAAGCACTCTAAGAAATCTTTATCTCAATCAAATAAGTAAATATTAAATAAATACTATGCATGTGAAAGTTTTCAGGCTAAGCTTAGAAGTTGTAACAATTTCTTTTCTCTACAATATAGGTAGGTCATGCTAATTATTATGGGAAAGCCATGCATGTTATTTGAAGTCATAAATTAGTTGTTTAACTGTTAACATATTTAATTCTAGAGTATTGGCTTCATAAATCTTATAAGATACTTTCTTACATAGTTTAAAAACTCGGACTCGGCAATTACTTGACGGACTAAAATTTTTTGAAAACTCGGGACTCGGCAAAAACTTGGGGAAAAACTCGGCAATAACTTGACAAAGTTATCTAACATTAAAAAATACATTGTTTTTTAAAAATATGCTTTAAAAACATGCATATTTTTGAATTTATGAATCATATTATTGATTTCCTTCATATATAGATCAAAATTAAAGTTCAATACATTTCATAGACCAAAAATTGAGTTCAAACTTCAAAGTTTCAATACATATAAGCTTCAAGTTTCAATATCAACAAAAATTACAAATCATAAATTTCTTCTGCGACTAAAACTCAGAAAAGTCTGCTGTTGCTGTGTGGGTGCTATGGAAGTTGATGGTATGGCTATAGAATCCTCAACAGGAGCCACAATAGGAACTTCAATAGGAGTCTCAGGCATGGGACCAATCTCTATATGTTGCGAACCTGCCCTTGATGACTTGCCAGACTCATCTTTTGAAGCCTCATATGCTGTCACATTTGCTTGCCATTCGGCTTCCTCCCTCTCCAAACCAGCAATCTCATCAACCATAAGCAGAGTATCCACATCCTCAGCAACCCAATCTGAATATTTATCAACGTCATCATGGTCAAGTGCTTGATGTGACTCCTCCCCCTGTACCTTGTTTTCATGTAGTTGAAGGTTGTACCAAACAAACACAAGGTCATTCAAGCGTTTTTGAGTCAATTCGTTGTGAATGGACTAAAAAACACTCCAGTTGCGCTCACAACCAGAAGCGCTATAGGGCTGAGATAGAATCTTGATGTAATGTGCCGCACCTGTTGGTTCTTTTTAAAGATCTTCTTAGTGTTATTTTTTTAATTTTTTAGAGTGTTCTTCAGACTAGACAGAAGATGTAGAAGGGGTTTCAGTTTTCTTGAGATGTGTTTGTTTCTTGCCAGAATACATAGAAAATATCATAGTTGAAAAACTCGGACTTGGCAAAAACTCGGCAGACCCAAAATTTTTAAAAACTCGGGACTCGCCAAAAACTCGAGGAAAAACTCGGCAATAACTCGGCAAACATAATTTTTTAAAAAGTAATTTTAAAAAACACACATTTCTGAAATTGTAGAATGCATTGCTGATTTCCTTCATATATAAATCAAAATTAAGAGTTTAATACATATCATAGACAAAAAAAAGAGTTCAACCTTCGAATACATATGAAATTCCAGTTTGGTAATACATATCATAGACCAAAAAAAGAGTTCCATCATCACTAGAAAATCTAAATCATAAATTTCTTCTACTACTAAAGCTCAAAAGAGTTTTGTTTCTCTGTGTGGGTGGTGCGGAAGTGGCTGGTATAGCCAAGGTATGCTCAACAGGATCCTCATCTATAGGATCAAACGGTACATGTGAGGAACCCGCCCCTGATGGCACATCAATATCATTTGACTCTGTCTCTGAATCCTCATATGCTACGACATTTGCTTGCCATTCTGCTGTATCCCTCTCCATCGCAGCTATATCATCATCATCAAGTGATGGATCAATATCAACATCCTCGGCAATCCAATCTGAATATGGATCAATGTCATCAAGGTCCAATGCCTGATATGATTCTTGGCCTTCTACCTTCTTCTCATGCAATCGAAGGTTGTACCGCACATAGACAAGGTCATTCAAGCACTTTTGAGTCAACCTGTTGCGCTTCTTTGTGTGAATGGCCTCAAAAACACTCTAGTTGCGCTCACAACCAGATGCACTACAAGGCTGGGATAAAATCCGGATGGCTATCTTTTGAAGATTAGGCGTTGAGGAACCATAATCATCCCACCATAAATCTGCAAGGATAACATTTATAACTTTGTAAGGATTTTAGTAAACTTAAAAATTAAAATAAATAGTAAATGAAAAATAAACATATGTATTTTACCTGGTTGCAGAGTGGATCTTCTACGAATGGCATCTCTTGAAGAAAAAAAAGGCCCATCTGCATTCTTATAGGCCTGTAACTCATCGAGTATGATGTCTCAAAGGTTATCATCAAAGACCAACCTCTCCATGCATGTGTTCAGGCCAAGCTTAACCTCTGCATCTGCTTTGAATGAAGAGGAGAAGAAAAATGCGGGGTTCAAATAGTAACTAGTAGCATGAATATGTTGGTGGAGTTGTTGATTCCACCTCCGATCAATAATGCGCCATATGGGTTCATATTTTGTTTTATTCGACCCATACAAATGCTGAATGGCCTCTTTGGCCTTATCCATGGCCTCATATAGATACCCCATGGGCTTTTGATCCCCATCCACCAATCGTAGAATCCTAACCAACGGTTCTGACACCTAAATCAATAGTGGATGAAAATAAAATTAGAAAATTATAGTAATTGAAATTCAACAAATATAAATATAAGTTTTTTACAAAATCAGCAAATTTTAACATTAGCAAATAAAAATAAAAATAAAAATTAGTGTTTGAAAACTTACCTTGATGATCTCCCCCAAGGATTTTTCCATGACAGCATCATAAACTGCTTTCACAACCCTCTCTGCTTCTGGCTTCCTATGATAAGGACTCTCCAACCACCTTTCAGCCACAAACATGCGCCTAAGGTGGGGCAATAATGATGCTATACTCTGCAAGGTAAGGAAATTAGTGGCAAAGCGTGTGACTCCTGATCGTGTGAGCTCCTTGCCACCAGTGTACTCTCTCATAGGATTTAGGACCCATGTGTGGTTGTAGATGTATTTTGTGATATTTCTTGCCTCTTCAACCACATTCTTCACCCAGCTTATTTTTCCAATGTCCTCAAGAAGGAGGTCAATACAGTGGGCAGCACAAGGGCTCCATAAAATGGTCGGATGCCTCGCCTCTAGAAGTCTACCGGCTGCCACATATGCAGTTGCATTGTCAGTCACTATTTGGACGACATTTTGCACTCCCACCTCCATCACTACCTCATCCAACATGTTGCAGAAGGTTTCTGCATTTTTTATTTGATTAGAGGCATCAACTGATTTTAAAAAGACTAGCTGCCCCGCTGAAGCCACTAAAAAATTGATGAGTTCTGTTCCTAGCATCTGTCCATCCATCAGATAAAATAGTGCAGCCTTTTCTTTCCCAAACTTTCCTCTGATCCTGTACTAGATGTGTGTGTTCAACCTCCTCCTGCAACAATGGGCCACTCAACTCATGACGACTTGGGGCCTTGAACCCCTTACCTGTTACAGTCAATGCAGTGACCAAGTGCTCCCAATAAGGACTCGAAGCGACATTGAAGGGAATATTGTTGTAGTACCAAAATCGTGCACATGCCAACTTCGCCTCACGATGCACCTCTCTATTCCATGTATTTGCAAGACCATCCAATGAAGGTTGCGCACCAGGAGTGTTCCGAGGAACAAAAAAGCTATCAAGCCCTTTGCCTGATCGTCGTATCCGTGGCCCAATGGAAGGTGTAGAAGAGGCCTCTACACTTACACCTCTATAATCTGACCTTGTAGAACTCAAATCTCGGTTTGGGGCTGCCATTGCCTCTGCTGCTCTCTTTTTAGCTTCTTTCTTTCGTTCATAATCCATAAGGAGGACGTGCGCCTCCCTCTGAGCCTCCACAGGAACTTTGTCACATATCTCAACATCATTGCAAGGGACCTGTGCAAGGTGGTATTTAAGTCGATTAACGCCTCCGGACATATGTTTAGTGCAATGGTTACAAATGACATCTCGCTTTGGACTTGGTGTCCCATGTTTCCAGCAAGGGTCTTTAGGTTTGCCACCGGTTCTTCTACCTCCAGTTCCACTTGCAGAAGCCATAAGTTATAACCTGTTACCTATCAAAAAAAAGAGACAACAAATAAAAAAATTAAATTTGACAATAACACAGTTGCTGTATTTTGACACTTTTGCTATAAAAAATAAACAAGATTCGAAATTATAAAAAGACTGTATCATATGAAAGGAGAGATTTTGGACGAACTGTCAAAATTTATAGTCAATGACTAAAGTCTAATAAAATTCGAAATTCAAAAAAAAATGTATCATATGAATTATGAAAGGAGAGATTTTGGACGAATTGACAGTTTGTCCAAAATCTCTCCTTTCATAATATCATATGATACATATTTGATATTACAGTCATTTAAAAATTTATAATGAATCAAATTATCAATGATAATCGATCCAAAATTTTAAAATGTCACAGACTACAGTCACAGTTCGTCCTTCGTCGAAACTCGAAAATCACTCCAAAATTTGGACAGTTTGTCCAAAATCTCTACTTTCATATGATACAATCTTTTTAAAATTTTCGTTTTTAAATTTTTTTAACAGTTCATTCAAAATCTTACCTCTGCCCTTCGATTTCGCCTCTAAATGAGAAGATTTCGAATTGAATCGCGCCGCCGGGAAGAACAGAAGTTTTCGTGCCGCCGGGAGCCGTCGGGAGGGTTTCGCGAGTTCATAAAATGAAAAATAACGCTTTAGGGTTTTCGGTTTTGTGTTTTAAGTGTTAAAAATCAAACATGTTTTTATGTGCTGATTTTTGGAGGAATTACTCGCGTTTTTTGGCGATTTTTTGATAAAAACCTCGCCGTGAGTTTTTTGAAAAACCCGGGCTGAGTTTTGCTGTAAGATACCCAACTAATTCTACCAAAATTTTTCCTTACATCAAAGATAACTATTTGAATGAATCAACCTTAAGCTGGGTACTTGTTTTATTACTTGATTCAATCAACTCACAATGTCTTATTACATGGATAATGCTTTCAATGGCATGAAGTTACACTTTATTCAAATGGAATTACAAAAGCAGGCCTTGGAGCCTTGATGAGTACAATGCCTTGCACACTAGATCAACTTAATCAAACTCAACGATGTCAACTGAATGTCAACACCTCACAGTACAACAAGGGAGCATCACCTTGTCAGTTGAGGGAGCATCACCCCAACACTTGAAACTCGCAGGCCTCAAGATTACAAGCTCAAGAGCTTTGCAGAGAGAATTTTGCCAAATAAACAGATGCCAAATGAATGAGAGAGCTCCTCCTTTTATAGGCCTTCCAAAGGCAATGAAGGCACGTTTTTCAATGCACAAAGAGGAACCAAGGCACATTTCCCAAGAAGCATATCCAAGGGAATATTCCATCTGATGACTCATTCTGAGTTGGCAATCTTATCCAGAGACCTCGACACGGATCCCAAATGCTATCCTTCTGACCAATGGGCATTCAGGTAGTTGTAACAACCTTACCTCCTTCTAGAAACACTTAGGCGCAAATTCAAGGTACTTCTGACTTGGGCGCCAAGTGGAGGTGGTCTCTTTATGAAGTTGCGCCTTGCCAATTGAAGGTAATGAATGCCAAGAAATGCGCCTAGCAGGATGAAGTCAAAGATAGAGACTTAAGTGCGAATTTACAAGATCCCTTGTTAGGCGCTAGAGCTAGGCTAATCAAGCTGATGGGTGCGCCTAAACTCAATTGTTGTTTCTTACCATTTCAACACCTAGAAGATGTTTCAATATGTTCCCCTTTACAAGCGCCTTACCTCACAAGTGCCTTAATGTGTTCATCTTTGAAGGCGCCAAAACTGAACAGGAGCTTTCCATAGGAGGGCGCAATTGGGAGGTTGGAAATGATCCCCAATTGATTTCTTGACTAGGGCGCATTTCTAAGGTAGGAAAGAGTGCAAATTGGCGCCTAGGGAAGGATGTAGACATTCCTTGCTAAAACCTTCATCTCTAGCCATATCTAAGTCAACAACACCAACTTCTGCCAAGCGCCTTGCATTTTGAGTGGATTGAAAGATCTTTCCATACTTAGGCGCACTTTTGGAACAAGTTTCTTAGGCGCATCTTGATGTCTGCAGCAAGGTGAATTGGCGCCCTCCCTTGAATGGCTCATTTCCATGCAAGTGTTCACTTCCGGAGGTATTGAGGTAAGTCTAGAACATCATGCCTTTTAGCGCCTAAATGACTTGGAGGGTTTGAAGTCCATTTCATCCATGAAGCGCATTTTTGAGATGAAATGATGTAGGTTTGGCGCCCAGTCTTGAATTGTCCAATTCTTCCTTGAGAGCGCTCATACTTTGTAATGCAATAAACCACTTGTCTTAGCAAGCGCCCTAGCTCCTTGAGGAGCTTGAGTATCATTCACCCACCGGAGTCTTGTTTAGGCACCTTGAAATACCTAGGCGCTCAGTCAATGTTGTTTGAACACAACTTGGCGCCTAAGATGACTTTACTCCCTTAAGTCAAAATCTCATCTCATCTTTCATAAATACCTCTAATCCAAGTGGATTGGAAGCAACTCCTAGGTTAGGCGCACCTTTAGGCTTGCACAAGGAGGGATTTGCGCCTAAACTTGAAATAATCATCTCCCCTGTGAATGTTTACATTCGAAGTCATCAGGGTGAGTTAGAACACCATTCCCAATGAGCGCCATGATTGAATGAAAGATTTAAAGACCACTTCTCCATTTGGGCGCATATCAGAGTAGCTACCACTAGGTGCACATTTGGGAGGATTTGGCATGAAAATGCGCCTAGCTAGACTTAGCCAATTTCCTGTGAATTTTGAAGTGTATGATGTTTCAAAAGTTGCTAACATCATCTCCACAGATAGCGCCACTCCTTGCCTCATGCCCTGACAACTTGAACAGATGAAATGGCTCTCAGACTTAGCCAAACTTTAAGTTTCTGACTTGGATCCTGCAAAACAAATAGAACTGAGTTAGTCAAAAACCACTTCATTCCCTCATTATTTCGAATTAGCCTCCGGGAATGAGGAATAGGCTAATCCATTCTTAACTTGATGATCAAGCCAGAAACGGGGACATGACATTTGCTGAGAAAAACTCGCCCCAGTATTTGCCACGCGAGTAATCGCGGGTCAGACGATTTATTGGCGAGTTTTTCAACATTGGAAAATATAACATGCAAGTGAAACCCAAAAAAAGTACAATGATTTTGAACAAAATAACAACCCAGATCAAGAAATACCTCCAAATGAATTATAGATAAATACCCATGTCAAGATTTGCAACTTCGTTTCTATGTTGTAGCCGGACCAGCAACTGGGTACAGACAAATCCTCTCCAAATCTCCAAGAAATATATGGCATTGTGCATACAATTGATAACAACAATATAAGAGGCCCTAGACGCCCCCAAATGAGGAATACAATAACTGCAAACAAAGAAGAATGAGCCTCTACAAGACCCACGTCCCATCTGACAAGTGTACGGCCGTGGTTGAAGCTTGAACATCAGCAAACCACACAAAATACCCTACGAATATTACAGTTTCTGATCTGCACACAATGGCTGATGCTAGGCGATGCCAAACAATGAGAAATCTGAGCATCAATCAACACCAAACCCTCAAAAATGAAGTACGACCAGTATGTGAGTTGTACGTCCAACTGAATGCATCGTTTCGAGTCAAATCTGTGAGGGTGCTACTGACTGTGAAAACCCCCTCACGAATCTGTGGTAATACCCACAAAGACCAAGGAATCCCTTTAGCTGAATGAGATTCTTCAGTGGTGGCCAGTCTACAATTGCCCGAATCTTCTTCGGGTCTACCGTAACACTACCAGCACTGATGATATGACCCAAGTACAACAACTCGGTCATCCCAAACTCACACTTTGACATTTTAGGATACAATGACTCCCTCTCTAGAATGCTCAACACAATGTCAATGTGTTTTAAATGTTCCTCCCATGTCCTGCTTTAAATCAATATATCATCAAAGAATATCAACACAAACCTTGTCAACTGTTCACGGAATACTCTGTTCATGCAGGATTGGAAGGTGGCTGGTGCATTGGTCAATCCAAATGGCATGACCAGGAACTTGAAGTGCCCATAGTAACACCTGAAAGTTGTCTTCTCCACATTCTCATCCTTGACCCGAATTTGGTGACACCCGGATCTCAAATCTCTTGGAGAAGTAACAGGCCCCATGCAACTCATCAATCAACTCATCTATCCTGGGTATAGGGCACCTGTTCTTGATTGTCTTCTTGTTGAGCTCCCTGTAGTCAATACACATTCTAAGAGTCCCATCCTTTTTCTTCACTAGAACCACTGATGATGCAAATGGACTCTTGCTTGGCCTGATGTGACCCATCTTGAGAAGCTCTTTGATAGCTTTCTCGATTTCATCCTTATACCTCTTCGGGTTCCTGTATGGTGTAGTAATCATTGGTTTTGCACCCTCCTCTAACTCAATCACGTGCTTAATACCGTTGTCAGGGGGTCTACCTGGTGGAATATCACTAAACACTTTGGTGTGTTTAGTCAAGAGAGCCTGTATGTTAGGTGAGTACTCTCACTTCTGCTGCTCTGAAATTGCAGGCATCACCATCACCTTTGCTGCCCACTGCACCTAATCATGGCGAATCAATCTCTCCATCCGCTTGAGAGAAACTATTCTCAACCCACCATCTGAAATGCCCCTGAGCACATGCCAAACTCCGTTCACCTCAAACTTCATCTCCATGGTCCTTAAGTTGAGTGTGAACTCTCCTATCTCATGTAACCACTTCATACCCAGCACCAGATCCATGTCACCCATGCTAACAACATAGAACTCTGACTGGCAAGTGTAATTGTTTAGCTGGATGGTCAAATTGGGTATTCTCCTAGTGCAAGTGAGTATGAACCCATCGGCTACCTTCACCTTAAACCCCTCAAACTCCTTTGTCTTCAATCCCCTCTTTGCAACCAAGCCCTCATCTATGAAGTTATGAGTGGCACTTGTGTCAAGCAGTGTAATGCATCTCTGTCAACCCAACACTTCTCGGATCCTAAATGATCCTTCTCTCTGAATGCTCAAGATATGGGCTGTAGGTAGAGAGGTCTCCTCATCCTTATTTGATATCTCAGATGCAACATCTGTCCCTGAATCATTGTCCTCTGTATGCTGCTCTGAATGTGTCTCAGACTCCACGGACTCATCTGCTGAAAAGTATTCTATCTGTTTGGCCTTTCCTTGGGCTGCACACTTGTGCTTAAGATCCCAAGGCTCTCTGCAGTGAATACAGAGCTTCTTCCTCCTAAGGTCATTCAGCTGATCATTGTATAACCTGGAAGAACTCTTATGCGGCTGAAGTCCTGAGTCCTTATGAAAGTGTCTCCTGTCTCTCTCCTTATCCCTCCTATGCTGGAAGCTCTTATTCTGGAATTTACTCCACGCAGAAGACTCCATATCACGGGCCTTCTTCATAGCCTCCTGCAATGTCATAGGGTCTAAACCCTTGACCCAACCTCGTAGAGGATCAGACAACCCGTCAACAAAGAGCATGATCAACCTACGCTCCGAGATATCTGAAACCATGACTGAAAGGTCTTGAAACTCTGAAATGTATGAGTCCACTGATCCACTCTGTCTCAACTGTGCCAGCTTCTTGAACTGCAACTCAGGGTCTTTCTTGTCGAACCGGTCTATAGTTTGGCTGTGAACTCAACATATTATGTAATCTGGTCATGTCCCATAGTTACCTTCCCATTGCTCCACCACTTGTGTGCACTGCCCTCCAAGTGTAAGGCTGCATATGTGATAGCATCGGTCTCAGGCATGGGGCTGATTTGGAGATAACTGCCCAACTTTTGGACCGAAGCTCTCGCTGAAGTTTTTCCTAAACCATCAAAGTAGGGTAAAGTCATTTTACTGACTTTCTTCTGAAGCTCATTATTCTGCTGCCTGTTACCTCCTCTAGGTCTATGTCTCATCCTAAGATTAGAGTAATCCCTAAAAGTCATCTCAGCTCGAAACTCCGCACTTGAAGCCTGCCAATCTCTAAAAATCTCATCCTGAAATTCCACTTGTGTAGCATCCCGTTCAGGAATCTCATCTCTCGGTATAAAAATGGGAATGCCTAGTCTATCTGCGGCTGTGAGCTGTGTAGCACCTCAGTTGTTTACCGAAGCCTCTCCATAAGGATCCCTGTATCTGTTCCTGTCCCCATTATTCTTGTCTCCATTCCGTTCTCCATTACCCCGGTCTTTGTGTCTACCTCCATCATTCCGATCTCTATTCCTATCATTCCGGTCTCCGTTATTCCTATCTTCATCCATATTGGGAAACAAACGGGTGAAAAGCCGTGTAAGAGTTGTCTGTGACCTGTCCAACCTATCAATCAACTGCTGCTGTCCTCTCGCCAAATCATTTAGAATATCTCGTGTGCTAGGTTCTTCGATTTCCCTGTCTCCCATTTCTTCAGGCTGTTTTGGAAGTACACCAAAAAAGGGATTTGTTCTTGGAACTTTGAGATCTTCCTCACTATAAAATACCACCGGTTGTTCCTCAGCAGCTACAATCTTTGTGTCAGTATCAAATGGATTTGTTTGCGGCACTGGATTCTCTGGTTCTACTAATTGCGGATTCTGTGTTCCTCGTAGATTTTGTGTTCTTTGTCTCTGTCTAAAATAATATCTATCAGCACCCGACTGCATATCTCATTCTCACTTCTGAATGTCTGTTTTCAACCTCACAGGATGGGAAGATCACTGCTCTGATACCACTGTAATGTGCCGTACTTGTTTGTATATTTTAAAGATCTTTTTATGTGTGATCTTTATTTTTTTTTTGTGATCTTCCAGACTAGAGAGAAGAATGCAGAAGGGGTTTTCAGTTTTCCTGTAGATGTGTTGCTAGAGCGTACAATATATTGCATATAACAGAAACCCAAAAAATATACGATAGATATGAAGAAACTATCAACTACCCAGATAGTAAAATGGCCAATAAACAATTACCATGACATACCCATATTGATTTTTGCAACTTGTTACATATGCTGAGAGTGCACTAGCAAGTGGGTATCATAGAAATCACCCCGAATCTCCCAAGGACATGAAATACAGTGCATACAAATGATATCAGTAACAATGGAGGCTGTAACCGCCCAAAAATGAGATATAAGACTGCTGCAAACACAAGAAACAACTCCCAAAAGTCACCACGCCCCTCTGGCAAGATGGTACGGCCAAGGATGAGTGAACTAAAGCAAATGCACAGTCCCAAACTCCTGAAATATCCTCCAAAATGATCTATTTGCTGTCATATGAAGGTAGCAACCGGATATGCATACAAAATCTGCCCTTATCACATCAAAATCTCCACATATAGGGGGTGCGGCTGCGCTGATATAGGTACGGCCAGCCAGGGAAACACACAGCAGTCACCAATCCTTTACAACTCGCCTCAAAACTGCCATGAATCCTTATTCTTCAGCTGATTGATATTATTCTTGCAAAGATTTAGCAAGTATGCCCGAAGACTTCATCAAACGAACTCCGTTTCAGCACAACTGTGAACATTGGATGCATTCACCATCAATGGCACCTTTGGGTGGTATTTCACACCTGTAGAATGCCGTCACTCAGGGAGGTTTTTGTCTCCAAGAGCCTGGTTCGAATCCTCAAACCCTCAAAACCCTAGCAGAGCTCACAAGAGATAATATCATAAACATAGCATAGTGCAAATGAGCCACTTTTCCATCTTTTATTTCCCTCCTCAAGTTGGGCGTTGGATTTTGACAGGGAATATTATTATTTTAAATTCACCTTTTCACTCTTAGGGATGGGCGCCCATGGTCAAGACTTTACTTTATGTATCCATAACTCATAAAGTCACTTTTCCTTAATATTTATAAAGTCCCAATTAAATATAACATTAATATCTTCGGACTTTAAAATAAATATGAAGACGGTGTTGGAAAGCAATGATCTATAGCTCGTTGAAAAGATCTCGACGAGACGAATCTGACCCCACTCTGAAAATCCCGAACTGACACTGAACACGAACTTACTACAAATAGTAAGTAACGACCAGAGTGAACAAAGCCAACTCCGAGGGTGCCAACTGGATCCACTGAACTCGAACCACATCTCCATCATCGACAAACACCTCCAAGGCCAAACCAACAACAGTTCTCTTACCAAACTGCTAGTCCACGGGAACTTGATGATGGACTAACCATGTATCATGAAGGGGACATTACAATATATTTTTAATCGCTGTCTTTGTTTCCATTCACTAATATATGTGATTGCTGCCTTAGTTTTTTTTTTGATTGAGAGTACCCAGGTTTATTGCCGAGTCCGGGCCCAGAGAGACCCTTACAGGGGATCTCTTCCCATTGGCTTTATCGCCTGAGACCACAGCTAGGGGGTCTCCATCCCTAATGGGCATTATCACCCGGGCTTTATCGCCCTTTAGTTCAAATCTGCGAGCTCGTTGGCCCAGCGAAGGCCCACAGCCTGCGAGCACGCCAGCCGAGCAGAGGACCGGACAAGGAACCTTTGAGCACGGCAACCCAGTGAAGGCACAAGGCCTGCGAGCTCGTTGGCCCAGCGGTGATTTGAACCCGGGTGGTGTTCACCACAACCAAGTTTGTGCCCGAAGGGTTTGATTGCTGCCTTAGTTACTAATTATTAAATTAGCTATTTATTTCGTATAATATTTTATTACATATATACTAGATATTCATATAATATTTTATTACATATATACTATATATTAATATATTCATTTATATATATATATATTTATAATATTAATATATATTAGATTATAATTATAATATATTTATATACATATATTTATACTATTATATTTTATAATTATAATAATATTCAAATTATTAATATTTATATTTGTTATTTATAAATATAATAGTAATATATCTTGTTAATTGTTTTAAATAAATATTATTTAAATATATTAAAAATATTCGATTTATAATATCATTCATATCTTTAATTTGAATGGATAATACATAATCGATTCAATTATAAATTACTAATGTAGGGACATAACAGTTTTTTCTTGATTAATTGAAAAAATATTTATCTCCGTACCATCAGATAAGGGTTAGAGAAGAGGATGTGCATAAGACAACTTTTAGATGTCAATATGGGCATTATGAGTTCTTGGTCATGCCTTTTGGTTTGACGAATGCACCGGCTACCTCTCTGTTTTGCATGAATTAGGTATTCATTAATCAGTTGACGAAGTTTATGTTGGTTTTCTTTGACAATATACTTATCTATAGTAAGACTTGGGAGGATCACTTGAGACACATAGATGAGGTGCTTGGAATTTTAGAGCAGCAGTCATTGTTTGAAAAACCATTTAAGTGTGAGTTTGGGATGATGGAGATTTTGTATTTTTGGCATAAGATTAGTGCCTAAGGTGTTCAGCTAGATGAGGAAAAGGTACAAGCTATTCTAGATTGGCTTCCTCCTAAGACTATTACAATTGAGAGGTTTATTTGGTCTTTGCAGCTATTATAGGAGGCTTGTTAAGTGTAATGTCCCTTTTTTGGCGCATAGATTTTTGTGCGCATCCGACATGTTTGGGAGGACTTCAATGTTCTTGGAGTAGTCGTGGTTCAGTCTGTAGATCAATTATATGGGTTTTCCTTGTGTTAATGGATTATTTTCTACGGCACTGAGCTCAATGGATGTTCAGGTTCACAGTGATGCTTTCTGATGTTTGATCAGGTTTCCGGTTTGCTCTCCAAGATTCTTGGAGAGGCCGTCTATTTTTGGAAAGTCACTTGAAAGGCATGGTTGTGCATCCCAATCCTTACAGAGCATATTGGTTCAGTTTAATTTGCATTTGGAGATTATTGTTGCTTCTTTCTCCACTAGGTCTATCTTTGTTTCTGTACTTCAATTGACAAAAATCTTGCAAAGACATGGCAGCTTGGAATTCATCACCTAATGATTGCCACTCTCTCATGTAGTCGTTGAAACTCTCACTTGCAACTTGATGCCCATTCTTTGGAGCTCCTTGCTGATCCAAGAAAGTAGGTATAAGAGGCTTAACCACGGATGCATGAGATGCATGAGTGTGAGTGTGGTTATTATTACCAGTATGGCTATTCTCACCATTGCTTCCATTTCCTCCACCTGCATGCTGATTGCCTCTGTTATTATTTTGGTTTCTATTATCATTTGTTAAGTTTTGCCTCATAAACTGATTCAAAACCTGCAATAGTTCATGCTGCCCTCTAGCAATATCATTGAGAATATCCTTGGTGTTGGGATCCTCATGATTCCTATCTCCCATGATGGCTTCTTTTTTAGAATCCGAGCCAACAAACTGCTGCCTTCTTCTGTATGTGATATATTCTCTATCTTCGGGATTCATACATGTATAAACCCTCTAGGATGGCAAGATCAAAGCTCTGATACCACTGAAAATCCCTAACTGGATCTGCCCTAAAATTCTGATTTATTTTTCTGCTCAAACCCTAATTTCTGAATTCTGATTTTTATTTCTGATATATAAACAAATATAGCAGCGAACATACAAGTGCCAATAGTGCCAAATAAACATGCCAAATAATGGTTCTAAATGATGATCACATCAAACATGAATTCCACCATGAAATACACAAGATATAGCCATCCAATTGCAACAGAAAAGTCTGATTTTCTGACTATAAATCTGCTTCTACAAATCAGAATGTGATGACTGGAAATTACATCAAATCAGATCTAAAACATAGGTTTGTACATACCAAATGATGAAGAATGATGCACAACATACCCTCCAAAATGGTGGCACTTGCAAGGATGATGGCGGCTGCTAGGGTTAGGGTTCCAAAACCTTCCAAATGATGAAATCGCCTCACACTAGTGTTCCACGGAGTTTCTTGACGGGGACGTGTCCCTTGTCGGGGATGGGTCTCGGGGACGGGGGAACAAAGGGTCTAAGTTTGGGGACGGCGGCGGGGGGGGGGGGGGGGGGGGGGTGCTGTTATACATATGGTACTTGAATAACTAGTTATAAAAAGATGTTTAAGAATAACATTTCAAATTAAACTTTGGCAAATTAGTAAAATAGCAAAATTGCAAATACTAACATTTTAAATACTTGAATCCTATTACTAAAAGACAAATGAAATTGTCGAATTTGAGATTTCTATTATATCGAAAATGGAAAATATAACATGTCACATCATAATATCATATCAATGTATCATAAAGTCTTAAAGATGGTTACAATGAGTAGCATATGATGATATCAAAATAAGTACAAACTACAAAATGCAAAATCAAAATGTAGTGAAGGGAGGCCTCTAATCGTCCCCAAACTCCTCATCAATCGAACTACCGGAATCCTTGCGGTCAAGCTCTGCCAAACTAATACCAACCAGCCCTGTATCTGAAGCCAAAACTGAAGCATCCTCATCAATCTGTGTTGGCTCCTCTGGGTCTACATCCCGTCGTGCTGCTAGACTCTCTTTGTACACAAGTATTTTGCGGTCAATGAGATGCAAAGCACTATGTACAGCCACAAGCTTTCTGCTCTCCTGGAGGTAAGTTTGTTCCTCTTAAGAGAGTGGATGAAGCTATATGTAGACCAGTTCCTCTTAGCAGCTGAAGAACTAGAAACTTGAGATAACAATCGGATGGCTAGAGTGGTAGTCAAAGATCCCGATCCATGGCAAGTCCACCACAAAATTGGGTCATCCTGCACCATAGTTACCATATCCATCTTGGCCGCATTTGAATAACCCCTAAGAGTGGCAAATTTGGTCTACTCAGTGCGAATCGTGCTGGCATCTACATCATCATACATCCTTTCAATGCACCTGAAGAACCCCGCCTTCACTTCCAGATCCCCTATCGGTGTCACTCTACCAGGCCTAGTCAAGTACCACTTAGGATTCAGTGCATAGGCTGCCATGTGCAAGGGAGTGTTGAGCTTCTCCCATCTCCTGTGAGTGATTGGTTGAATGTGCTCGTGGTAGAATGCCAATGTGGGGTCCCTCTGTCGCACAACAACCCTCATCTGATCAAGCATAGAATCGATGCACTCATACACCTCTCCAAGGTTAGATCCATCCGCATCCCCATACCTGATTACCTGGAAAACTGGTCTCATGATGGCAACAATATATTTTGCATCAGCCCAGAACACATCATTCTTCACCGTATCCTTCACCCTCATCCCCTGCTCTGTCTTAGACTCGGCCCACCTACTCCATTCTGCTGTCACAATCATGAGTTGCAGTGCCTCTTGCAACTCAATCATTCTCTCCAAGAGAATGAAATAGGAAGCATATCTCGTATCAGTAGGTTTCAAGAACTCCTTAGCAAAGGTCCTGAAGAGTGCATGTGATGTGTGGTGGTTGCAGATAAACATCTGCACATCTCTCGCATCATTTACCATTGCTCTAATCCAACCAATCTTCCCCATGTCCTTGAGTGCATTGTTCATGGCATGCACACAACATGGAGTCCACCAAATATGCCTATAAGCTGCCTCAACAATTCTCCCTGCAGCTTTCCACACGTGCTGCATCTGTCACTACTTGGACCACATTTTGTGGCCCAACCTCCTCAATAGCCTCCTTGAGGACCTCAAACTGAAAATGAGCATCTTTGCGATGCCTTGAACAATCAACAGCCTTAAGAAAATATGGGCCCTGTAGACAGCAGATTAGTTGAGTGAATAAATAACGTAATAGGATGTAATTAGTTGTTGGTACGAACCGACGGGTCGGGTAGTTTGGAGTCGGTACCAACGGTTGGCATCACAACCAACCTTGGCGATGAGTATTTAGAGCGTCAATACATTGTAGTCAGGACATATGTGATTTGACAATAATTGATATGCAGACATTGGAGTCATAATGAAGTATGTATGTTGCTGTCATGAACATTGTAATGTTTCCTGTGAATCAATGATGAATACAATGGTCCATTCTGAGTAACTCTGTTATGTTTGTATGATGCACTATACTACTACTTTATTTCTGTTTACTTCATATTTTGTGAAACACACCATATTGCGGTAAACATTTGGCGCCGTTGCCTGTTCGGAAACAGGTCGAGGGTGACAAGCTGATGACAAGAGGAGTGGTTTGTGGATGACAAGGGGAATTATTAGTCGATGACAAGTTGAGTCGTCGGAGACCATCGGACAAGTGGTGTCGTCAGGGACGAGCAAATCGTCGGGAAACACAATGAAGATGGCGTCGTGATGGGGCAGCAGACCGAAGAGCCAGTACAAGCAAACGAGGATCGAAGACGCTTTGACGGAAGACCTCTGCAGTTTGTGGGAAAACTTGTTGAAGGACCACGTACGGAGGGAGGCTCTCAGGCGAGAGATCCCTCAGTCGGTCATCTGGGATCAAGTGCACCTCAACCAAGAGGTCGACCATCTCCTCACCTGAGTAGCAATTAATGCCTATACAACTCAATAAGGATAAGAACCGAGTACCAAGTGGGCATGAAACACCAAAGGAAAGAACACGAAGATCATTGAGATTAAAGAAACAAGAAGAACGAAGTAAAACACTGAGACAAATTGCTAATTAATATCATCATGCCGACGAAGGAATTTTTAAGACACCGCTGACAAATAAAGAAAAAGGGAATGAAAATGAATTGACAGAAGAAATTGAAAACAGCATACGCCGCATCGGAGAGTTATCCATATCGGACGACGAAGGGCCGAGAGTTGGAAGATCTGAGCCTAAGACCCCAGGGCAGAGGGAGTATCAGAACGAACCCGAGGAGACTCAAGGTGTAGAGGACGCTGACAGAGGACGCGGGGAAGACTCGAATGTGGCCGAGAGTGCAAGTGACGCACCGGGACGTTGTGAGAGAACCAGTCCAGTCAGGTCCAATGCATAAGGAGGGCATCGGGGAAGGATGGTGACTCTGCCAGCCAAGAGGCAGAAGCTGCCAAAATTTACGGGGAATGGGTCAGAAGATCTAGTACGACACTGTAAGACGTGCGAGATGATTTGGATAGCCAATGGGCAAGATGATGTGGACTACTGGCTGAAAGCATTTCCAACGGCACTGAGAGATAATGCCATCGACTGGTACACAGAGTTGGACCAAGCACACAGGGTATCATGGAGATTACTTAAGAAGGCATTCCAAGACGAATTCAAATTCTTGAGGGATGACAGTGAAATTGTAGCGGAGATCTACAGTACGAAACAAGGGAAGCACGAGAACGTGCGAAGCTACAACCGGAGACTGAAAGAATTGTTGGGAAAACTGGAGACTCAACCAGCCGACGGGTTGAAGAAGCGATGGTTCATCGAAGGGTTGCGCCCATCGCTGAGAAAGAAAATGAAAGTCGTGCCTCCGTCGTCATACGATGAAGCGTATAATCGAGCGATGGATATAGAGAGTGAAAATAAAACATCCTTCCGAGATGGACATGATAAGAATGATGAAAGAACTGAAGGTCGACAAGGAGAGTACGAGGGAAGCCAGAGAACTGTGGTGTACAGATTGCAAGGGGGAAGGTCACACAAAGGCAAATTGTCCGAAAAAATTATTTTGTGATATCTGCCAAGTGATGGGACATTCCATCAAGGAATGCCCATACAATCTAAAAACAAGGGGTACGCAAGTACTCTTCACTCAAGGAGAACCGTCAACACTGCCGAACACACCACCAAAGCCCCAGTACAATAGCCATGCATCCCTTGGAGGTTACCAAAGCAATAGAAGTCCGAGAAACAAAATACAGTACGACAGCAAGGGGCGACCCATGATACAGTGCTGACAATGCAACGAATAGGGACACTTTGCAAGGGAATGCCTGAACAATAATCAAAACAAAATAAATGCATTATGCAAGTGGTGTGGGCCTGGGGATCACGAAGAAAAAGATTGCCCGAAGCAGAAAGGGGGTGAACCTCATCAGTTTCAAGGGAAATGATGAAGAGATCCTTGTGGTCACCCGAGCACAATGGAAAAAAGCGACGTATCCAGATCCCATAATCGAGAAGGAGAGACTTCAGGAGGCTAGAAAAGAAGTGGAGATGGCAATGGAAATGGAGGGGAAGAACAGAAAAATAACTACCGTACGACCAGAGTGAGACAAGAGTATTGTGAATTAGGTGTTACAAACCACTGTATTGGTCAAAATAGCGGATCTTCTACAGAGCATGCCGCAATTGAGGATGGCAATCTCAAAGGCGATGGAAGGGAACCCAAACGGGTAAACAAAGGACGAAGATGTCATAGTGGAGCCATCGCTGGAAGGAGAACAAGTCATCGACCTGAGACTGTTGGCAGTTAACAATGGCAAGAATCCAACCGTCGTACACATGGCAATCGGTGGATGTCACCTGACGAACACAATAATTGACGGTGGATCGGGAGTGAATGTGTTGACAGAAGATACGTGGAAGTGCTTGGGAAAACCTACATTATGGCCACAAAATTTCTAGTTACTGGGAGCAGACCAGCACGGAATTAAAGCGCTGGGAGTGCTAATGGCTCAAAAAGTGAAGATTGGCACCCAACTCTTTCGGTTAAACTTTGTAGTCATAACAACACAAAATGCATCATACGATGCATTACTTGGCTGAGGGTCGCTGATAGCCGCCAAGGCCAACCACAACTGGAAAAAGAACACATTGTCAATAGAGGACAAAGGTAAGAAGATCGTCATAGATTTGAGAACACAGGCTGTAAGTGAAGAATTAGCATCAGATTCCGATTCAGATGAAGGGGAGTCAGTTGGCAGAGGACCAATAGATCCTGATGAGGAAGGAGTATTAAAACTGCAAGAATGTTCTGAGGATGAAACTAATTCCTTTAGTGGGCTCTTCCACTGGCAGATGGAAGACTGAGTTTTTCAAGCCAGAGTGTAACATGATTTCAATAAGAGAAAGTGGCGAATGCTCTTGGGGGACTAGTGAAACACTCGGCAATATTGAGCCCAGTGAAACATTGTTGATGAATGAAGCACCGGATGGATTGACAAACACTCGACCACTTGGCAAGAGGGAACCAGTAATGAGTGACAAAGGGGAGGAAGGTAATAATCATCTGGAAGTAACAGAGCAAATAGTGGCAGAGACAAGTCGACCAGGAGAGGCATAAAAAGAATATACAGAGGGTGAAGCCAAGATAGATGATACACTTGCACATACATTTGAACCAGACAAGGTGATCAGGTATGAAGAGTCATTGACAAGTAAGGTGAATTGGGGTGATGAAACTAACGACGGGAACACAATATTGAAAACATCGGCCAGAAAGAGACCATAGAGAAAGAATAAGGACTATAGAGTAATTCTACCGACTTGCAATTTTTTGGCGATCGGTGAAAAGCAACAGAGAAAAAATGATGTTAAAAAGTTGGACAGTTTGCTGAACGTAGTATGCGGCTTCCGAAAAACAACTACTCTGGTTTGAAGAAAGACAACAGTTCTGGTCCTTGCCGACGATTACAAAATCAATAAAGTCGGAGTTGCAGATCGAACCTGGACCCCGTCGGAGAAAAATAGAAAAATCCGATTCAGGTTGACATGGATGAAAAATTGGAAAATACGGAAAAAAAATGTCAGGAAAAATTGGAAAAAATTGAAAAAGAAAAGAAAGAAGAGTATGACGTACGGCCAAACCATACGGTGTACGACCAGGCCGTACGACCCACCCCGTCGCCGCAAAAAAAAAAAAAAGAGAGAGAACACTTTCAAGATTTTTTTTCCATGCCGTACGGGAGGAAAGAGGCGGAGTAGAAGGACGATAGGAAGACAGAGTCATCCAAGAGAAGTTAGCCAGTCATACGAAGTTGTTACTGCCTGAAGTGTATTCCACCGTATTAATTCTTGTTCTCAGCCGACTATATGAGTTTTTGGATTGCAGATGAGTGTCTGATTTTGTCAGAAAAATGATGTGCGCCATGAAGGTCTGAATGGTTTTTCAAGGTGTTAATTTGGGCTGGCCCCGGACCCAGCGAGGGGCGCTGCCTCTCGACCCCGCTGGGGGCGCTGCCCCCAAGCCCCCATCAAATCAATACTATCTTGATTCATTGAGCAATGGGGTGCAACATTTGCAGCATTCAGTGTGCTATCAGATTGGGTCCTTTGGTTGGTTGGTCTACTGGAAGGTGTTCCGAATGTGTTGGTTCTACTTTTACACAGCTCCTACTTCAGCATTGTCGTCGTCAAAGCTTACTTAATGTGACTTGATGGTTTTCTGTCGTCTGGAAGATGACTAATTTTGTGGGGGGGATGATGTAGTCGGTCATAATTGTAGTCGGCCAAGTAAATAATCATAAATTAATTAGTGTTGTAAAGTTAGGAGTGTTATCGGGAATTAACCTCGACGGTTGGATAGTTATAGAGTCGTTGCCAACGATTGGTATCTCAACCAACCTTGGCCAAGTTATATATTGGTTTAATACTTTGTAGTCGGGGCGACCCCGCAGCATTGTAACATTGTAGTGTAATACATATATATTCAATGAATGGAAACAATGCTTTATTCTGTGCAATGCTGTTATAAATTCATGTTCTATGTTATGCACTATACTACATAATTTAGTTTACTCTATGTCTGTATGAATACCACATTGCTAGTAAACAGGGGTCGCCCTGACTACAAAGTATTAAACCAATATATAACTTGGCCAAGGTTGGTTGAGATACCAACTGTTGGCAACGACTATAACTATCCAACCGTCGGGGTTAATTCCCGATAACACTCCTAACTTAACAACACTAATTAATTTATGATTATTTACTTGGCCAACTACGGCTGACTACAATTATGACCGACTACAGGCCCTCAGTACATGTAACCATGATATTAATGAGTGGACGATGGCTAATGTCCGTCCACCCATCCATGACTATGCTGCATCCTGTCTTGACCCAACACTCCATCTTCTCCATCAACAAATTGATCTTGGAATAGTTCTTATCCAAGATCGTGGTCCTCAATTTCGTCTCACTTGGTGGCACATATGATGGTCCTGCCCTTGCCACCATTGATATCATCTCTTTATAATAAGGAGATCGAGCAACATGAAATGGGATGCCATTGGCAAAGAAGAACTTGCCAATGACATCATCTATGTCATCCTTGAGCTGCACTTTAAACAAATCTGCTATGGGGTTACTTTGAGTTTGCAATTTCCGTTTCCCCCTCCCCTCTCCTACATAGGCACTGGAAGAACCTGGTGTCCCTCCTACTCTCGTCTACAAAGTATGGCTAGAACTCTGTGGCTGGCTATGTTGAAGATGTGCCCTAAGGTGCAAAGTAGCATGCACAGGTGCAGCTGTAGTATCATCAAGAACACCCCATAACTTATTTATTTCAACTTTGTATTTGATGTTTTCTGGTTTTGCCAAAAAAGAAGATATGTCTACACCTTTTCCTCTAATGAAAAGAAGGTGTGCATTAACTCTAGTGATGCTCCCAAACCACTCTAGAGCACAAAAGTTGCACTTCCACCTCCTTGTGCCACCAGATGGTAACCCTTCCCTGTTTAGTAATATTGTTGCAAACTGTTTGAGAGGGGATTTGCGATCAAAAGGACCCTTAGCATACGGTGCCAGTAGTGCAGAAGGGCACTCTAAACTAGTTGCTTCACTTGCCATGGAATTAGTATTGGCTTCAAGCTCAACCCCATGGTCACCCCCCTCAGCCTTAGGAGCATATTCACTTCCACTATCAGGATCACTATGAACCTCATCCCCACTCATGTCATGAGAGCTCATTATGACACTGCAATAATGAATAAACAAATAAATTCTATAAGTGCCTAGTTTCAGCCTAGTTTAACAAATTTGAAAATAAAATTTTGAAATTTGATGTTAAAACTTAAAACTTAAATCTTGATGGGAAGATGAAAAAAATTTAAAAAAACAATGGGCATTGAAATGAAAATCAAAACATGAAAATGCATTTGCAGCCATGGCTGCAAATGCATTATCATGTTTTGATTTTCATTTCAGTGCCCATTGTAAGATTCAACATGATAAACTAAAACTAAGAACTTAGAAAAAAAAAAACAAAAAGAAAATTGAAAAAACTTCAAAAAACAGTCATAAAAACTTACCTTGTGCTTGAAAAATCCTTCACACTTGGTGTAGAATGCTTCTCCTCCTCTTCTTCTTTCTACTTCTCACCCCTCTTGCACTTGCAACACCTCAAACTCACTCTTTCACCCACTCTTCTCACTGGTTTTCCTCTTCTTCACCTATTTGTTGCAAAACATGAAATGGCATATTGAGCAAATAAAATGAAGAATGAGAGTTTAATGAGAGTTTTTAGCTTTTAAAATGGTCAAACACCTCCTTAGGGTTCGGACCTGGGCTCTAAGTCCAAGGCAAAACAAAAAAAACAAAAAAAAAAAAGTTTTTTTTCTACCCCCAGCACAGGGACGTCCGGAAGTCCCCGAGACGCTCGAGGGATGTCTAGAAGTCCCAAAGACGTCTCGGCGTCCCCGAAATTTCCTCTACGAATCTTGCGTACCGGCGGCGGTGTCTTGGAAACGTCCCTGACTTGGGGACGGGTGGTTTTAGAGGGGGGGACGGGTCCCCGTGGAACACTGCCTCACACAAACCAAAATCGCCCTCCTCCAAAGGTGGCGCTCCAAATTAGGGTAAAACCGTAATGCAATGACAACGCAAATTACCACCAAAGATGATGCTCCAATGCTGATCTGAACATCTGAATATGCAATCAAGCTCCAAGTCTCCAATGAAGTACAAATTTAACTCCGTGATGAGTCTACCTCAAGATGAGATAGGTTTTCATCCAACTCACCGATATTCACAAGGGTTTTTGTCCTTGGAATAATGCCCAACAAATGTTGTTGCCAAATGAGAAATCTCAATGAAGAAATGATGATGAATGGATGATGAAATGAATCCAAAGTTCCTTTATTTATAGCCATCTTTTCCTCCTCCAAATAGGACCGACTGTATTCTTGGCCGACCTCATGCTATGCACCAAAAAAAAAATTATTTTATTTTATTTAATTTTTCTCAACTTGGGCGAACCCTTTTTGGCACATGTTATTTCATTTTTTGACCTCTTCCTAGGTCGTCCACCTCAAAGGAAAATTATTTTGATTTATTTTATTTTTTCCCAAGGCTCACAAAAATATCCAAAGTCATTTCTCATCATCAATTAGCTCGACAAAATTAGTTAAATATATTATTTAACTAATAGAATATTCCTTTGCTTCTTCGACCTAGCCCACGGGAATAAAATAGGCTAGCCGACTCCAATGGGTGATCACTTGGAAAAAGGGGACATTACATCATGAGTGTATCTACATTAAATTATTATTTTTATTAGTTTCTTTCTGTTATGATCCATCTTCCACATGTCCTCAGTCTCTGTAGTTGTCATATAGTATCATAAGAATAATATTATTTTTTCATTATTTCTTTTGTTGTTACTCTAATGTGAAGTATCATCTCATGTAACTATCATTCCAAAGTTCATACTTGAGCAGGTGTTCATTCTCCATAAAACTATAGTTAGAAATATCAAATAATAGATTTGGATTAATCTTTGGCTTCCATTTTCCCTAGAGATTTTTGTGTTTAGCTTGTAATCTTGTTAAATAGAAGATTTCCCTTAGTGTGAAAAACTCTTGTTTAGGGGAGTGTGTTTTACTTTCACTAAACAATGTTTAGTTTATTGCAATCAATTGTCGTGGAAAAGCAGATGATGGGGTATGCAACGTGTTCTTTAAAGTCAATTATACCAAGACAATCTAATGATAAAATATGGTATCTGTTGAATATACATAATTGAATAACTGAATGTTATGGTTGTTACTATGCACGTTTCACCAAACAATATGCAAAGTATGTGTTGAAATTCAAGATTCCATTTGTCTTTTGGTTATTGCGTCATTATAGTTATTATGATAATTCACCAGTGACATCCACGACAACCAGCTAGTTACCTTGTATGATCATATGCAGATATTTCTTTTCGTTCTAATCTAATTGTTGAGAAATTTTTCATTTGATGGTATATTCACTTTATAACTTTTTCTCCTATGTAGGGAGGAGGAAGCTGTAAAGGAAATAATAAGGGTAGCAAAAGATAATCTTTTCGATGGTCCTAAAGATGGAGCTCACATTCATATAGTGCATTTGTCAGATTCAAGTGCTTCTCTTGACTTAATCAAGGTGAAGCAATTAAAAATTTATAATATGTTCCAAACCTTGATTATCCAAAGAATTTAAAAATTGTATTTTGAAAAGTTACAAATTGATTTACTTTTCCTTTGATAATCTCTATTGAAAAGAAAGCAGAATTTTACAACCAAGTATTATTTTTCTTTGTATCATTTTAAGTCAATCTTGTTTTGTAGTAATTGGCATAACCAACTAGCTAGTCCATACTCAGAGTAGTAATGTCGAACCAATTCAAATGTCCAATGTAAAGAAAGAATTGAACATAAAAAGTGATTCCTTGTAAAGTTGCGATAGAACATATGGTCATATAAATTTAGATATTATTCTTTGTAGGGAAAATTATGATATTATGATTATCAAATGAATAGTTGCTTTTGGTTTATTGTTTAAAGTCTATACAAGGTTTGTGCTTTCCCTAATAGAAAATTTAGGGAAATGTGAGATTAGGGAAATTTTTAAATGAAAAGAAAGAATTTATCATTCGCACGTGCAACTTATTAAACAAAGAATAGAAGTAGAAACTTGTAAAACTACATCTAAATTCAGTTTTGATAAAGTAACATTATCAATAGCTAAAATCACAATTAAAAAGAAATAAAGTAAGGAACAAAGTATTGTAAGGTCAATCCATGAGTGACTTTTTCACCTTGCTGTCAATGACCAATTGTCATGCTACTTACTCTTAAGCTAATTAACATACTCATAGATGTCCATTAATATGTTGCAGTCATACTAATTTTAGTTTTTTTGGAGAGCCAGCTGCAACCATGCCCTATGTGCATACCACAATCATCACTTACATAGGCATGTTACATACATGCTGTGAACAATCTTTCAAATTAAGTTTATAACTTTGATGGTGAAATCGGAGCATTCTAAAATCATTGTGATGCCAAAATGCATTGTAATGTGCCGCACCTGTTGGTTCTTTGATTTATCTTAATAGTGTTATTTTATTAATTTTTTGTGATCTTTCAGAACTAGACAGAAGTTGCAGAAGGGTTTTTTGGTTTGCATGTGTTTGTGTTTGCCAGAAACAATAGGAAATGGAGCATACAAATGAAACCCAGAAAAAGTACAATAGATATGAGCAAAATATGAGAGACCCAGTTCATGAAATCACTTGAAAGAATTATTATCACATACCCATGTCAACATCTTCAACTTCATACACTGCTGTACATGATCAGCTAGGGTTTGAACAATGAAAATGCATCCAAGGTAGTCCACGTCTGAGTTTTTCTCACCCACAACAGATACAATGCAGATCCAAGCTCCAACGCCTCCAATACAATGAAGAAATGCCTTAGAAATGCCAAGCGACCTTCCCTGGAAACCTCACGTCCTTTTCTGCCCCTGTACGGCCCAGCTGGAAGGATATATCAGCAATAAACAATTTAAAAACCCCTTCAATATTCTCTATTTTGGACAGTTTGTGTTGGCTAGCTGATGGCGACCATAAATGTTGTGAAAATTGCTCCAAACACCCCACAAACTCCTCAACAAAGGGTACGGCCTGCTGTAGCAGAAGTATGGCCAGCAAGGAAATGTGTTTCAGACCTTCTAACTCCACAAATCTCAAGAGTATTTGAGCTATTCCCTTCACTCTCTGCTGTCAATCAAAATCTGCATAAGAGAGATGCAATATGTCCTCAAAACTTCACCAAAATAGATTCCATTGTAGCTCAAATGCAAACATTGGATGTATTTGCCTCACTAGCACCCTTGGATGGTATTGCACACCTGCGGAATGCTGTCACTGTAGGAAGTTTTCGTTTCCAACAGCCCCTAGGTTCAACTCACTTCAAAACCCTCCAAAGCCTTTGCAGAGCAAAAACAAGCAATATCAAGATATCAATGCCTAGAACAAATGAGGTTCTTTTTCCATCTTTTATTTCCCCAAGAGGGGTCGATGCCTTTTGGGAGGGAAATATCTTATTTTAAAATCACTTTATGAGTCTCCAAGGTGGGCGCCCAAACCAAGCTTTAGTGACTTTTATTATTATTTCATTTTTGTCAATTAACTTTAATAATTCCAAAGTCCCATATTAAATAATATTATTATATTTCGGACTTTAAAACGGAGGCCCAATTGTGCACGGAATCCAGTGATCTAGAGACCGTTGGAAAGGTCTTGCCGAGACGCATCAACTCCAACACTGAAAATCCCGAAATGGCTATAAATCCTAATTTGCTAAAAATAGCAAATTCGGAGTCCAAAGCAACAAACCACCTCAAGAAAGTGCCAACTGGAGACCAAACTGAACCTAAGCCAACATCCACTCAAACTGACCAACTCGTCCAAGCCACTGCCAACCAAGGTTCCCTAACCAGGCTAATTAGTCTACAGGAACTCGATAATAGACTAACTCTGTATAGAGAAAGGGGACATTAAATACATTCTACAACATCGATGTCATTTCAATCTATTGAACTTGCATGGATAAATGAGAAACAGATTTTACCACCTTTGTGTTACTTAAATAGACATCTGTGATGCTGATCCTGCATTGCCCATATGTTGCTGCTCTTACCAAAGGTTTTCAACCCCAATTGAAACTGTTATACAAGTACATTTGCAGCTAAACCCATCACCTAATGATTGTTTTCCTCCGATTTAATCTTCACCTTTCTTCTATGGATTTCTGAGCTTCTTCATGACTGATTTTTGTTTGCTTTAAGTGCTTACTCAAATTGGAGTTCCCATCTCCCACCTTCCTTGTCATGTAGAAGTAGCAATAATAATAGTCATGCAACTTCATATCAACATGAGAATATGAATGCGTGGAAAATGATACAACCTTTTGATGTCAAAGGATGCTCATTCTTATTGTTTCCGAGTGCACTGAATGGCTGCTCCATACTCACCATTGATGAATGAAATACCTCTCTACTTGCTCATATAGGTGGAGTTAGTCTTGTTACATGCTTATGTCAATAAAAGGAACATAACATAATTTGGAGCTGCATCTAGAGTACTATTCAATGTGAGTTCTCTTATAAATGTGTTAGCTTTTTAACTTGTACCATTCAGTACAACACAAAATGGAAGAGTATGTGAGGTAAACCTTTCTTCAAATTGGAAATTGAAGCTCCCTTGTTACTTATAACTAGCCCTAGATACTAGGCTATGGACAGACACCACAGGTACTCACACTACGCACATAGATCTCTATGGTTTTTTTTGGAAATATTACATCTTAGTTAGGTTTAGTTGGTAAATAATAGTTTGAAGCATACCTCCTAATTATGTTTTAGGACACCTCCACACCATAGTTTATAAGTTAGTAGGTTAGTAAATAAATAAATGTTAGTAGCTAGTTGATAGGTGTTTGTCGGGTGTTTTGGTTCTTTGGTGGTTGAGTTGGTTGTAGAGGAAGAAATTGGCTTTATAAACCTTTGTTTCCAATGTAATAGTTTTTTTTTAGTTTCGTAATCAGATATTATATTATATTGGCTGCAAATGAAATACATATGTTATGCCAAGTAGGCTTTCAGTTAGCAAAGGGTTGATGCCCAAATGCCATGTCAACCTCTAACCCTAACTAGACAACTTGACCATGCAAGGTCGAAATGCTAATGACTGTGAGCCACGCAGGGCTAATATCCCCATAAGCTGCCAAAATTGGGGAGATGACTATATATTTCTATACATAAAGCCTATTCACAGCCAAAAAACTGGACAAACTGCACATGAAACAACCACCAATAAGTCACATGAACCCTAAACTGAAGGCATAATCATGAAATTTTGGGAGCCATTCAAAGTTGCCCTCCGATGGTTCCATCTGCAGGAGATTCTTAAAAAAACGCACCCCTGCAGACACTTGCTCCCTGTGAGCCTGAAGAGCCATACCTTTGACATCAAGTAGGAAAAGGAAAAACCTGATCACCGCGTCCGGGTCCTGGAGGAGATGAAAATCCGTTGGCCAAGGAACGCCAACACCCATGGAGGCCGCCTTGATGGTTTCCTTTAAACCAACGAGCAGGTTGGGGATAAACAACTTCCTGACCAATTGCTTCGTGAATTCTTTAGGGAAACCCGCATCCAATACAGTTGCCAGAAATCGGGAGGAAATGGATGAATCCATTCGATAGAGCTCACCACCCTCTACAAACCCTCTCCCAAGAATTACTTTTACTGCTATTGATGCTAGGGCATCGTTTACCTGGAGGACTCTCTTCAGGTGCTGCTTTGTGATTTTGCCCTTAGATGCAAGCTGCCTGACCGCGCTCTCCAGCTGGATAGGAGTATCGATCCCCAGGTTTACCATCCCTTCAATTGCCACGCGAACTATAAACCTATTTCTGCCCGCCATTGTCTGAACGTGGAGTGAAGAGAGAGTGGAAGTTTGTGAAAAAAAAGGCCGATTAAATGTTCGCCATCCTTCTCGATTCTTCACCGAGGAAACTTCTAGTTTCATTTCCTAGCATTCACTGCTTAATTCCTCATCATTGATCGGTGATTGATGAGTAATACCAATACAATGTCCTTACCACTCGTGTGGTTCCCTTCTGATTGAATGGTGATCCTTTCAAGATCATTAGGAGATATGGTGGCGAACGGATTCTGGGCTTATGTGATGATGGTGAGACAAGCCACCTTTCCCTCATGGCAATCAAAAGGGGTTGTGTTTGCCAGTCCTTGCCAGTTGGGCCTGTACTTAGCTGTCAAAAAGATTGGCCCATCCACATCTATGTGTGGAGAGGGCGCTCGCCCAACCACCCCCGTGCTCTATTAAGAGCTATCCATTTCTTTGAGGCTTATACCATCAGCTCCAAGATTCAATAGTTCATCTACATCGGTGTTTCCCTCTCTTAAGATGTGAGAGATTGTAACCAGTTCAAAGTTATCCATAAGAGCCAGAGCTATTTCTAATCTGGCCACCAGTCTCCAGTTTAACATTCTGCGGGATCGACGAGCATTGATTATAATTAAGGAATCCCCTTCAATTGCCAACTTTTTGATTTTTAACTCACGACCCATTTTCAGCCCTAGGATCAAAGCTTCCAGCTTAGCTGAGTTATTTGTGCCTAAAGGAAGGGGCTTTGCAAGTTTACCAATGCATCTGCTGTTCCAATCCCTTATGATGCATCCCACCCCCGACTTGCCCGGGTTGCCGCAGGAGGCGCCATCAAAGTTTAGTTTGTACCAGTCATACTCCGGGGGAGTCCATAAAACACTTTTCCTTTTTTCTTCCGTTCTCTTTCCCCCACCCCACAGTATGGGGGGGATGATCAAACCATGCCAATTGCGACTCATTCTTGCATCCCACTCTGTGAATGTAGAGCTAGAAGGTACCCCCTCTCGCAGTTTAGAGTTGATCAATTCTACAATTCCTGCCTCTATTTTGTTTAGTAAAGATTGAGTAGGCATCTCCTTGTCTTGAAAGAGACGTCTTTTCCTTTCTTTCCAGACTTCCCAAATAAGCATTGAGGGGCTGGATGTCCAAAGTTTGTGGAATAATGCCTTTTTGTTGAAGTTTGGCCATCCCTGAAGCCAATTTGAGAGATTATTGGGAAGAGCCACCTGCCATTGAAATTTATTTTGTAGCCACTTCCAACAGTTTTGAGTACACGAGCAATTTAAAAACAAATGATCTCCACTCTCCTCTGCCTCTTTGCAAAGGCAGCATCTGGATGGATCTTAAAATGCTAACCTAGTCAGTCTGTCTGCCGTGAGTGCTCGACCTTGCGATGCCAGCCATAGGAAAACTCCTGCCTTGGGTAAACAATTTGCATTCCATCAAAGATCCTTACGGGTTTTGGGATTAGCCAGCCAATTATCCGTGAGTGTTTTGTATCCTTCCTTGACGCTGTGATTACCAGTTGGGGATCCCACCCAACGAAGAGTGTCTTGCCCTTCTCTGAGGCTTAAGGATCGGTTGGACATAAGACTACTGAACAAGGTTACTTCTCTTTGACATAATCCCAAGTTTTGAGGATTTTTCCATTGAGTTGTGAAGATGCCATCTTGAAATGCGGCTGTTATATAGTCTCTTACCTTATCTCCCCATGCCAATCTTGTGACTCTTTTTATGTTATCCAAGTCTGCATTTTTTGTTAATTTGGGATATCCCTCCCACGAATCTTCCCAGAAGTCCACCTTCCTGCCATCCCTGACCTCTTAAGATACATGATCCGCAATCAGATTTCTGCAGTTGCATATAAAATTCCAAATTCTTGATCCTCTTGGGAGCAATCTGGAAGTAAGAATGTTGGTTTCGTCCTCATCTAGGTATTTTGCCTTTACTAATTTTACCCATTTTAGATCTTGCTTGGCATAAATAGTCCAGACTAGCTTTGCTCCAAGAGCTTTATTCTGCAGCAGAAGATTCTTTAGCCCTAATCGATCCTGTTCCTTTTTTTCGCAAATCTTTTCCGACTTTACCAGAGGGTATTTGAACTGGTCTGAGGATCCTTGCCAAAAAAAGTTCATCTTTTTGTTGAGTTCTTTGCTGGCTCCTATTGAAAGGGGAAAGCAAGACATCAGATAAGTTGGGAGGGCTAATATAACCGATTTGAGCTTGATAATGCGACCAGGCCACGAGAGTCATCTGTTCTTCCAGGATGCAGTTTTAGAGCTCAGTTCTCTAAGAAATCATTCCAAATGTTCCTTGGCTGTGTGCCCTTGGCTAGGGGGATTCCCAGATATTTGCATGGCAGCGAGCCCTTCTTGAAGTTCAAAATTCTTAAAATCTCAGCTTCTCTTCTAGCCAGAGAGTTGAAGAAGAAAATCTCTGAGTTCTCCCTACTGACTTCTTGACCAGAGGTGAGAGAATATCTATTGGGGATTTCCTTATGGTGCCGGGCTTCACGTTCTTGAGCAAATCCAAACAACATTGTATCATTAGCGAATTGTTGATGGGTAACTTCCGAAATTCTGCTGGTAATTTGTATGCCCGATCCTTGCCCTAGATGTCGAGCTTTTGTGATCGATCTTCCAAGGGCCTCCGCTATTATGATAAAAAGAAATGGAGAGATAGGATCTCCTTGACGCAGTCCTCGGGATGCATTAAAAAAGCCTTCTGGGATGCCATTTACAAGTACTGAGAATCTTGGGCAAGCAATCCAATCAAAAATCCAATCCAACCAGCCTTTGTTGAAGCCAAACCCTTCCATAACTTTGAAGAGAAAGCGCCAATTAACCCGATCATATGCCCTTTTTATATCTAACTTAATCAACATGGCCTGTTTATTCAATTTCTGGACTGAGTGAATCGCTTCCTGAGCTATGATAACTCCATCGAGAATTGATCTCTTAGGCACAAAGCCGGTCTGCTCATCTTAGATAATATCAGGCAACATTTTCTTGAGTCTATTTGCCACTGTTTTTGCCAGAATTTTGTAAATTGTATTGCATAAGGAGATTGGTCTGAATTCATCCAAGGTTTTGGGTTTCTCTTTTTTGGGAATGAGAACTATGAATGTATTGTTGACTTCCTTTAGATCCTTCCCCGAATTTCTAGATTCCTGTAGTGCTTCCGTGATATCTCTGCCTATAATTTGCCAACACTTCTGAAAAAAGCTTGCTGGAAATCCGTCCGGGCCTGGGGCCTTGTCTGGGTGGAGTTGGAAGAGGGCTGCTTTGACTTCTTCCTCTGTGAATTTACTGTTTAAGAGCTCGTTCTGGGAGTCTGTGACCAGGCTTGGAATACTCTCTAAGATGTCTTTTTGGGCCAAAAGATTGGATCCTGACCAATCGTATAATAGGTTATGAAAGAAGTTTACCACTTCCTTTTTGACATCTTCTAGCTTATCCAGGGTCCTACCCTCGTTGGATTTAATGCAAGTGATTCTGTTAATTTCCCTCTGAATCTTCGTTGAGTTGTGAAAATTTTTTGTATTCTTATCCCCTGATCTGAGCCATACTTCCCTTGATTTTTGTCTCCAGAAGATTTCCTCCTTCGCTAAAATGTCATTCAAATTTTGCATGAGCTCTTTTTCTTCCATATAGCTCTGATTGTCCATCCGTTCTGCGATGACTTTTTCAGATAGAGCCATCAAGGCTGCCTTGCACCTCTGTTTCTCTTCGAAAATGTTTTTGAAGTTTCTTAGATTCTGTTTTATGACTTTCAGTTTGGCTGCTATACAAAACAATTTAGTTCCTTTTGGTTGATAGGCCTCCCACCATTCTTTTATCAGATCTGGGAAGTTCTTGTCCTTAAACTACATGTTCTTGAATTTAAAGGGACATCTGATTGGCCCCCTTTCTCCTATTATGTGCAAACTTACTGTAAAGTGATCCAATCCATTAATTGGTAGAATTTGACAATCTAAAGTGAATGGAAAGAGTCTCAGGTCCCCTCTGAGGAGAAATCTATCTAGTTTTTCAGCAATTCTACAAAAACCCAACCTCCTATTGGTCCAGGTGTATTGACACCTTCCCATCTGGATGTCTATTAGTAGGTTTCTTTCTACAAATCCTTCAAAATCAATCTGGGATTGTAATTTCTTTCCAACCCTGCCTCTTTTGTCTGAGGATTTTAATATAGCATTGAAATCTCCTCCCAGTAAGCAGAATTCAAACGTAGGGAGGTTACAAATATTATCCAATTCATTCCACACCATCCTTTTTTGGATACAATTGTTTGGACCATAAACATTTATTAAAAGAAAGCTTAAGTCTTAGGCTAAACTCCTTACCTTGCACGTGATCCAATGTCTGCTGGAGGCGAACTTTTCAAGAATCACTGATTGGGGTTTCCAAACGACCAGCAGCCCCCCTGAAGCTCCTTCCACATTGATCCCTATTATCTTCCATATTTTCATCTTCACAGCAAAGCTAGCTTTCTCTTTTTCACCTAGCTTAGTTTCTTGTAGCAGACAGATATCCGGCTGTATTTCCATCAAGTGATGCCTAATGAGGCATCTCTTGTTAGGGGCATTTATGCCCCTAATGTTCCAAGTTATCATCTTCATGGTTATTCAGGAAGGGTGTCTCCCTTCCCTACTTTAAGCATGTTTTCTATTTTCAGCTGTCCAGCTGCTTCCCCATCCCACTTTAACTTTTCCTTATTTGGGGTCCTGCCTCGAGATTTATGAGCTCCACAATCTAGGGAAGTTTTGAAGGCCTCCTTAATGCCTAGCCCTAATTTTCCTTGCTCTGTAGAGATCATCTTAGGCAAAAATAAAGAAATGCTTTGAGGCCGCGTTTCTTGGTTGGGGGCATTAAGAATTAGATTTGTTAGATCCAGGTTTTCCAAAACCGGGTCTTCAAACCAATCCTCCCGGTCTTCTTCATTTTCTATATTTATTTCACCATTCTTGGCTGCTGTTGCCAGATTTGTCAATTCATTTCCCACATCTATAATAGCATCTAAATCTTCTTCACGCACTGTGTTTCCCAGCATCTCAATGGCTTCTAAGAGTTTTTTGTCCATCTCTTCAATTCTACCTTGATTACATTTGGCTGCTTCTGCTATTCTCTATTCCGCTTGCATGTCATTTTGTTTCTGGCGTTCCTGGTTATCGAGATCCATTGATTGCTCTTCAGAGTTGTGTGGAGGGCCTTGCTTGTTCGAAGATTGTGAAGTTTTGCTTTGTTCCAAATCCTCCTGTTCTTTTTTTTGAATTCGCCAACCCAAGGAGCATACCAGCGGGTCCATGGTAATCAAATCTGGGATTAGGGTTTGCACCCACTCTCCTTGCTCTGATTTAATGTGATTTCCTTAAAAATCCTTCTGTTCGGGTTGTTAGCGATGCAGATCCTGACATGCGTTCCTTTCCCTTCAAAATTCACTCTTTCTTCAGCACACAAATAGGTCCCTAGTCTGTTCCCAATCTCCTCCAATATGATTGGATCCCAATACTCCATCGGCAGATTTGAGAGCGCATACCAATCTTGTATTGTTTCCATATGATGAAGGAAGGGGTTGAATCCAACTTTCCATCTTTGTATATAAAAACCACAGCCATTCCAGTACCCAGATTCCGTTTTCAATCTCCTCCCAGATTTCTTTGGAGGGACTAATAACCATGAAGAAATCGTTTGCAAGCGGTTTGAATTCCAAATTTTCCCCCCATTTGTCCGTCCACCACATTTTTAGTCCTTCCCAGTTCAAATTTTTCCCGTGCCATTTTATCAATAAAGCTAGGTTTTCCAATTTCGTGATTTGCTTTTGTAGGGGTAACGGACTTATCTCTATTGTTTTTTTGTTGGGGTCCTCTTCCTGTCCTCTATCTTCCCTTCTCTGCTCTGTATGTGGCCGATTTCTTTGACGCCATCCGAATTCGCCTCTATTTCTTCCCCTTCTGGGATTTCCTCTGCCTCTGTGGAGACCTGCATTATTCCTGTAGTGATTAGGGTTTCATCGCCAATGCCCATTTCGCCTTGAACTGTTATTTCCGAATTGAAATGGTCTCCATGTTCGATCTTCCATTTGCTTTGTTGTGTTTCGCCAATGCTCCAATCTTGCCTGGTGCTGGATTTTTTCCATAGGGATCCCTGCCTCCGTTTCCCTTGCCCATCTGCCTTGGCGCCATCTTGCATTCTCCTGCCTTTGTGAATCGCCTTCGTGCCTCTACTTTGCTTTTCCTCGCATTGTTTCCCCGTGACTTGACAAATTTGTTTTTATTTTTCTTCCAATGTAATAGTTATCCCACGAAATAACATTTGTTTGTTTTTTTATTTCATTGAATCATGGTGTAAATTGTTTCTTGTGCATCTATCAATTTCAATAGTTTTTGCAAAGTGAAAGAAAATAAGCGATTTTGCCCTGTCCTTTTTGGCCTCGATTATGAGCACAAGATTGAAATCAGCTTTTCTCTCATTGATGAGATTTAATATTTTATGACTCTAAATTGCATGAATCAGTAGCTAATTTAAACACAACCATCACTTATCCTAGTGGCTAAAAGCTGAAACCGGCAAGTTAGTTTATACCAATGTTATAGGACTTGCTAGGCACTTGGTATAGTCATCGACTCTCAAGGCAAGGCACTTGAAAGTTGAAACAAGGCCACAGAACTTGGACCCGAGTCTTGGTGGGTTTAGTTAGATTCGCCAACTCCCAATTGCCAAACTCCTTTGTGAAAACAAAAGTGGAAAAATAGAAAAGAAAAAGCAAAAAAAAAGAGAAACTAAAACCTAAAACACTAAAAAGGTCCTACAACGCTTCTAAATTTTATTGATTCATTTGCAAGCATGAATAAGGAGAAAAAAATAGCATTGAAGCTAAAATACAATCCATTGAAGCAAAAACCAACAAACATATTAGTAGTAAACATTGATTGAATTGAACTTGAGTAGATTTGTAATGAAATCAGGAGGCAATGAACAATTTTTATTAATCATTAGCATAGAATATATACAAGGAAATAGTTGGTTAAACCAAATACCCGACCAAACAACCACCGGCAACTAAATAACCATTTCTATGGTTATATTATTGTTAACAATAATAATAGCATATTATTATTGTTATTTACATAGTTGTATGATGTAATATTTTATAATTAATTTCTAACAATGCCCCCTTATTACATCATTTTTTCGAGAGTACAAATCAAGAAGGTTCGAAAAGTTTTGAACTTCACTATTGCAAGTGATTTAGTAAAAATGTCAGCATGTTCTTGAGTTGGATAATATTGGAGTCAAATATTTTGTTGTTGCGCATGCTCGTGGATGTAGTGACATTGAACCTTAATGTGTTTAGTGGGCTAATGGAAAAATAGATTATAAACAAGCTTCAACACTCCTTGATTGTCACAAAACTAAGTTATCAGTTCTCCTCATATTGGTGCAGGGTATTGGTTCAATCCGCACTGGATCCTGATCTGGATTCGGTCCGTCTGAGGATTCGTCTAGGGTGTGCTAAATAGACCATGGGTTTGTTCGGGACAAACCCCGGCGAACTCAGAGAGAATCCGACCTCCCTTCATCGACGCAAACAGAACCTACATATTTTTTTTGATGTTTTTTAATATTTAATTTGGCATCACATTTGCATTTTGAGGAAAGGGTTTTTATTGAAGGGCTTAGGAAAGGCATCTGCAAGGTGCTTTGTGTTTCTTTGCCATGAGATATCCAGGTCTATCTCTATTCCTTGCCTAGTCACGAATGAATCCTACTCGCTGTTCCCTTGCTATCCCTCCCCTCGTTCTCTCATCCATTGATGAATTGATATCCCACCCTCTCATTCTTTCCGAAAGTCACGAAAGACCACCGATAGTTTTCATTTCGTATGTTATAATATTTATGTCATGTCTCTCATACACCCGATCATCAAAGGAATCAGTTTGTGACATTCCCTCCTCCAAATGGATATTAAGATCATAAGAGCAGTCTCAGCCACTCCTAATCGAATCAGTTCAAAAGTAATCTCAAATAACATGATCAAGTTCATATCAATGCACATATGATAAAGAGAAACTTCTAAGGCACCGATCTGGAATGAAGCCAAAGATTTACAAAGAATGCATTCCTTTCGTATGGTCGATTCCTATATATGTCAAGGTAAACATAAGTAATACAGGCCAATTAGAGAGAAGTCAGATACATAAACAAAGCAATGATAAACAATATTTTGCAAGTACAAGGGAATCTGTTAAGGATCCTAAAGACAGCGATCCTATAGAAGAAGACGAAATAGTTAAGAAGCAAACAACGATTATAATAAATAAGTCAAACAAAGATTAGATGCGCCAATTATGTTAGGACTAAAGTAATAATAACAAAAGGCGATTACCCAAGTCAGTGAAGGAATGTGACTCTTCATAAGATGCAACCAATCAAAGGATATAAGAGGGATCGTGAGCATTGTGTCAAGGGCATCGAACATCATTCCATCACAATCGACCAAGCAATTAAATATCATACCATGGATCAAGTCAGCCAAGAAGTAAGAAATCAGAACTGGACATTGAGTGACTAATTGATTCCCCGCTGCAGCGCCCTGCCCACGATCTGCCTTCCAAATCTTTTCATTTATTAATAACTAGCAGTCTATATCATAGCAAGTCGTAATTACCTTTCAGAAACTTTCGGGTATGATTCTTATTCAATAATAATAGCATATCGAATGGGCATTCTAATGCAGAAAATAAGTTAAATAATGTATTGAATAATGATTTGTCATGCTGCATATAGATGGAATAAAAGCTGTGAATGAATAATAAAATGAAAGATATGAAAATGTATGATAAATAGAATGTTTGCTAACATAGAACAGTTATAGTGTGACTTACTAATATAGGATAATAGAATAAATAAATAGATGCGATTGGAAGATTATCATAATATGAGTAAGTCATTATAAATGAATAAGTACATGGAACAAGTTAGATATAGAATAAGGATGTTACAATCTTAATGAATATAACATGCTCATAATCATGGAATGAGAATGAATGGCCTAAGAATGATTAAGGCATAAGAATGTTAAATGATGAATTATATTCCTATGAGGAAGCATATTGAATATTGCCAATCAATGAGATAGCAATGGTAAGTAATAAAATGATCCCTTAAACCATGATATACTCAGAGAAGAGCAAGTAGCCTCACCTTTAATCTCTCTATCATCCTACGAGTATGATGGTGAGTTAAGGAAGGGCGGACTATTGGACCTAGGTGACCCAAAAGTGGATGAAGAACACCGGGTGTAGTGTGAAGCTCTTGGGCCTAAGGTAGTATAAGCTTATAGCTATTATAAATGTGCCCAACGGTAGGTGACTCTCAAGTAGGTGAGGAATGCCGGGTGTAGCATGAAACCTCTTGACCCAAATGGTGAGGAACATCGAGTGTAGTGTGAAGCCTTTGGGCCTCCGTATGGGATGGTTACACCAGCACCTTAACATAATCATGCTCATATGGGGTGCGTGAGTAGAGTAGATTAACGATCAGGCTCCATAATGACTCTCCCGAGGTATATCATGGAAAACTTTATGTGAAAGAAATGAGAATATGAATTGCATATATGTAGTAACTTTAATGTTGATATTGACTATGAGATTACTAACCCTAAGAAGAAATGTGAAAGATATATATATGTTAATGAACTTGATATTGGTTATGATTATATGGTTATCAATCCTAATTGCAAATTATTGATATTATAAGATGAATTCGTTACTAATGTTCTCTTTTACAAGTCAAAATTGTGTGCTAGTTAAGAAAATTTTTGACTCACTAGAAGGGGACATTACAATTTATGACTGCCTAAAAAAGCTAATTTTTCTTATATACCAGAGGTAATCTTTTACCTTTTTTTTTGAATGAAATTGATAATCTTGTATCTATTGTAATTTGAAGAATGCTTAACATATTTACAAATGCTTTGACTCTAAACTTCCTCTCACTAGCATCTCCTCATAGTAGAAAATGAAAACAATAAAAACTTATTCAGGCAAAGAAAGAATCTCTCTCTTGAAAGTTGAAACTGATCTTTTTCTTTGGTTCAGGAAGCAAAAGAAAGTGGTTCAAGGATTAGTGTGGAAACATGCCCACATTATCTTGTATTTTCTGCAGAAGAAATAAGTGATGGGGATACCAGGTTCAAATGTGCACCCCCCATAAGAGATGCTCTTAACAGAGAACGTTTATGGGAAGCTTTGAAAGTAAATTTGGACAACCTTCCACAACCTTTTTTCTTACTTTCTTAACATTTTCTGGCTTGCTATATATCAATTATTTTGTTTAACAAAAAGAGAAAATAATCTCAACTTACAAAAGCCTAATATGTGGCTAGTTTTGTTGCAGGATGGGCACATAGACATGCTCAGTTCTGATCACTCACCTTCAAGTCCAGAGCTCAAACTTCTTGAGACAGGTGATTTTCTGGGAGCATGGGGTGGAATATCTTCCTTGCAGGTAAAGATGTGTTTTCTTTTATGCATTGGTTAAGTGGATTTAAAGGGGTTTTTAACTGGAAATACAACGAAGGCAGCTCAAAACTATACCATTACCTTTCATTGTATCATCAGATCCTTCTTGAAGTGATGTATCATAATCCAATGACTACATGATAGTAAAAAAATAAGGTTTCATGAAAAGAAAGTCTTACAACAGTAACCTTTTAAAACAAAAAAAATTATTTCTCGATTCTATCACTTTGTGAAAGCTAATATGGTGTATGCTGAGATAGGATGTAATGCTATCAGTGCATCCAAGAGACATTGTGGTTTTGTAAACACGTTTTCTTGAATTTATATAAACAATGTGGACCCACCTTAATAATTTTTATAACAACAATTCTGTCATTGGGTGTCGTATTGAAATAACCCACCCCTTATATGTTTTATAGTGTTCTGAACTGGGTCTGATTTCTTTCACTGTTTGAATGAGTTTTCTGTGGTTAAGTTGTAACCTGCTTGCATTTTGGTGTTGTTTCCATAACATAACATACATGCATGCATATATTTTGCAAAATACACGAAATGGAAAATACCTAGTTGCTCTATTTCATTTATAATGCATTATAAAGCATATCTAAACAATACCCATATGACCGAATGTCGTAAATATCAAGAAACCAACATACCCATTTCCCTGTCCAAGAAATACAAGGCTGGAAATGACTGTCACAGCAATGCTAGGTGTCCAAACCCTCTGCAAATCAACAATGCTCAGTATATGTTCGCTGATACAGTATTACAGTCACAAATGAAAGAACTATAGCCCATAAGGAGTGAGAAATGAGTCCAAAATGCATGCACTGGATCCTATGGAGATACCCACGACCTCCCTAGTGAAGTACGGCCTGCCTGGAGTGCTGGAGCAGCGAATAACACTTCATAACAGTCTCTAAACTCTGCTGCAATACCTCTGTTCAATCTGCACTATCTCAACACCAAACTAGAGGGATAAAGACAGCCCCAAATGCCCACAAACACTATGACATCTGTTGTTTGGTACGACCTGATATAGGGCAGGTACGACCACCAAATGAAGATCTAAGCACCTCAAAACTCCTCAAAATTGCAGTCCATCATTTGCATTGTGATCTCTTATACTCTTCTGCAATTATGGTGACCAAACTCGGATGATCTCTCAATGTAAACACCTCCGCGACAAAGCCCAAAGTCTCCAAATTGTATGAAATGAAGCACAAGTACAGCCACTAAGTATGACTGCTCTCAAGCACCCCTAGATGATCTCTCACACTTGCGGAATGCTGCTACTGATGGAGGATTTTGTCTCCAAAAGCCAAAATGGTTTTCTCAAACCCCAGTCTCTTTGCAGAGCCAAAATATCATAAATTGCAACAGTCAAGAATGAAGCTCTTTCTTTTCATTTTAGCTTTTATATTTTTCCCCTAGAGGGTTGACTACATGAGAGAGGGAATTAAATATTTAAAATTCACTTTATTATTCTCCTTGAGGCGTCCACGTCCTTAAGTGACTTTATTTGCATTTTTTCACCTTTTTACTTAGTCACCACATCCATATTATAAAGTCCAAATATTAAATATAAAGTATTAACTTATGGACTTTAATATAAAAGATCAAATGGACTCGGAATTACATGAGCTATAGACCGTTGGAAAGGTCTCATTGAAATGCTCCATCTCCAATCTTGAATTTCCCAAAATGGCCGAAACCCTAACTTACTAAAAATAGTAAGTTCTCTGAAACCATCCATCCAAACTCCCAAAGTTCCCTAACCACGTTGGTTAGTCTACGGGAACCAAGTATAGACTAACACTGCCTAGGAAAGGGGACATTATAGTCTGCCCTCCCCAAGATTGCTTGCCTCAAGCAATCTCAGCTCTGGATGTGTTAGAATTTGCTCACTCTCCCATATAGCATCCTCCACCGGCAGGTTCTTCCATTTTACCAAATACTCCATGATGACCGTCTTCCTCAATGTATGCTCCTTGGTGTCAATGATGGCCTTAGGTACCTAAACCAACTTCCCCTTATCATCAAGAGGAGGCAACTTTGAAGAAGGAACCACATTGTGCTCTAATGCCTTTTTGAGGCGAGACACATGGAAGACATTGTGAACTCTGTTATCTGCCGGCAACTCAAGCTCATAAGCCACCTCTCCAACCCTCCTGGAGATCCTGAATGGACCATAATATCGTGGCTTCAACTTTTCTATACCACTCTTCTTAAGAGTGGACTGTCTGTAAGGCTGCAACATAAGATACACCATATCACCCACCTCAAAAGAACACTCAACATTGTGCTGATTTGCATACTGCTTCTGCTGGTTTTGCGCCTTCTGGATGTTTTCTCTCAAGGACCTCATAATGTCCTGACTCTTCTGCAAGAGGTCTCTAGCCTTAGGTACTCTGCTGTCTCCAAATAACAAATCCAAGAAGCTCGGAGCCTCGTACCCATAAAGTGCCATAAATGGTGAGATCTGAATGGACATGTGGAAAGTGGTGTTGTAACAATACTCACCCAAGTGAAGCCACTTCACCCATGCCTTCTGCTGCCCTGCAATATAATTCTTGAGGTACCTGTTGTGACGTTTTCACACATCGCCCCATTGCAAATGGAGACCCCCTTTTTTGCTCGCTTTCGCCGTTGTTTTTGCTTTGATCTTGCAGTTTCTTGCCCGAATCCATGAAGCTAGGAAAGAATGTCCAAGCAGTTAGCTCATAGGGAACATTAGGAGTGCTTGAAGTAGTGAAGAAAAGGGCGACTCTCCTGAGAATGAATAATGCACTACCTATCATTCCTCGATTAAATTTGGCCAGTCGATGGAAGGAGTCCATCATTCCATGGAAAAGGGTCCAAATCATTCGCCCTCAGCATAAAACTCCTTGATGAACAAGCAATCTTATTCCAAAGTTCCTATCAAGGAATCTTATTCCAAAGTTCCTATCCAGAATCCCGTTTCAAGGTCTATCCGGATTCTTGTTCCACAATTCCAATCCATGTTTCAAACTTCAGAATTCGGAGGTCCTTGTTCGCAATTCCATTGTGGTGGTCTTTGTCCTAAGTTCTTGTCTAGGGTCCTACTCCAAAACCCACCATGATTTCTATTCCAGAGCTCTTAATCCAGAGTCCAAAGTGCATCGAGGGCTTGTCATTCCTTGCCGAAACTCATCAATCCCTGACTTGAAGTAATGGAAGATTCCAAAGATAACTTTAGGGATTCCATGGTGAATGAGGCAGTTCCTCATTCCAAGGTATAAATCCTTGTTCAAATGTCAAGAGGCTTCATCAGGAGCAAATAGAAATTCCACAATTTAAGGCAGGAAAACCTAGGACCCAGTCCAACTTGATACTTGGAAGATCCTAAGGAAGGAATTCCTGAACTGGATATTCCTTGACAGGAATAGTCCTGAACTGGATATTCCTTGATGGGAACATCCCTGAACTGTATTTTCCTTGACAAGAACATTCTTGAGCTAGACATTCCTTGACCCACTCCAAAATGCACCTCTGGGCAAGGATGATTTCGGGACAGGAAAATTCCTTCACTTAGTGAAATTTGCAAACAAGGAGTTCAAGGATCATTCCATTCCAAGATCCACCTTGAAAACTGTGACTTTTTCCTGGAAGGAATTCCAAATAGAAGAAGAATCCCTGAAACCTGGATGAACTTTGTCCTTGAGCGCAGATTCCTGATACAGCTGGATTTTGCGCTTCAGGAACAAAACTGTCCAGGTCGCATATTCTATGACCTCCTTGAATTTGCACTCCTGGAGGAAATTTATCCAGGTCGCACATTCCTGACCCTCCTGGAATTTGCGCTCCTGGACAACAGGATACCAGTGCATTCCTAATCCAGTCTGTAGGTACCGGCATGAAGAATCTTGTCTGGCTGGCAAATTTCACCATGAAAATGGGAGATTCGTTGAGGGGATGGAAGAAACGAAAACTCCCTATTTCGCCATGAAAATGGGAGATTCTTTGAGGAGGATGGAAGAAACAAAAACTCCGTATTTCACCATGAAAATGGGAGATTCCTAGAGGGATGGAAGAAATGAAAACTCCGTATTCCGGATCCTGTGTCGCCATTGAACCTTCCTAAGGCAGCTAGAGTTCACCTTCTGCAAATTTCACCATGAAAATGGGAGATTCCTTGAGAGGATGGAAGAAACGAAAAACTCTGTATTTCACGATGAAAATGGGAGATTCCTTGAGAGGATGGAGGAAACGAAAGATGGAAGAAATGAAAAACTCCATATTTCACCATGAAAATGGGACATTCCTTGAGAGGGATGGAAGAAACGAAAGATGGAAGAAACAAAAAACTCCGTATTTCACCGCGAAAAGGGGAGATTCCTTGGGGATGGAAGAAACGAAAACTGCATACCCCGAATCTTGTGTCAATGATCAAACCTCCGATGAAACAAACTAAAATTCACCCTTTGCCAAGATTAAACTGGAGAAAAGGATAAGTCCTTAACCAAAATCCTGTTCCTGTGGAATTATGCGCCCTTGGAAGTTTTTTGTCCAAGGTGCAAAATCCTGTTCCTTAGGGAATGTGCGCCCTTGGACAATTTTTTGTCCAAGGCGCAAAATCTTGTTGCTCAGGGAATGTGCGCCCTTGGACAATTTTTGTCCAAGGCGCAAAATCCCGTTCCTCAGGGAATGTGCGCTCTAGGAGAAAATTGTTCTAGGTCGCAAATTCCTTGACCTTGTGGAAATTGCGCTCTTGGACAACTGGCCAACAGGAGGACTCTCCTGACCCAGTCATGGATGCAACTGAACAAACTGAACTCCGGGACTGGCAGGAAGATGTGCCAGGTGGATTCCAGTTCCCTCCACGGGTGATTCCTGTCCAAAATGAGACAATAACCTTCATGAAATTCACCAAGGAAAAGATCTCCAAAACTTAGCAAAATCTGGACAAGAGAATTTGGAAGGAATCCCTTACTGGAAGGAATCCCCGACATTGGAAAATCCCCGACATTCAAAACTCCAGGACATCAGGAAATTCCCGACATTGGAAAATCCCCGACATCTGAAATTCCCCGACTTACTGAAATCCTCGACCACCGACTCAGGAGAAAAGGACAAAAGGCTAAGTCAGCTAAAAGACAAAAGAGTGTGGCGGTAGGTTTTTCCTGCCAACCCAGGTCGGCCAAGTGGCAAAGGAGGACAACTTGCCTATAAAAGGAGGGCGCCCAAGTCATTTACAATCATTCAAATTCAATTCCAAAGCAAGGAGAGCAGAAAACTACCTTTCAAGAGCAGAAATATACATTCCAAGGGCAGATTTCATCAAGTGAAGGACAAATTTATCCAAGGATATTGCAGATTTCACCATTTCCAAGGCCAAATTCTTCATTAGGGCAGATATTTCTGTATATTTAAGGCAGATTTCTGAATTTTCCAAGGGCAGAAATTCATCCTCCAGGACAAGTGGAATTCCAGGATGAGTAGGAATCCCCGACTCCATGGAATCCCCGACCACCTGGAAATTGCTGCTTGACTTGGAAATTCCTCCTGTCCACACCTGGTAACCCTGGAATGAAGGAAAAGTCAGTCGAGTATGAAGAATGTCGGAGAATGAGGGAAATCCTTTGTTTGTTCAGGAATTTATAAGTGAAATTGATCAAAACTTGCAAAATCATTCATGTTTCATTTCATATTGCATTGCATTTATGGATTTTGTGCATCATGACTATTCGAGGTTTCCCTTGTTTTGCAGGAATCCAAGACGAGGATAAGTTCCATGAGGAGGATGAACAAGGATGATCCGAGGCAAGCAGGATGGATGTAGAGTTCAAGCGCCGGAAATGATGACCATTTCAAGGATCTACGAGTTTTGACAATAAGAAGACTACACATGCATACCGAGGGAAGGGAAGGCAACATCAAAGATTCCAGTTCGGCGACAGGGAGACTTCGCACAAAGGGATAAGGAAGATCAAGATGTCCTTCCAAAGATTTCAAATGACACAGAGAATGCCTGCATCAAGGATGGCGGAATGGGAGAAATCACTCCAAGTCCAGTATCAGGGATTCCAGTTCCGGACAAGAGGTTCAATCCTTGGAAAACCAAGAGGATACACTTCAGGTTCACATCCATCGAGAAGAATGAGAATCCACTCCAAGAGCAAGGATCCGTGCCGGTGCGGGAATCCAAAGGGAAATACAGCAGGGATAGAATTTCAATTCCAAAGTATACAGCACAGAGACAAAATTCCAAGGATCACTCCAAGAATTCCATCAGGATTGACTTGATTTCTAGCCTGGAAGGAATTCCACAGCAAAGTTCCTTGACCCCCTAGATTATGCGCCCAGGAAGAAAATCATTCCACGTCGCAAAATCCTGTTCCAGGTGGAATTTGCGACAAGGGCAAGTGGATTCTAGGACACCATGGAATTTGCGACCAAGGAGCAGGACAAACAGACAGTTGATTGGTCTCACCTACCAACCATGCAGTGTAGTCAATCTGGCGTCCAGGACAAGTGGTGACTTTTCATCCAGGGCATGTGTCGTCCAGGATAGGTGGCAGCATCCCATGGAGCCTATGACATATGCATCCCTATCTCTTTAGGGTTTGCACGGATTTCGAGGAGATCTGATCTCCTCACCTCCTCTTTGTATTCTGCTTGCCTATATAAAGGCTGAGGGGCCTCATTTGAAGGGGTCTTCTTTTCTTCTCTCATTTTTCATGCTCTTAGAGCAAGTAGTTAGATAGCTATTCATTTCTGTTGCACTCCATTTCTGGAGCAAGGAACTTTGAAGAATCGGCAAGATTGTTGTAAGACATTCCCAAATCAATACATGGACATTGAAGATTGGTGTTCTTGATATTCTTTGGATGGTGGCATGGTTTTCTGACTTCTTTGAAGCAAATCATAAGCTCCAAGATCTAAGTTGTTTCATTTCTATTTTCTTTCAAAGCTTTTCATTAGTTAGAATGATGGAGATTATTACTGTTGAATGGTGGAATTTGTTTGTTCATACCATTGGTGATTTGTTGCTTGCAAATCACCGTGCATGGTTAGCCTGAACTAATTCTAAGTCTAACTTCGACTGTTCTGCATGTTTCAGTTCCATGTCCCTTGCAGGAGCAGTCTGAAAATCCTTACCCCCCCTCAGAAGATAGCACCATCCCTGCTTAGCTGTTGTCTCATGATGAAGCAGAGGACTGGTTCCAGTTTCCATCTTCAACAACAGTCATTTCCATTGATTAGATTCCTGAACCCTTACCCCATCTTTTGCATTTTCTTTTAGATCTTCGTTAGGAATAGTTCGTAAGGAGCCTCGCTGGGAAATCATTCCCTATCCGGAAGTGGAACTGAGAGCCTATGCCTTGTTTTCCTTGGAAGAGATAGTGAAATCCAGGCCTTTCCGTGGAAGAAACAGTGAAATCCCAGTCTCTCTGTTGGAGGAAGCGGTAGGTTCCAAGTTGTCCACTTGTGAAGGAATTCCATTCACCCAGAAATCCGAGTCTGAGGAGTAAGGAACTATTCCATGTCCATGAAGGAGCAATCTCACGTAAGTCCCCCTCGTGATTACCAACAAATCACATCATTCCATTGAGTCTATCCCACACCAGTCAAGACCTGACACAAAAGGAACCTTGGAGCAGTCTCATTCGATCACATAGTTCAGCGTCTGAGAAACTTTATTCAAGAGAGGATAGGATACTCAGTATTTTATTCTAATGTTTGTTGCAGTCATAAAACACTCATCAACATAAATTGGCGCTAGAAGGAGGGCTGTTCAAGGAATTACTCCATTCATTTTGGGCATGAACTACGAATTGTCCTGTTCATTCCGAGGTTAAAGGAAGGATTGCTGCATCCATTTCGAGTCATTCCTCCATCAAATGTCCAATAGAAGAGGGAAGGAATGTTGAATGAACTCCGGACTGTGAATGCGGAATCAAAGTGAGCTTTCAAGGAAAAAATTTGAGATGTGCTAGATCTCATCATATGTGGAAAATACAAAAAAAAAACAGTAAAAAATTCAGAAAATAAAAGAAGACATGGATTTCTTAGGGTCTAGAAGGCAATTCAATGTGGATCATCCTGAAGTTAACCTTCTCCAGCTCTGGTGGAATTTGAGTGCACAACTTCACCCTAAGAGTTTAAAAGACTTTGCGTCACGGAGGGAATGTAGAATCCACGAGACCAATGGACACGATGAAATGTATTGTCTAACATTTCTGTCTAGGATGGAACTAGCAGTGGAAGGGAAAATTCCCTTTTCACAGGTGCATGAGCTAGTTGTTCCTACGAAGGTGGTGGCCGACGCCCTATTTGATGAAAGGGAGTTCTTCAGGAGTTTCAAGGAAATGATCAAGAAGATATTAAGCATTGAGAAGGATTTGCTTGCAGAAGACTTCTTGATTCCAGGTGGTTGGTGCCGGATTCATAACACAGCCCATTCAGAACTCACCTATTCATCTTGTGAGGAAGCTATTCGTCAAGTCAAGGAACAATTAAGGTTGGAAGAGGCATCCAGGAAAAGATTAAGATTGGACGTTTTGTGGAGCGTCTTCAAGAAATCAATTGTACATCCAAAGGAGAAGATTTTCCCATTCCACCCAATAGTGTAGATAGTACAAATGGCTCTGATAATCAAAACACTATTGAGGAGAACAAGTTTGCATATCTTCTTCCAAGAAAGAAAAAGCTTGCTGAAGAAGAAGTTGGAAAGGTAATGGAAGATGTCCAAAGGAATGCAAGTGATGCACAAGATGTTGAACAAGATGTTCATCCCTCTCAAGGCGGAGAAGGAAGTGATTTAAGTCCATTGCAAGAGGAGGAAGTCCTTGATGAACACCCGTCCATGCTACAAGAGGTAATCGAGAACGAATCACAAGAAATTTCAAGTGTCCTTGGAGAGGAAGACAATCTTATGGATATGCTGGATGAAGAAGTACAAGCCATTGAGTCCAAGAATGAAGAACAGTTCGAAGGGGCGCTGGAAGATCCTAGAAAGGAAGTGCATGAACAGCTTTTGCCAAAGTTATTCCAAGATGAACGAGTTGCTGCAAGAGGAATGATCCATCATCAACTTCGGCCTCCTGACACACTGATGGGAAGCAAACAATAACCACTGGAAGACGAAGTATCCCAGGTTGTTTCTCTCCCTGCCTTTAGTTGTGAAGATTATGAGTTTGATTATGGAAATTTAGGAAAAACAACTTGTGTTTGGATTAATCATGGTCCTTTTGAATTGCCACAATTGATAATCCTGCATGAAATTTTGCTTGAATATGAGAAATGTAGTGTGCAAGATGTTTTCTCTGAATTCAAGGACGAATTTGCTACACCTCGAACAGTCACTTGTGCATTGTTGCTCCTATTCATCTTGAGAAATCATGTTAGATCATGTATATATTTAGGTCTTTTGGGTCTTGTTCATAGTTAGATAGGTTTCTTTTTAGTTTGCTTTAGTTTAGATTTGCTTTCCTCAGTTAGTTTGCTTTCCTTAGTTTGGTAGTTTGCTTTAGTTTTAGGTTTCCTTTTCTAGGGATTCCGATTTTTGCAAGGAGGTGTTGAACTTCTAAAACACAATCTGGCACTTTCACTGTGAGACTCATTCCTTGGATAAATTGCTCATGAAACTGTTTGAATCCGCAGGATAACTTTTCTTTGGCTTATCATTTGTTAAGATTGGTACTTGACTCGAGTGCAGAATTATATATTACATCTCGACATGGATATCTTTGATTATATGTTTAAAATGCTTAAATCTTCTAGTTTTCCTTTGAGAAACTTGTGTCAAATGGATAGATTCATTGTCAGCTCCATTGTTAATGTTTGGATGACATGCTGCTTGCTCTTGGAAGATAAATTGACTGTTTAGAATAACTTGAAGTATGTTGAGATCTCATACCTTACACACTAAAGAAATTTGGAAGTCACTAGGAGAGACTTTGTGATCTTACATTAAGTGAAAAATCCATGGTCCACCTTTGCCGCCATCGGAATTCCACACCCAGCTATCTGAGTTATCAACGTAACCTGTGCCGTCAAAAAGCATATGTTGCAAGGGTAGCAGTACTGCATTGTACTCTGTCGAATTCTAGCTTAATTATTAATCAAAAGGAAAAAGGAAAAAGGACAAAGAACTCAATCACACACTATGACTCAGTTAGATGGACAATCGAGCAATCTCTACCGGGGCTATGGATGCTCGCTGGCAGTGGGGCTCTACTCGAGTGGAATTACGAGACAAACCCACTGGGGCTATAGACGCTCGCTGACAGCGGGGCAATGTTCAGGTAGTTCAGGAGTCGCGTACTAATCACCTAGCTTAATGTAAAGGAACTTTGATGACCCTAGTTGCTTACAGATGGGAATGAACGCAATCGCACACACTGGATCTTCAGGATATGAATGGTTGTACTAACCCTTTGATTTTGAAGCCTCGATCAAGTATTCATGTTCATCTGACTTAACGTGTGGGCGTGCACAGGGATGTTTGAAGTTGTGACTCTTGTTTATCATTAGAACACTTGAAGAACTTTAAAAAGAAAACATTTATTTAATGCAACAGCAAAGATAGATGTCTTGATATAATCTATGGCTCTTTTCTCCTTTTAAGTATATTTCTTAACTGATTGATTGTTTTGAGGAAGTTATATTGTTGATCTTGAGTTCTGAGTGGACCTTTTATCTTTGAAATGTTCAAGAACATTTGTTTAAAGGTGGCGCTAGATGTGACGTTTTCACACATCGCCCCATTGCAAATGGGGACCCCCTCTTTTGCTCACTTTCGCCGTCGTTTTTGCTTTGATCTTGCAGTTTCTTGCCCGAATCCATGAAGCTAGGAAAGAATGTCCAAGTAGTTAGCTCACAGGGAACATTAGGAGTGCTTGAAGTAGTGAAGAAAAGGGTGACTCTCTTGAAAATGAATAATGCCCTACCTATCATTCCTCGATTAAATCTGGCCAGTCCATGGAAGGAGTCCATCATTCCATGGAAAAGGATCGAAATCATTCACCCTCAGCATAAAACTCCTTGATGAACAAGGAATCTTATTCCAAAGTTCCTATCCAGGAATCCTATTCCAAAGTTCCTATCCAGAATCTCGTTCCAAGGTCTATTTGGATTCTTGTTCCACAATTCCAATGCATGTTTCAAACTTAAGAATTTGGAGGTCCTTGTTCGCAATTCCATTGCGGTGGTCTTTTTCCTAAGTTCTTGTCTAGGGTCCTACTCCAAAACCCACCATGATTTCTGTTCCAGAGCTCTTAATCCAGAGTCCAGAGTGCACCGAGGGCTTGTCATTCCTTGTCGAAACTCATCGATCCCTGACTTGAAGTAATGGAAAATTCCAAAGATAACTTCAGGGATTCCATGGTGAATGAGGCAGTTCCTCATTCCAAGGTATAAATCCTTGTTCAAATGTCAAGAGGCTTCATCAGGAGTGAATAAAAATTCCACAGTTTAAGGCAGGAAAACCCAGGACCCAGTCCAACTTGATACTTGGAAGATCCTCAGGAAGGAATTCCTTAACTGGATATTTCTTGACAGGAATAGTCCTGAACTAGATATTCCTTGACAAGAACATCCCTGAACTGGATTTTCCTTGACAGGAACATTCCTGAACTAGACATTCCTTGACTCCAAATATAGCAACTCTGTCATGCCAAACTCACACTTAGACATTTTGGCATAAAGGGACTCCTGCTCAAGTATGCCAAGCATAATATCAAGGTGTCTCAGGTGCTCCTCCCATCTCCTGCTGTAAATAAGTATTTCATTGAAGAAGATGAGCACAAACTTCCTCAGCTGCTCACGGAAAACCTTATTCATACAAGATTGGGATGTCGTTGGTGCATTAGTTAAGCCAAAAGGCATAACCAGAAACTCAAAGTGTCCGTAATGACACCTAAATGCAGTCTTCTCTACATTCTCCTCCCGTACCCGTATCTGATGGTACCCAGATCTCAAATCTATCTTTGAGAAGAAGCATGCACTGCGCAACTCATCTATGAGCTTGTCAATCCAAGGGATGGGATATCTGTTCTTGATAGTCTTCTTGTTCAACTCCTTGTAGTCTATGCACATCCTGAGTGTACCATCCTTCTTCACCAGAACAACAGAAGAAGCAAAGGGCTCTTACTTGGCCTGATATGCCCCATCTTGAGAAGCTACTAAATAGCATTTTCAATCTCATCCTTGTACCACTTAGGATGTCTGTAGGATACCGTAACAATTGGCTTATCACCCTGCTCAAGCTCTATGACGTGCTCAAATCCCCTATCAGGAGATCTACCTGGTGGTATATCACTAAACACTTTGGTGTGTTTAGTCAGCAAAGACTGAATCTCAACTGGATACTCCTTCTGCTACTTAGGAACCTCGGGCATCACCAATATCTCTGTTGCCCACTGAACCTGATCATGCCATAGTATCCTCTCCATTCTCCTCAAAGAGACTGTCCTCAATCCACCATCTGATATAGCTCTCAGGACATGTTTCTTGCCATCCGCCTCAAACGTCATCTCCATAGTGCGAAGATTGAGAGTAAACTCTCCAATGGAATGACGCCACTTCATACCGAGGACTACATCCATGTCCCCCATGTTGACCACATAAAACTCGGCCTGGAAATCATAATTACTTGATAGTTAAGTTGGGGATTCTCCTCTTACAGGTGATGACAAATCCATCTGCAACTCTAACCTTGAACCCCTTGAACTCCTCAGTTTTGAGTCCCCTCCGTGCTACTAGGCCTTCATCTATGAAATTATGTGTGGCCCCTGTATTGAGCAAGGTAATCACTATCTCTCCCTCCAATACTCCGCTCATCCTGAAGGAACCTTCTTTCTGAATGGTAGAAAGATGTGCTGTAGGAACATCGTCATCCTGAGCATCCTGCACCTTCTTTGCTGCACTCTCCACATCACTCTCCTCCCTATCACTCTGCTGCTCTGAATGCTTTGAAGCCGTCTCCTTAGCAAAATAATATTCCAACTGCTTCGCTTGCCCCTTCATCGGGCACTTATGGTTTGGATCCCATGGACCCTTGCACTTAAAGCACAACTTCTTCCTCCTGTATTCATTCAAAGCATCATCATCCAGTCATGGTGTTGGTTTCTTCTGTGGAAAGGTGTCCCGATGATGTGAAGGCATCTTATCCTTTCGTGGAGGAAAAGGTTTGGAGACATACTTATTCTTAGGCACTGCAAACTCCATACTCTATGCCTTCTTGATGGTCTCCTATAGTGATGGTGGGTCAAATGCCTTCACCCATCCCCTGAGTGGTTCCATTAGTCCTTTAGTGAATAGGACTATGAGTCTCCTCTCGGATATGCTGGGAACCATCACACTGATCCTCTGGAACTCTGAAATGTACACCTCAAGTGACCCGTATTGCTTCAGTTGTGCCAACTCTCTAAACTGTTATTCTGGGTCCTTGGTGTCGAATCTCTTGATGAGTCTGTTAGTGAACTCATCGTATGTGGTAATGAGATTGTGGCCTAGGGTGACCAACCCGTGATACCACCCCTCGTGAGCTAACTCGTCCAAGTGTATGGTAGCAAAGTTAAGAGCTTCATCCTCCGGCATAGGCTTAAGTGTCAGATAATTGTCCAATTTCTGCACCCAAGCTCTTGCTAAAACCTTGCCACTCCCGTCAAATCAATCCATCGGGACTTTACTCGATGCATGCTGGTAGTCCTTGTTAGCTCTAGGTGCTCTATGATCTCCTCTACCACCCATAGCTCCCCTCTGTCTTTGCTAGTTCATGAACTACTCAAATGTCAACATGTCTCTGATATCTGGAGGAAGGGTCAGATATTCTACATTTTGTATCCTAATATCCTCTGCCATGGGGATTTGAACCTTTGGTTCCTGATTAACTGGTGCTTCCTCTCTGCGTGGAAAGGTAGGTTGAAGAGGTCTAGGAATCGATCCTGGGGTGGTTCTGGTGCCATGCACACTACTCTGACTGCATGTCCACTACCCTGGCCTGCATGTCCACAATTGCCATTGTTTGAAGTTTGAACCACTGCCCTCACTAGTGTGTGTTGTATCAGTGTGTACTATCGGAATCCCCTGGTTGAATTTCCCAAGTAGTTGGGACATCATATCAAGCATAATATCGAATTTCTTTTCTGTTTTGGTGTTAGGACTCTCTATCTGATCCGGTCCTTTGTTTTTGTCCCCCATATTACCTATGATACTATCATTGTCACTCGAAGAGTTCCTATGCATGCCCAAAATACTTGAAACTGTTTCACCCTCTGGAATCTCAGGTGGGTGCCACTGTTGAGTGTCTCTAGCATAAACAATCGGATGTGTAAAGACAACCTTCCAATCACTCATAAAAACTGAAACATAGGCTGGCAAGATGCACCAGCTCTGATACCACTGAAATAATCCACCCCCTTATATGTTTTATAGTGTTCTGAACTGGGTCTGATTTCTTTCATTGTTTGAATGAGTTTTCTATGGTTAAGTTGTAACCTGCTTGTGTTTTGGTGTTGTTTTCATAACATAACATACATGCATGCATATATTTTGCAAAATACACGAAATGGAAAATACCTAGTTGCTCTATTTCATTTATAATGCATTATAAAGCATATCTAAACAATACCCATATGACGGAATGTCGAAAATATGAAGAAACCAACATACCCATTTCGCTGTCCAAGAAATACAAGGCTGGAAATGACTGTCACAGCAATGCTAGGTGTCTGAACCCTCACAAATCAACAATGCCAAGTATATGTTCCCTGATACAGTATTACAGTCACAAATGAAAGAACTACAGCCCATAAGGAGTGAGAAATGAATCCCAAATGCATGTACTAGATCCTATGGAGATACCCACGACGTCCCTAGTGAAGTACGGCCTGCCTGGAGTGCTGGAGCAGCGAATAACACTTCATAACAGCCTCTAAACTCTGCTGCAATACCTCTGTTCAATCTGCACTATCTCAACACCAAACTAGAGGGATAAAGACAGCCCCAAACGCCTACAAACACTATGACATCTGCTGTTTGGTATGGCCTGATATAGGGCAGGTACGGCCACCAAATAAAGATCTAAGCACCTCAAAACTCCTCAAAATTGCAGTCCATCATTTGCATTGTGATCTCTAATACCCTTCTTCAATTATGGTGACCAAACTCGGATGATCTCTCGATGTAAACACCTCCGTGACAAAGCTCAGAGTCTCCAAACTGTATGAAATGAAGCACAAGTACATCCACTGAGTATGACTGCTCTCAAGCACTCTTAGATGATCTCTCACACCCGCGGAATGCTGCTATTGATAGAGGATTTCGTCTCCAAAAGCCAAAATGGTTTTCTGAAACCCTAGTCTCTTTGCAGAGCCAAAATATCATAAATTGCAATAATAAAGAATGAAGCTCTTTCTTTTCAGTTTAGCTTTTATATTTTTCCCCTAGAGGATCAACCACATGAGAGCAAATTAAAATATTTGAAATTCACTTTATTATTCTCCTTGAGGCGTCCAAGTCCTTAAGTGACTTTATTTGCATTTTTTCACCTTTTTACTTAGTCACCACATCCATATTATAAAGTCCAAATATTAAATATAAAGTATTAACTTACGGACTTTAATATGAAAGGTCAAATGGACTCGGAATTACATGAGCTATAGACCGTTGGAAAGGTCTCATCAAAACGCTCCATCTCCAATCTTGAATTTCCCAAAATGGCCGAAACCCTAACTTACTAAAAATAGTAAGTTCTCCGAAACCATCCATCCAAATTCCCAAAGTTCCCTATCCACATTGGTTAGTCTACGGGAACCAAGTATAGACTAACACTGCCTAGGAAAGGGGACATTACATGTATTTACCTACAAATGTCATTTGGATTTTGATTTTCGACTTACCTTTTGCAATTCTCCAACTTGCAATTATATGTTAATGGCTTGTTCAGAAGTGGTTGATGTTGTAAGAGGTAATTGTAGCACATGAAAACCTGCACCTGATTAACAAGATTCAACAAGCACCTAATATGCTAGGATTAGTTTATGAAAGTGTCAGGTTTCAAATTCTTAGAATCAGATTGCAGTACATCAGAATCAGTAAGAATTGTAAACACATATTTGGCCAGTAGCCAAATCATTCCATGCTAATAACACCTATCTCTATAGAGAAGTTGAAGTCTTTCGTTTCCAATTGATACAGACAAGTTTTACATTGAACTCTATGGGTGCAAATACACAAGAGTTCTACATAGGCTATAGACACTTGACAAAAGCAGCATGTTGTATAAATATTTTGAGGTTTAACTTCCAAATATGGTATGTTTCTCATATTGTGCACGAGTAGTTGTGCTTGCACTTGCACTTAAGCCTCAATCAAAACTGTGCAAACCATACTTCCATTTCATTACATATAGAAAATCCCACATCCTTCAATTGCATTATCATTAGACTACACGATGCCATCCCTAGCCAAAACAAAAGGCTTTACTTGGACATTCAAGGTAGTTGATTTTAAGCAATGCATACCTTATGTTTAAAGATCTGAACCAGATAACATCCTAGCTGTATGTGAAGTATGCATATAACAATGATGCAATCTATAGCAAAGGGTTATAATGAAAGAAGAAAGAAATAAGTACGTTATCATTCATAGACAACCAAAATCAGAATATAAGTTTGTTCTGGACTCTGTTGTAATTTCAAATTTGGGTTCCAATTGAATAGCAAAACCACAAATAATGCTTGGAAATTGAAAGAGAGTTAGCTTCCAGAGAGAGGATTGGTAGGACTAGAAGGAGAGTGGTGTTCTTATTTGTTTGCTGGTTGTGAGGAAGTTCAATTGAAGAGACTGAGGAGTACTCACTGTTGGGTTTCTGCAGGTGGTGAACTTGAGGAGTTGTTCTTAGACATGTCATTATGTAGGTTGGGGTTGTTGAATTTGCAAGGGCATATTTTCTCATACTTTCCCCATAATTGGATAGAGGTGTTGCATGTCATTTTGCAAGTCTTAGTACATGTATAACAAGCTATTGTTGAAGAAAAAACTGAGATTCATGTGTAAAGAGGTTGCCTATGAATCTTGTGTTGCAAACGATTGATCTCTAGTTAGGGGAGACTTTCTCAAAGTGTTACTAGAATCAATTGCATGTATATCTTCCCTGTGTAATAAATCAAATCTGATTTAGTGTTAAGTTGATCCTTGTGCAAAGACTGAATCTGGGAAGTTGCATGTGTCTAATTGAGTTGTTGCAATCTTTGTGTGAGTTGGGGATTAAATCTGCAAAGTTGAAATCTTGTGTGTTTATTTAAGTGTTTTCTGCAAGGACAAGATCACCATTCATTGGGCCTCCTATCCTTGACTACATCATGACCTCACTTAAAGAATCAAAGGACATGATGCTTTTCTTTGTATTAAAAATTAAATTTATTTGGATAAACTGTCAATGTGAAAATAGGAAATTTACTGTTAGCACTTAAAAACTGTGGGAGCAAGTTAGAGGAAAACATGTTCTAGCTTTAAGAATGCACAATGAATCCTTTGGTGTTTGAGCTTGATGGTTTATAAATTTCTATATCTATGCCTGTTAGGCTGATCTCATGAAGAAATAAAAATCAAAGAAACACATGTTCATTTAAAGCATCTACTTTTATCGTAGGCAATGTTATTCTTATCTCGGTAAGGTGTCCCATTGTTAAATAAGTAGCAACCCCCTGAATGTTTGCTCTTGGGCCAAAATTTGTTTACTTAGTATTTATTGGAGAGGAAACATATAATGAAATGACCCTAAGCAAATATGATCCATATGACATCTTTTTCTTGGATTAATGTCTAGAATTTATCTGGCATGTAGTTTGGCCTTCCGGTTACATGGTCATATGGGCAGCAGCATGGTCTAGACTTAGACCAGCTATCAGAATTATGGAGTCGTCAACCTGCCAAGCTTGCTGGTCAACACAAAAAGGTACTAATGAAAACTTAAATTGTTGGATTATCTAGAATAGAAGGAATGCGCTTAATGATCAATAAAGTTGACACTAATTTTTATTTGGAAAGTACTTTACAATTTTTTCTCTATATTAAAGTTTCATGTTGTTATGGAAAAGGGCTAGTTTATTTCTTGTTTTATGTTCAATCACAGCATCTAGGGTTGAAATTATTATCCTTAACTATATTACTGCAGAATGATAGTTTTAATGGCATAATCTTTCATGGAATAATGGTAGGACAATCTTGTTCAAATGGGACCTTAACCAATATTGAATATTGTCATATAATTAGAAATGGGACAAAATTATCTTTCAAGTGTATTACTGTTTACATGTAACATGTGGTTCTTTGGACTCTAAGAGAGCACTTGTATGTCTATAAATTCATTTTTTTATTATTATCTTGAAACATGATATGGATAACATGCTTAAAGAAAGACAGAAATATCAAATATAGCATAGTCACACTCATACTCATAGTCATGTAGCATGTCATATGGTAGAGTTTTGTCAAACTCGTAGATTTCAAAAACCTTACACGGATTGAGAGATGAGTGTTTTTCAATGTAGTTCCTATATATCATATACTATTAGGTGAAATAAACCCAACATTTCATGTTGTTCTTGTATATCACATACCCATATGTCAAATAAAACCAAGAATTAATTTAGAGCCTGTGTATTGAATGTCCCCTTCACAAGCATAAGTGTTTGGTGGAGACCCTTAGCCTATTTTAATTCCCGTAGGCTAATTGGAATTTTGGTAAGGGTATTATTAATTAATTAAATTAAGTTGTCTTAAATTATCGTTTTATTGACAACTTATATTTAATTAATTGTTTTAGTAAGGTTGAACATTTGATTATAAAGTGACTTATTTCGGGGTTCAAAAAGCAAATTAAAATTAAAAGTCACTTTATGGGGGAAATAAAATCATAGTTCCACGGAGTTTCGGGGACGCGTTTCGGGTTCGGGGACGGCAGGGGACGCGTTTCGGGTTCGGGGACGGGGGGGGGGCCTAAATTTGGGGACGGCGGGGGACGACAGCGGGGGGGGCGGCGGGGGAGCGGTGCGCTGAAATACATATAGTACTTGAAAAATTAGTTATAAAAAGATGTATAACTGTAGAAGTCTATAAGTTGTATAAATTAGTTATAAATTAGACAAGTATGCAAAATGTGGAAGCATAGACAAGGCACATGAATTGTTTGACAGAATGCCTTAAAGAAATGTGGTCTGAAAGATCCCTGATGGATCCCTTTGCTGAAATGAAGTGCTGTTTTTTTGTGATTTAATTTGTTTTATGATTTTTATTATTTTTTTGTTTTCTTTCAGACTAGAGAGGAGATGCAGAAGGGGTTTCAGTTTTCTCGAGATGTGTATTTGCCAAGATGGCAAATAGAAATACATACAGCTGCAATCTCAAATAAAAATGGACTAAAAATAAATATTAACTGATAGAAAGATAACACATGAGAAATTGAGGCACATACCCATCAGATCTGTATTTTATATTCAATGGAAGCCTGGTTTGCAACCCTACTTGCATACAAAGGCAATATTGGCCTAGAAGAGGCTATACATGCAACTGAGAATGAAGGATCTGAAGAATAAAGCTGATTTAGCACTGCTGCAACCTTAGATCTGCAATAACATGCCCTGGAATCTGTCCAATGATGCACAAATGAAGACCCAGAGTAGGCCTCCCACAAACAAGAACTGGGTTGTCGTCCAATTCACCAAAATCCTTGAGAGTTTTCGTTCCCAAGAGTCTGAATGCTGCTGCCCCCTTCCACAGAGTTCAGAGCTGCCATGAAGCTTCAAAAGATATGCAAAAGATGCATCCAAAAAGCACTTCAAAGTCACTTTATGCCTTTCCCAAAGTGGGCGTCCACTTTAGGGTTCCAAAAGGGATCAAAATTAAGAATCTTTAAAATATTCTTTTATTAATGAAGTCTTCACAAGTTGGGCGCCCAAGTTGAGGGCCCAACTTCATTATTAAAAGACCACTTTTTAAACACAACGTTGTGTCAACTAGGTGGGGGTCTTTTTAATAACTTATTAATATAAAGTGACATGTTATTCACTTTATTTTATTTATTTTTATTAAATATTAAAGCCACACTTTAATATTCAATAATTATTCCAATTCCATCACCTAGCCATCCTGAACTAAGAACTGCTGTAGCCCACGCCACTAGTGATGTCGCCACGTGTCATGCCAACTGACAGTGCCCCTAAAATGTAGGGATACCTCCTAAAAAATAGGGAATTCGACCAAAACTCCAAAATTGCTCCTGGAGGTCCCCTGATGCCTCCTGGTCAACTCTCGGTCAAACCCTAAAAAATAGGAACCCTTCCTAAAAAATAGGAAACTGTCACAAACTGTCTGGAAAGGCCCGTAAAGCTCTGTGCCAAGCTACACTGCCTCTGGATAGGTCCCCTAACCACTCTGCTGACCTACGGGAACCCGGATAATAGGTCAACTCTCATGTCTCTGCTAGACAGCGCTAAAGAGGGGACATGACAGTCTCATGGACTGCAATGATTGCAGGATATGCACAAAATGGATATGTTGAACAGGCTTTAGAAATTTTAAAGCAAATGCAATTGGCTGGTGTAAAGCCAAATTCCACAACTAACATAGACATGTATGCAAAATGTGGAAGCATAGACAAAGCACGTGAACTGTTTGACAAAATGCCTCAAAGAAATACATCGGCAAAACTGGGGGACGGCGGGGGACGGCAGGGGACGGCAGGGGGACGGCGGTGGGATGGCGGGGGATGGTGGGGACGTTTCCCAGAAGTCTCCCCGTCTCGGAAACGGGGAGACGTGGGGACGGCTGTATTTTAGGGGGGGGACGCGTCCCCGTGGAACTAGGAATAAAATATAATTTCTCGAGTGCTCTAAAAGGGAGTATAAAAGGAGGTTGTAAAAAGAGAAATTCATATTCTTGGCATTTCATTTTCTAAAACCTTAGTTGTGGAGATTGAGCATTTTGTTCAACTTTCATTTCTAGGATGAAAACTCTATGGTGAAGATTGGCTTCAAGGACGGAAACCCTCCTAGCCAATTTGTGGTAGATTCATACGGGATTCATGGTTGTGCTTATTGTTTGGAATTTACGGAGATTTGTGCTGAAGAGTTAAATATCATTCCAGTTTTGTGTTTCGATTTCCTAAAGATCTACAAGTGGAGATTTATCGAGGAAGATTTGCAAGCAAATAATTTTGTCTATTCATTGAAGAGATTGATTTTAAGTGCTGAAGGTATATTTTTCTAAGTAGAAATTATAGAAAATTTACACTGGAAATTATTCCAAGTTTGAAATTGGAATTTATATTTATTTTATTGCTGGCTTATTACTCCAAGACTAGTCGCACCCTTTATTGTTGGCCATATAAGCTAAGTGGCTGTACCAAACAACTGTACCACATTAAAAAAGGGTGCATGAGATTTGAGGAAGTTGTGGGAGTATTGAAACAAAGCGATTCCTGTATTTGAAGTTTGTGGAGTCTTCCACATCAACCGCCACTTTGTTTAGGCAGCGATTAAGTGGAAGGATTTGTGCTGAAGAGTTAAATATCATTCCAGTTTTGTGTTTCGATTTCCTAAAGATCTACAAGTGGAGATTTATCGAGGAAGATTTGCAAGCAAATAATTTTGTCTATTCATTGAAGAGATTGATTTTAAGTGCTGAGGGTATATTTTTCCAAGTACAAATTATAGAAAATTTACATTGGAAGTTATTCCAAGTTTGAAACTGGAATTTATATTTATTTTATTGCTGGCTTATTACTCCAAGACTAGTCGCACCCTTTATTGTTGGCCATATAAGCTAAGTGGCTGTACCAAACAACCGTACCACATTAAAAAAGGGTGCCTGAGATTTGAGGAGGTTGTGGGAATATTGAAACAAAGCGATTCCTTTATTTGAAGTTTGTGGAGTCTTCCACATCAACTGCCACTTTGTTTAGGCAGCGATTAAGTGGAAAGAAAGGGAAGTGAGGAGTTTTAGGGGAAGTCATGGGAGCTGGAAACAACTTGGTCTAAGGCTGGCTGCATTCATATTAATATATGTACGGTCTATTTCAGCTGTTGTTATTCATTGCATCAATATTAGCAGCTGTTAATTGTATTGATTCAGTCCCATTCACAAGATTTTAGACTTCTTTTTGAGGTACTATGGAATGTATAATTCTATATCTGCTTTCTTAAGGTTAGAACACTTTGTTCCAGCACTGTATATGAATGGAAATTATGATCAGCAATACAGTAATTAATTTATATCCGCATACAGCATTGTTAGTGTTTAATCTATTCACTGTTATATTTACACTATGTTGTTAGGAAGATTTTGTTTCAAGATTTTGATATAATGGGCATTTTTTCAAACATTTGTTAAAGTACACAAAATTTAAGCTTGGAACCTTACAGTGATATTAGAGCTAGTTTTCCTGTCAGCCTGTTGGCAATTTGTTAGCTTGATGCAAAAGAACAATTCATATGCAGCCTAGTGAAAGAGCTAACAGGTATTATCAAGGGAATTTGAAAAGAGGTCAGTTTAATTTTCCGAAAAATCCAGAAGGATTTTTTTTTTCAGATTTACAGGTTGAAGAAGAGGAAGAAGAAACGATGGCTAATAGAGAAAGAAGAAATGAAAGTATAGTGGAGAATTACTTCTTAAAGGAAACATTAGTAATAGATATTAAAATAATCAAATCAGGGTTGGTAACCACATAAATAGTATCAACATAAATCAATAATTCAATTATTCAATCCTTAAGTCGATTCATACTTAGGGTTGTCTATTATATGTTAATCTTATTCATTTTCAAACCTTAGTGGAGATGGGGTACTTTCTCTTGTTAGGTTGCATGAATCATCCTTTATGGGTAGTGCCTTTGTATGATGTGACACATGCCCATTCCACCTTAGGTCTTACTAAGTGCCCTTGTATGATGTAACATACGCCCATTCCACCGCAGGTCTTACTTATTGCCCTTGTATGATGTAGCATACGCCCATTCCACCGCAGGTCTTATCCATTGCCTAAGTATGATGTAACATGGTCCATTCCACCGCCGGTCTTATCTACCTTTCGAGGTATTAATGCTGCTTCTTCCTAACAAGTCTACCTCCAATCTCTCAATGTGTTCTATGATCTTATATCATGGGTTTGTTTCTAAGGACCTTGCCTTCATTACATAAATCAAGTATGATTACTCTTATTTGGAGCTTAGTCCTAATGATGATGGATTCTTTTATATATGTAGTTGGATTATCTTTCCTATCTCGTGATCTTATGGATCACGAGATGGTATATTGATTATATAGTTCCTCTATGAGAACTTGTCATCATACCATCTCATGGTAAAGCTCCATTCATTAAATATCATTTAAATAGAGATGAATCATTAAGACATTATTTTTTGATTATTCTTTAAAGGACTATGTCCATTCTATTACCATAGATATTCTTGTTGTTGTTATATTTATATCAAAATTGCATTCAACTCATAAATATTATTCAGAAAATATCTTGCTTGCTGGTCAATAGACTTTATTTCCTTCCATTTCTGCCATATATTTTATTTACTTTTCTTTGTCCCTTTTTATCATCTCCTTATTTCCCTTTTATATATCTTCCAAGGGTTTTACTGTGGGTAAAAGGATATACCCTTTCCAACGGTCGCTACTGTTGCCTTTTCTAACATAATAGTTGTTCATTGGATATTAATTAATATGTTCCGTATTATTTGCTGCCTTAAACATAGGACTGCCTATAATCTTAAGCGTTGCCTTTAAATAATATATATACTTACCTTGTGACATTTGCTACTTGCAATAAAGCATATCATTTTACAATATTATTTATATATGGTTATAATAATATTTAAATTACCAATATTTGTATTATTATATAATATTGATAATATTTAATATTTCTTTTTATATTGATAATTATAATTTATATTATTATATAATAATAGTAATGTATAATATTTGTATTTATATTGATAATTATATTTGTTATTTATATTTAATGATATATATTATATATTATATTTGTATTTAAAATACATTTATTATTATATTTATATTATTATAATAAATGATTATAATAATATTTAAATTATTAATATTTACATTTATAGTTATTTATAAATATAGTATATCGGTTAATATATTATATTTAACATATTTATAGATAATATCATATAATATTATATATATTTATTAATGGACTATGGCGGGGATATTTAACATGACATTTTAAATCTTTAATTTAAACAATGCCTTAATATCGGCACACGATAGGTTGACTGGAATTGGAGGATGGGTTGATATTGCTAACACTTTGGGATACTTCCATCCCCTCATGATATCCGGGTGTGATGATAGGATGGTATGGGATCCGGGTGGAGGCATGTTTGACATGCCATCTCATTGGAATATTGATGAATTGTCTCACATTCCCAATGAATACATCAGAGTGGCGCAGTGGAGGTTTGGAGGCTTGTGGTTATACTTCGAGGATCACATCTCTCATCACATGTTCTTCGAGACTTCGGGTTGGACTTGCTATTGTTTCTCAGGAGGTGGCACCTTGAGAGCATTGGAGGTCAAGACACTTGTGGTTGCAAGCATGTTTCTTGGAGGATGCAACCACCAGTGGAAGTTTGTATGGTCGCCTGGCATGCGAGCAAATGGAGATACATGTATCTCACAGCATACACACTTGCCATTGCTTGAGGACAAGCAATTTCGGGGAGGGAGGAATTGTCATGTCCCTTTCTCCGGAATGGTCACCATCTAGGGTTTGTTTGCCATTTCCAACCGACTTCAAGGTATTGGGAGAGGTTGGGTTCCATCATAGATGCTGTCACTTCACTTTCAAATATTCTTTCATAAGTACATGGCCTTGGGCGAACCATTTTGCTATATACTTGGCGCTCCATATGGATCACAATATTCCCTAATAAAATAATTAATTCCTAGCGCTTGAGAAAAGAGGAAATAATACCAATATAATTTGTCTTGGCGCCTAGGAAAGAGAAGGATGGTCAGCCCTAGGATATGATGCCTAGGTTAGCCTCTTTTGAGGAGATATCAATAAAACAATAAAAGGAACAGCCAGGTCGACCAGCAGGGTGAAGGAGACAAGTTATGTATAAATAAGAGGTTCTTTGGCACTTCAAATCCATCAATCATTCATCATTCGAACAAGCATCTTGGAGAAAAGACCTAGAGACGAAAACCTCTAGTCTTAGTGGAGAAGTTGGACGAAACCCTAGCTTCTTCAAAGGGAGAATTCCATAACAGGAGTTCAAGTGGGCTAACAATATCCAAGGCAGATTTCACATCAGCTAGAAGAGCATTCATGATGGGCGAATCTCCTAGGGAAGGGGTGAAATGCATTTGAAGAGAAATTACCATCCATTTTTAGGTATTCTTGGACTGCTAGGGTTGGAGCAGGGCAGATTCAATACAGCAGAGAAGTAGTCTTAATACACCTATGCGGTAGGCTCCTCTTGGGCGAATTGAACCAGCATTTAGGGTTCTTTCCCTTCGTATGGAAGCACCATCATTGTGAGCATTTGTTTATAGATTGTGGTGTGTATAAGCTGAAGTGTAAGACTGAGTTATAACAGCAATAAGTCTGATTATATTTGATATCATTTTCATAACTTATAGCGGCATACATTTCATATTCATTAATAAGGGTTTCTATGGTGCGAATCATGTTCTGTCAATATTGTCATTTGCAAGTTACTTCCTTTCCATTTGATATTGTGATTGCAATGTTTTATGAGTCTTAATCTGCTGAAATAAGAAAGATCAGAACTCAGACCAAGGGTTAGGACAGATTATTTAAGTGCAGAAATTCAGACCAAAACTAGGGTTTTGGTGTAATATTCATTTGGGATATTACAACTTGGTTTTTCAAATCAGTCATATATTTCCGACCCTTGTTCTTGATGGAGATTGTATTCTTTTTCCAGTTGTGGTCGGCTCTAGTTGCTACCAGCCAACCCTGACCCAACAATGCATTGTACGCTTTCTTTTATAATAAAATGACCACAAAATTCAACAGAAATACTTGGGTTCCTATAATTACCTTTTGGCCGATTAAAACACCAAGTACCTTAATACCAGTTGTGGTCGGCTCTAGCTGCTACCAGCCAACCCTGACCCAACAATGCATCATACGCTTTCTTTTATAATGAAATGACCACAAAATTCAACAGAAATACTTGGGTTCCTATAATTACCTTTTGGCCGATTAAAACACCAAGTACCTTAATACCGTGTTGATCTGCACCCACCAGTTGAAAAGTCGGGGGCTAGAGAGTCGGCTTACCCATACATCTCTAAGTATCTTCTGTGTAATGTCCCCTTTCTAGTGGAAACACTTAAACCTGAATCTGATTCAAAGTGATTCTCAAAGAGACATTAGAAACGTTAGAGATCAATAAATTTCAATGATAAGATCAAATAAGATCAATGATAATATAAATATATCATTTCCTTGTTAAATGATTATTCATTTCATGATTGTCATTCACTATTGATGACTATTCTATACTATATTCTATAAATATATTAAGGCAAATATTAAACATAATTCAAGATTCATATTCTTCCCTCTTATTCTTCATCAAGGAACTAGGCTTTACATGTCAAGGGCGCATGGAGACCATCCCAGACCCAGCCTTGGGGAACTACGTCCCAGCCTAGGGGTTTTAACACGGGTGGAATTACTCTGCCCCTCCCTCACAATACCAACATTCCTTTAAGGATGAAGTAATAGGAGTAACCAGAAGTACGATTTTGTATTCTAATATTCTTCTGTACTGTTAGGGCGGATATTAAACATAAGGCAAGATCCATATCTCCCCCTCTTGTTCTTAACCAAGGAACTAGGCTTTAGGGCGCATGGAGACTATCTCAGACCCAACCTTGGGGAACTATGTCCCAGCCTAAGGGCCTATTCACGGATGGAATTACACTGCCCCTCCCCAAAGTACCTAACCATTCTTTTAAGGATGAATCAATAGAGGTGATTGGAAATATGATCTCTTATGCTAATACCCCCTTGTACTATAGATTATATGAATAAAAGATGTTTGAGAATTTTACTTGAATGATGATTTGAATGAGTGTCAATGTTCTTTGTTGAGATGATTCTTATTTGATGGTTGTGTATGTGAGATGAGATTTGATGAGGGTAAGATAATCAAACGAGATGAGATGATTTCTGAATAATGAGGTATTCCTATGAGATTGTTCAATGACTGATCGCTATATTGAAGTGTAGGTTGATTCCCTGAAATAGATGATATTATATTTGAATTCACTCTTGATTGATGCTGAGATCAAATGATATGTACTGCTGATTGGATATGAATGAATTATGTTTTGAATGGTTGGTGATGATGATATGAGATGATATGTCTTCTTATTCATTATGAATATTCCATGATGATTCATTGCTGATCAGATAGATGTTGTGTGTTTTATGGAGGATGGATTGCTTTGAATGCTGTGATCGACTGATGGATTGAAGGATAATTCAATGAATTGTTTTTATGATATCAAATGAGATCTGATTGGATAATGTGAATTTAAGATATCATTTAATACTGAGATGTTATGATGCTGCTGATGAGATTCGATGCGATGAGATTTGATTACTGAATCTATCTTCCTTGAGCTTGGTCGCTGATTTGATCGATATTCAGTGGTTTGCTGCTCCTAATATATATATATATATGGATTGCTGATGTTGCTGCGATGTTCTGTATGCTTCCATTGTATTGAATGAACTTCCTTGACTAATCGACGTCACTTATTGGTCTTGGATCGCTGCTTGTTTTCATTCACCGTTTCTCTTATAAGCACCGGGCCTTGTAAATCTTAATTGATCATTGGTAAGGATTATTAGTGTATACATATCATTGCATAGATCGTTATCTTATCTTTATTGTCTATCGTGGCCTGTCTGATATAACCGCTGCTGTTCATGTGCATTGCTGTAGCATTATGATGAATAGCTGAGATGAGATCGGATGACAAGATGAGATGCTTTGCTGGCTGATTGATAGCTGATGAGGAGATCATATTGTTGATGCTAAACCCTAGATGATCCATGCCGTTTTCATCGACCACTCTTATATTCTGTGGAGAGCTGTGTTCTTACCAAGAGACATCGCTTTATGATTGCTCCCTTCAACCATCTTAAGCGCCTTACCATAATCGTGTAAAAGTAGTTATCACTGTTTATAGAATTGTTCTGCTCATGTCATTGGCGGATCTCTTACCTTAGACGCTAATGATTAATGGATCATCTTATAGGTAAGTCAATCGCTGACTTTATAATGTTTGAATATTAGTATTATTAATATTCATATTTTATTTATATATATTTAGAATAATAGTTAATTATTATATTTGTTATTCATATATTACATTTAATAATATACTATATGATTATTATTATTGTGATAAAATTGATAATATTTATATATGATCATTTATATATAAATATATAATATTTACTTTATTATTTAGATATATTATTTAATGTAAATGTATTCGATTTGATCATTCATATCTTTAATTTGAATGATTAAAAGACATAATTGATTTAATTAGAATTTATCGATATGGGGACATGACATTCTGGAAGTATGTTCACACTAGACCCGCCATCAATAATTGTATCGGTGAGATTTTTTCCAAGATCTCCATATTTACCATTGTTTGTTTCTTTGTTGTGATAATTGTTAATAACATGGGATAAATTACTTGGTCGCCCAATAGCAGAGGTTCAGTTATTGTGTCTTCATTCTCGTCAAACTCCAAATTGACTGTAGCATGCACCATCTTATTCTTCCTCAATACAATAGCATTTCGGACTTCCGTAAGACATTGTAATAAATCCACTACTTTAATTGGTACAGTAGTTTGAAGTACTTGTCGTGTAATATTTTTCTCAGAGTGTAATTGATTTGTTATCGTATTGGCGTTTGCATGTGAGTGGCGTCGTTCATTATCCATAGTTTTCTCCACTTTAGCTCTTGCTTCATGAGATCTTGCTTGTTCTATACGTGGGTCCAGGTACACAACCTTTTTTGCTTGGGCTCGAGTAACGGACAATACTTCATTTTGCCTTTCAACATCAATCAGGTGGATGCTGGCCTTTTGCTTTGGGCATCCAATGTCTTCATGGTCTCCAGGTCCACACCATTTGCACAATAATGGCACTTTGTCTTGCTTGTTCGGGTACTCTCTCACAAAGTGTCCCCATTCGTTACATTGTTGACACTATATGATCAAACATCATTTAGGGTCGTACTGTATTTGACTTTGACCTCTGCCTCTTTGATTTTGATAACTGCCTGGAGATGCATTCTATGGCTTTGATGGAGTGGATTGCTCTCCCTGTGTGAAGAGTACTTGTGTATTCTTGGTCTTCAAGTTATACAGGCACTCTTTTATCTAATGACCCATAACTTGGCAAATCTCACAAAATAATTCTTTGGGACAGTTACCTTTGGTGTAACCTTCACTTTTGTATTCAGTACACCAAAGTTTAGTGGATTCTTTGTTGGTTTCTTTCTTCGCCTTCAATTCTTTCATCATCTGAAACATGTCCCTTCGGAGTGCTTGTACCGTTTGTGATGTTCCCAATAGGATTTGCCCTAATTTTCTGCAATTAGTTTTCTGAATTCTGCCCTAGACTTCAGCACTTTAGTTTTCTGCTTAAAACCCTAGAATCTGCTGTGAAAATCAGACTTGAAGCAAAATATGAATTCACCACGTAATATGCCTTTGAATCAATGCAAATTATCATCAACAAATTCGCCCAAGTGCACATATGATTTATAGCATGATTTGTCAAGACATTATGATAATAACATGGCATGAACATATAAAATCCGTACTCCTGAAACTGTATATAATTTTGATCTGCTCTGATTATAATATCTACCGCAATATAAAATGCTCATACAATAGTATCCAGAAGGGCGAATTAGCCCAGCAACATATAACCTTGTTCAAGGAACAAGTACATACCAAATATCATAAATATGAACCAAGAGGTAGTGTAAAAACCCTAGGCGCAGCTGTAGGTATGGAATTGGACTGCCTTATGATGAATTGCTGGCCTGCTATGAAGTCGCTCTTGATTGTAAGTGTTCTTCTCCCAGTTCGCTTCACAATTATGCATATAAACCCTCCCTTAAGATGCTCGGTTATGCCCTAGGGAGAGCGCCATGTCTCTAGCTCTTCAAGCTGATATCAATGAAGTCCAAAAGAATGCTTCTCCAAGCTGATATATATTTCTGCTCTGCAAAATTTGCTCCAAACAATTAAGTGCAAGTGAACTCCCCTGGTGGAATTCTCCCAATGAATGTGAATGGGGTCATCACCATTCAAAGTGAGGGGCCATCTCCTCAATGCTAGGCAAAGGACTGAAATCCTTATGCTAATCTGTAGAAATCAGAAGTGAATTAATGCTTGATTCATGCTTTTGAAGTGCTAAACAACCTCTTATTTATACCCAACTCTACCTCCTTTTCCTTGCTGGCCGACCATGCATAAAAAAGCAATTTTTAAATTATTACTCTTCCTCTCTATAGGGCCGACCTAGGCATATGAGGTTTTGGCGCCCAAATCAATGCAAAATAAAGGATATTATTTTATTAATTTCTTCTCCAAGCGCTAAGGATATTAGTAATGGTATTATGTCATATCCCCATCGAGTGCTTGGTTAAGGAACATGATACTTCATCTATGAGCGCCTAGGAGAGGTATATGATTAATGTTTGCTTTTTGCCCTAGTGGATAATAATTCTCCGTGATGATGTACTCCTTGAGGCAAGATATCCATTCGAAGGGGCCCAAGATATAAAGGACATCATCCATGATGAAGTCAATAAGTATGATGAACTCCATGACCCTATGATCTTGATGAAGCATCCGTATGAAGGTAACCCAAGTGTAATGATGATGAAATCCAAAGTCCCGCATGAATGCATATGAAAGCTCCGGAGGAAGCAGATCATCCCAAGCCAAGTACCTATGAGGGTGAAGTGATATCATCCGTACATCATGTGAAGTGAAATGATAGCCCCGATGGTGAAACCCAACCTCTCTCAATACCTCGAATCCATTGGAAGGTGCAACAATGTACAAGATAGTGACCATTCTAGAGCAAGGGACATGACACCGTTCCTGATTCATTGTCGCTGTTGTCATCTGAACTTCCATCTTCCTCTGTTTTTCTTTTGCTATGGGAGGACATTTTGTGTAATGTCCCCGTTTAGTGAGAACACTTCAACCTGAACCTGACTCAAAATTGAGTTCTCGAAGAAATATTAAAGATCATTAAATGTTAATGATAAGATTAGATAAAGTTGATGATAATAAAAAAATCATTATTTACTTGTTAAATAATTATTATTCCCTGCTTATCATTTTAATTATCTTTGACTTCATATCCTATAAGTGATGCAAAGTGATCATGATGCATATTCTAATGTTCATATCCCTTTTCTCTTAACCTCCATCGGAAAATTAGCTATAAGGCACTTGGATACCCTCGCATGGAAGGAATTACACCTTGTAATGTCCCCTTTTAGTGAGAACACTTCAACCTGATCCTGACTCAAAATTGAGTTCTCAAAGAAATATTAAAGATCATTAAATGTTAATGATAAGATTAGATAAAGTTGATGATAATAAAAAAATCATTATTTACTTGCTAAATGATTATTATTCCCTGCTTATCATTTTAATTAACATCTTTGACTTCAAAACCCTATAAGTGATGCAAAGTGATCATGATGCATATTCTAATGTTCATATCCCTTTTCTCTTAACCTCCATCAGAAAATTAGCTATAAGGTGCTTGGATACCCTCGCACGGAAGGAATTACACTGCCCCTCCCTATGATACCTCATAGGGCACTTGGATACCAATTCACGTGCCGGAATTACACCGCCCCTCCTTATGCTATTTCCGTATAGTTGGAGTGATAGAGAATCAAGTATATGATTGAGTATAGCTTGAGATCTATATTTTCCTTTGTTACTTCTTCGGAAAGTAGGATTAACATGGCGCGGCGCTAAGATACCAATACATGGAAGGAATTACACCCGCCCTTCCTTACCATATCCAATCCATGATATGTAAGGCGCCAAGTTACCAATTCCATGTAGGAATTACTCTGCCATTCCCCGCCATATCCATTATTCCATAAGAAATCGTAACTAAGGAGATATGTAGTCTTCATAGGCATAGATTATGGTCGGTATATTCTTATGATTAGAATGTATGTCCATTTATGACCCAATCATGTTTCTTTATATAATAACATTTATATAGAATGTATTTTCCATCTCAACTATTACTCATATTGTACACATAGCATAGTTCCATTTCACTATATGGATACATGGTGGATTTTCACTATTTTAACATATAAATTTATTTATCTTACTTAACCAATGTTTGAATCATATACATATAGATTTCTATTGTAATTTAAATTTATCTTACACATCTATAAATATATATTGGTGCCTACACATATTATTGTTACTTGTTTCCTTTTAACATAAATTACACATAAACCAACTTACCTGATTCACTGCTAATAAATTTTCTGCACTTGATTTTCTTTGGATTGCTGATGTATTCTCCCTCAACTTTTCCCCGTACTCTCTTTTTCTTGCTGCCATGTATACTATAATCCTTATTTTCTTTGCTTGCTGCTGAATATTTAATTCTTAATTTCTTGGCTTGTCTTTTTCTTTATTTTATTTCTTATGCTCCTTTTCTTATATCTTGAAGTGTATTCCTCTTTTTCCTTGCATTCCCTTTATATGTATTTGCTGCCCCTTTTTAATTATAATTAGTTGCCGTCCTTTGTTGGGAGGGAAGACTTGCCTTTTATGGACCCGATGGCAAATGTAAAGAGGTGCCTTTACCTCTAAAAGATCGCACCTCCTTTTGTGGAGTGCTGCCAGCCCATCGTGGGTTTATATATGCTTTCTTTCATTTGTTATATATGGTTATTAAATATGTTTTAATATCTATATTTATATCATATATAATATATAATCAATAAAATATATATATATATATATATATATATGTATTTATTTGTGTTTATATTGTTATCCATATATTATTAGGTGTGTATATAATATAGTAAGAAAAATATATTTATGTATATTTATATTCGTATTGATATTTATATTTATTATTTATAATTATTTTTATATAATATAATAATATATCTTATAAATATATTATATATTATATTTGAATTATATAAAAAATATTTATATAATAATATTATTTAACACCATATTTTATGAAAGCGACTTCACCACTTTATTGTGATATTTAAATCTTTAATTTAAACAATGTCCTAATATCGAGACATCACATTTTGTCTTCACTTTTTATGTCCATCGCCCGATTGTAGGCTTCTATGTAAGAAGAGGGTGGCACTACCTTCCTCTTTTTTCTTAATGACGAAATTAGACCTTCGATGAACCACCTTTTCTTGAGACCGTCAATAGGTTCTTTTTCTAATTTTACAATTAGTTCTTTAAGTCTACGGTTATAAGCTCGTATGTTCTCATGCTTACCTTGCCTGGTATTGTAAATTTCGGCTAGTATTTCATTATCATCTCGTAGCAACTTAAACTCTTGTTCAAAGGTGCTCTTTAAACTTTCCCATGTGTTTTGGGAAGCTTAGTCAAGTTCGGTATACCGGTCAATTGCTACACCTCGCAAGGTGGCTCGAAAAGACCGTAGCCAAATTGCTTTATCATCTTGCCCATTTGCTGTCCAGATTGTCTCACAAGTCTTACAATGCCTGACAGGATCCTCTGATCCATTGCCTGTAAACTTGGGCAACTTCCACTTTTCTCCATTGGGGCTTACCATGGTTTTGTTCTAATGCAAACTTAGCACCTAGAACTTGCTCGCTGAGGAGTTTTGATTCAAACGTTCTGGTGCTTCTCTCATACTCTCGACCACGTGAGAATCCTCTACTCTTCTCGCAACTTCAGCATTCTACACACTTGTTTCGCCATAAGATTTTCTTTTATACATCCTTGGCCCGACTTCTTCTCCTCAGATTGACAACCCTTCGATGCCTCGAAGGTTGTTGTCCAACGCTTCTATGAAGGAATTTGACTCCGACTTCTAACTTCCCTTGTCCAAAGAAGGCTATCTTGACTTTTCAACTTGATAGGAAAGATCAATCCACATGTTGTCTGGCAGTGAAGATGCTTGGCGATTTCTCCCACTCTGTGCTCGTGTGATTATTTGTAGCAGAAATGTGTTCCCTCTTTTGACTACGACTTCTACTCATGCTCGCCTGACTACGACTCCTACTCACGCTCACCTGACTACGACTCCTACTTCAGGATGGAGTTCGGCTTCGGGCTTCGGCAATCTCTCTTAGTCTTCTTTTGTGTTCTCTTTGTTCTACCAGCCTAAGAGATCAGTTGATCTCTTGATCCTAACCACGTGGTCTCTTCTTGCCTTTATTGGGGTCTAAGGGCATGAATCTCTTATATTGAACCCAAGTTCTTTTAAGGCAATGGTGCCAATGTTTACTCGCCTATCTGATAAATGAATACTTATAATAATGAATAGAATTAATAATGCACACCAGATAGAGGATAATGCATATCAAATAGTATATCTCTATTCGCACATGAAAATATTATAGAAGTAGACCAAAGATGGTCAACCAAGGATTAGAGTCGATCCGACTACATCATACTACTTTCCTTGATGATACAAAGACTATTTAAAAGACCTGACAATTGCCAAGAGGAACACAACCGTCAACTAACCAACTCTATCTAACTCTAACTACCCGAGAGCCGACAAACAATTAATACATAGTCGGATTACATAGTTGGATAACCCATATTATCAAATATAAGAATCAACATTATACATTGACTACAATTGGGTCTAGGAGAGTCATGATATTCTCAAATCACTGAAGGATAATCTCTAAAGGCTCAAAACCAACAAAAGATCTATGCAGATAGACACAGATTGGAGAGGTCTTTTGAAGTTGGTGACTTGGTTCTCTTGTGGTTGCAGCCCTATTGGCAGTCGTCTTTGAAGAATAGTGGAGCAGAAAAGCTGAAGCTACGGTTTTATGGACCATACAGGGTTGTGAGGAGGATAGGAGAGGTTGCATATGAGTTAGAGCTGCCAAAGCATAGCAAGATTGGCAATGTTTTTCATGTTTCATGCCTCAAAAAGGCACTCGAGCAACATATTTCACCTTCTCCTGAGCTTCCACCTTTCGATGAGGAAGGTAAATTAATTCTGGTAACTAAGGTTATTCTGGATGTATGGAAAAGAAGATTGAGAAGCAGAAGCATCAAAGAATATTTCATTCGTTGGAAGGATTTGCCCCTACAAGATGTAATATCCCAACGGAAATATGCCAAATCTGAACCAAATTTGAACCTTTTGATTGCGTGTAATTTTGTCAAATAGTTGACATGCAAAGTCTGATTTTGTTTTCTAACTTGTTTGTTTTGAGTTCATTGCTTTGATTTTAGCACCCAACCAGATATGCAAATGCATGGAATTGGAAAAGAATATCATATGAACATAAGGCAATGATCTACTAATGAGAAGATAACTTTATTCAGCTTCAATCAGGTCTGATTACAGTCATTCAGTGGACTGATATGCACATGATCAGACTGTTACAACTATTACAATCGCAATCCAACTTAAATATTTGGATTATAAACATACCCGGATACTTCTCCACTGAACTAGAGCTGATAATAGCTTGATGAAGACTTGAAATGTGACCGATAGGGACCTCCACGACCAGCTACAGGTCTGCAATTGCAGTATGATGTCAATGTCCACTCACCAACTCCTTCAAGATGTACAATTACATTTCAATAAAGGTAGCGATTGAACTCTATGTGCAGCATTAAGATGGTAGGAAGCTCCTTCTATGAAATTGCCCTTCTAGAAGCTTGAATCGAAACCCTGATTGACTGAGTTTAAGTCTGATATATCTCTGCCAGGTCAGGTACAGCCAACGTATGTTCCCCAAATGTGATAAAAACTCTCAACAAGGGCAGCAATTAGTCTCTAATTGATGTGCCATAGTCAAGCAGCTCTCAATGAAGGAAATCGGACCTCTTGTTATGGGTTTAACAGGTCCTTGAAACCCTTGAATGGATGTCTACAAACAGTCCGCCCTCCCTGGAATTGCTTGTCCTCAAGCAATCGCAACTGAATAGATAACATCACTCCAACAAAGTCCCAAGGGAAGAACTGTAGAATAGCCCACATATCACCAAATAACTCTAACAGCACTAGTATAAGCTCAACTGCGCAAAGATAAATGACAGTCCAACTGTCCAACTCAGGCGCACAAGAATAGTGCATCAGAAACAACTCATGTACATGTGAACCAGAGGTGAAGCTGTAAGCAGACCACATAGTGTACATGTTGCAATACTCATCAGTGAACTTTGACTGGAACCCTGATGCACAAGAAGGATCCCATAGCACGCTGTAGAGTGTCCAACAATATATTCCTGGATCCCAAACGGAGAAAGGAAGTCTGCTATGCTTGATATCGTTCAACTTCCTCTGCGCTAAATTGATCTCAACTTCACCACGCTGAAAATGGTGAAGCAAACCGACGGGACCCAACCAAATTGCAGTGCCAACTTTGTCACCACCTGGATCCCAATGCAAACGGAACTCACATCCATCTGTCATGTGGAGATAAGAATATCTGGAAGCATCTGCTACACCAAATCTCCCTCTATTCTTTACTAAACTCTCATGGATGTGATATCCAACTAAGCCATCATGTCTACTGACACCATAATCTCTCTGAAGCCATGCATCCACAGGGAGTCTCTGTGACATAGAAGTAGCAAACTTTGCCAGATACATGTCAACATGATGGGAAACTGAATGCTGACCCTACAAGTAATCTTCCGCTAACAACTGAGTCTGGTACTTGCAGCCACTAGTTCCATCTTCTGAAGACGGTAACTCTTCATCCCACAATGGATGGTACAAACCCTGAGCCAATCCACACTGGCTTATCAACAAATCCTCTGTGTGGATTAAAAGAGAAGTGATGAGCACTCCTCACTATGCAGTCAAGGTAAAATGTTCCAGTCTCTGTCAATGGTTGACCGTCATAGTCGTGGGGAACACTCTCTTCAGTTGTCTCAGCACTCTCATCGCTAGAATTAGAAGATGGCTCCGGTGTCATGTCCCCGTTTCCGGCTTGACCATCAGATTAAGATTGGATTAGCCTATTGATCATTCCCGGAGGCTAATTCAGAATGATGAGGGAATGAATTGGTTTTCGACTAACTTAACTTTACTGTTTTGCAGGGACAAGTTAGAAATTTGAAATTTGGCTAAGTCTGGAAAACAAGAAATGTAGGAAATGGACTCCTGGAGTCTGGGCGCACATCCTATATCAAATTTCACAAAGGAGCGCCTAACCTAGCATCACCAAGCTACAGAGTGTTTCTACCATATCCACCAGGGCGCCTGGGAAGAAAAGAATGGTTAGATCATCAGAGGGACTCATACATTGCAGTTCTTCAACGAACTTGACTAAGTAATTGGGCAGTTGTCTTAGGCGCCTTTGGGAGACTGTGCAACCTCAAAGAGCGCCCCACTTGTGATGGCAAGATTTCAAGGCACCAAAGGTGTTGGACCTACAGTTGAGCACTCCTCCATGGCTTAAGGCGCCATTCCTCGTTCAAGTAATCTCCTAGGCGCATTTTGGATCAAGAATCTTCCCACTGAGCGCCTAGCCTAGATGAGTGATAGATTGAAGACTTCGAAGCTAAGGGAAGTTACTTGGATGATTCATCAAAGTTGAAATGAACAACTTCTCACCTAGGCGCAAAATTCCTCCATTCTGGCATCCAAAAAGCAAATCTATGGAAGGCGCTCATTCCATTTGTAGTTGACACCTCCAATTGGCGCCTAGGGTTCAGTCATCTTTCTAAGGTGTGGTTCTGCTTCTTCATGACCCTATTCTGGCGCCTAGATTTGGAAACACCTTGAAGACTTGGATGAAGACTTAGGAAGTGTTTGGATCTCTCTGAGCAAGAAGGCGCACTCCCTTGGAATAGCATACTCCAGATAGCGCCTCATGTCACCAAGGCGCAGTACTACCTTCACTTTGGCGCCTATCATCTGGGAAGGGGCATTTGGGCGCCTAGAATCGAAGTCTAAGTAACGCGCAAATTCTCATTTCCACAGTCATCATGTGGCGCCTAAGGGTCTTGTCACCAAAGGTGCGCCTAAGGAGCTTTCCATCTACTTCATATGATAGGCGCTTGATGGAAGACAAAGTTTTGACTAAGATATGACCTGTGGTGGAGATTTTTGCAAGGAAAGATCTCATCTTTCCTAAGGCGCCAATGTATACCCTTGTCTATCCACAAATGCGCCTAAGGACTGAAAACAAGGTTTTTAACCCCTTCAGATATGGGCGCTCTCTCCAAAAAAAGGGTCAAGTTAACACTCAGGAGCAAGATTGTAGGAAGATGTCAATAACATTCTCCAAGCGCCAAAACCACTGAACCTCCAAATCTAGCGCCCAGTCAAGAGAACACCAGTTTTGCGCCTAAGCAAGCTAAGTGTCAGTCCTCTTCTTCCCAATTCTCAGATGGCGCCTAGGATCCAAAAGCTCTTCGCTAAAGTTCCAGAATTGCATGGAGTCACCAAATTCCTCAAGGCGCTTATTCATGCTCCTGCTTCCCCAGTTGAGCAACTTGGTCCACATTGGGCGCCATTCCATGATCACACTGCTTCAAAAGGGCGCCTAGTCAGAGATAAGGTAGTTGGAACTACCTAAGCTCTCATTGGTCAACAGACTGTCTTCGGGATCCGTGTCAAGGTCTCTGGATAAGCTTGCCAACTCAGAATGAGTCATCAGATGGAATATTCCCTTGGATATACCCATTGGGAAACGTGCCTTGGTTCCTCTTTGTGCATTGAAAAACGTGCCTTCATTGCCTTTGGAAGGCCTATAAAAGGAGGAGCTCTTTCATTCATTTGGCATCTATGCATTTGACAAAATTCTCTCTGCAAAGCTGTTGAGCTTGTAATCTTGAGGCCTGCGAGTTTCAAGTGTTGGGGTGATGCTCCCTCAACTGACAAGGTGATGCTCCCTTGTTGTACTGTGAGGTGTTGACATTCAGTTGACATCGTTGAGTTTGATTAAGTTGATCTAGTGTGCAAGGCATTGTAATCATCAAGGCTCCAAGGCCTGCTTTTGTAATTCCATTTGAATAAAGTGTAACTTCATGCCATTGAAAGCATTATCCATGTAATAAGACATTGTGAGTTGATTGAATCAAGTAATAAAACAAGTACCCAGCTTAAGGTTGATTCATTCAAATAGTTATCTTTGATGTATATCTTTATGTTGTTGAAGTAGTTGATGAGTTGATAGCAAGTAAAATTGTCTAAGTAAGGAAAAATTTTGGTAGAATTAGTTGGGTATCTTACATCCGGTCTGTGATCTTGAGTAGCTAATGGGGTAGATGCTCTAATAACCCTCTCTACATAACCCAATAGCAAAATCCCTGTTATGAAGCAAATGGAGGTATTCTGATTTTATTGCCTCCAATGCACTCTTGATAAAACGTAAACTGCGAATAGGAGTACCCGTAGAGACCCCATCCTGTCTCTCCTGAAATTCTGCTCAACAAAGGAGGTACTCCACATACTTATCCGTGCAGTCAAAGCGAGATAAGTTTGAATCAACCTTCTCTCCGGTAACCTTCGGCTGATCCCTCCCACTCTGTAACTCAACAAACTGTCGATCGTAATTAGCTGCATGGGATGAAATGATTTATTTGCTTCCAGGAGGGGAAAACAAATCAATATAAGAACCAAGCTCCCAACTAGATGATACCCTGCATATCTCCTATTAAGAAGATGGAGTAGCGTCGTGTTCTGTCACACAACTCTTTGGAGAATCCACTACTACATCACAAGAGCTGTCAATAATCTGTCCTGCATCACCTGTCATGGGACTAACTTCGGGAGAACTTGGTGCAACATGTGGTTCTCTACAACCCTCAACCAACGCACTCATTCCATTTGAATCAACTGCACCTATATCTGTGATGGGTGTAGCCACATCCTCAACACATCCATTACCATATTCCGTGGATGTATGGTAATCACCAATTGCTGCCATAGGGATCTGAACTGCATCTATAGATAGTGAAGATTGTGCCAATCTCAACTCCACAGTAAGCTCCTTTATCCTTGACTGCAACTCTTGAAGGGCCAACTGACTGCTTTTCAACGAGTCCATGATCACCTCAAGCTCATGAGTGAGCTCATCAACCTCCTTTTCTTTTCCCTTCAATGCATCATAACAAATGCAATCCCACTTGAGAAGATAATCTCTGTCAGCAAGTAGCTGTAGGTAATTTTGTTTCATTATTCCAATTGCTTCTCAGAGTGCATGAATCTCTGCAAGGGAAAGGCCACTATCACAGTGCCCATCTGACACGGGAGTAATCCAACCATAAGTAGCCAACAACGGACAAGCAACATTAAAATGCTCTATGGCAGTAGCAATCATTCTGCCATTAACCTTAAGTTGTCCTACCAAATGATGAGGACCCTAGAACTGATCACTCCCACACAAATTCTCGGATTTATAGTCTGCATTATGATATGAGGCTGAATCATCATCGCTCACCATATGATAGGCAGCATCATGCGTGCAATCAACTTTGCACACAATATCATCAAAGGTACTGCTGCTATGTACCTCATAGGATGGCTCAAAAGACATTGTAGAAGCTGCTGTTTTGACAATATCTTCACACACTTCTTCTTCCAAAGCATTTGCATGTCCATCCAACAAGCGATCCTAGGACTCATTGCCAATTAATGAATTTTCTGATTTGTTTTCTATGGTCTGATTTGAAAGATCAGACTTGATATAGCATGAATTCCCAACAACAATCACTTCAGAATTGACCCATGTTCCCCTGTTGGTTGCAAATCATTTTGAAGTAATTCTTTTTTCATATCCTTCTGTTTAGATTTTCCAAACAGCATTAAATTTCCCTGTTTAGTTTCAGGATCCCTCATCAGGTCATACAAATTCTGCATCAATTCAAGTGTGGATTTGTCTAAAGCCATTTTCCCACTGTCAGTACCTCTGCTGTATACTGATGTTAACTTGCTTATGGAGTTCTGATTACAAACTGAATACCAAACTCGATAAACAACAACATACATTTATGCACAAGTCCAATGACTGATATATCAATGATGGCAGCAAAGATAGATAAAACATGATAGAATAGAGTCATAGACTATTCAAATTAAAGATTTGAATAGTTCTATATGGCTGTCTATGTTCAGAATACTCAGAAAATCAGATTACAATCAAATGAAATGTTACTACCAAGATGGACAGCATATAAATTAGAAATTTTTCTGTAGTAAATTCTGAGCAACACTTTGTGAATGCAGATTTCTGATCTCTGATATACCTTTTCAAGTCTTCCATATACTATATTTATTCTCCAAACTATTCCTTCAAACCTTACATATCATGTAATATCCCAAATATATTTTCTGATTTTATATTTCAATGAATCCTGTCACTGTTTGGGGCCCACAACATTATCTTATTGCAGAAAATCTGGAAAATGTATTAATATTAATACCAGCAGACCAAAGACAATCTTAGCAGAGGAAGGGGCCCACCTTACACTCACAATAATTCAGTTTACTCTAGTAATCACAGCTGCAATTAGGATATAAATATTGGCTTGAATTTAATTACAAACGAAGAGACATTGCTGTGCACTGGGTCCCACTCTGCAGACTTTGTCCCCTTGACACTTTATTTCAAATCCTCTCAAAAGGTCTTTAATTTTCTGTATACTTGAGCTTTTCCTTATACCCACGATTTCTTTTAGAAATCTTTCAACATGAATATAAAAATCTTTTTTAATCAAATTCCTTTGTATTTGTCTTAGCTCAAATCATATTTAATTAACTCCTCTATTTCCGCACGGGCTTCTTGCAAACTTCAGAAATATGACATATCCTTTGCACTGCATACAGTCTTCAAGATGGCAGATTAGAAATAGGAGGACCCACGATAAGTCTTCATCCACAATTCCTTATTTTAATGAGATATATGCCTTAACAAAGGCTGCGTTTCAACCTTGTGATTTCCTTTAGACACTTCATGGACTTTCTTTTAAAAGAAATGGCGCCTCGGCATTTATATAAATTTCTACAGTTGGCGACTTCCAATAAGCTCGACCCCTTCTTCAATATGTATAAATCTTCATTTCCCTTTGATGTGTATTGCTCGAACCACCTGCGAACATCTTCACATTCGATGCATACAAAATATATTTGATATCTGAAGAAGTGAACGCCTTCCAATGTCATGTCCCCATATTAAGGCATTGTTTAAATTAAAGATTTAAAATGTCATGTTAAATATCTTGGCCATAGGCGATTAATAAATATATATAATATTATAAATATATAATATTATATGATAGTATCTATAAATATTTTAAATATTAACCGATATATTATATTTATAAATAACCAATACAAATATAAATATTAATATTAATATTAATTATTATTATGATTATAATATAATAAACATATTTATATAAATGAATGTAAATCATACATTATATAATATATTAGATTGCCTTTAAGACAATCCCTCAAGGCAGCAGCAACTAATATATTTATAAAAAGACATGACCTTTGTGAAAAGGTAGTCATTGACCATTTAAGAAAATATAAAGGTAGAGAGTGGAGGAAGCAATGAAAGACAACAAAATACAATGAAGCAAGCAGATATAAAATTAATAATTTATGAGTTTGAATTACAGACATGATTAATTGCTGGGAAAAAGAAGATAAGTATGCTAAACCTATATTCCCAAAGAAATAAATAAATTAATATCTATAAGTTATTTCATTATTTTTTTTATACGGAATGATATTAATTAAAGGGATTATAATATGAATGATATTAAAATATAGATTTAAGTAATAAATTGAGTAATATAAGAAAGCAATATTATAAATAATATATTATTAACAAATATCAATATTAGTGATTAAATATAATTATAATTATAAATATAAATATGTATAGATGATATGATAGCATGTTATAGTCAAGGTGGAGCGAATAACTATCATGATATAGATAGCTTAAACATCTATGAATAACATGATTATAAATGCTTAGAGAATCCATCATCATTAGGATTAAGCCCCAATAAAGAGTAATCATACTTGATTTATATAATGAAGGCAAGGTCCTTAGAAACAAACCCATGATATAAGATCATAGAACACATTGAGAGATTGGAGGTAGACTTGTTAGGAAGAAGTAGCATTAATACATCGAAAGGTAGATAAGACCGGCGGTGGAATGGACCATGTTACATCATACTTAGGCAATGGATAAGACCTGCGGTGGAATGGACTATGCTACATCATACAAGGGTAATAAGTAAGACCTGCGGTGGAATGGGCATATGTTACATCATACAAAGGCACTTAGTAAGACCTAAGGTGGAATGGGCATGTGTTACATCATACAAAGGCACTACCTGTAGAGGATGATTCATACAACCTAACAAGAGATAGTACCCCATCTCCACTAGGGTTTGAAAATAAATAAAATTAACATATAATAAACAACCCTAAGTATGAATCCACTTAAGATTGAATAATTAAATAATTTATTTATTTGATTATTTCAATATGATTTATTGATCTTATCTATTACTAATGTTTTCTTTAAGAAGTAATTCTCATGTGCAAGGTGGAAAATAAGGATCTTCTTAAAGGGGACATTACATCCAAAGGGTGCGTCTAAACTTCTCTGGCCACGATTGCTAGCACAAGCATAATTTATTAATATTGATCAATTGAACCCTCGAAACTTGGCAACTTCTTTATGCCACAATTTCCTCTTGGAGCTTGCGGCAGACCATTCAAATATTTCGATTCCTCCTTTTTCATGTAAGGCGGCTATGAATTTCGTCTTTTCCTTTATGTTTCTTTTGTCTTAATCAGCTCCCCTTTTTGCAATATTCGATCCTTGAGGGCCTATCTTGTGAGTCTCAAAATAATATTATCTTCTTCAAAATCCAGACTTTCTATCAATCAACAGACAAACCTTCAAACTCAATGTATCAAACCTGATATTTTGGAATTTGAGCAAACCCTTAAATTCTGAGAATTTTCTTTTGCTCATAAAATTTTACCCAACACAGGATGGCAGGAAAACTACTCTGATACCACTGTAATATCCCAACGGAAATATGCCAAATCTGACCCAAATTTGAACCTTTTGATTGCATGTAATTTTGTCAAATAGTTGGCATGCAAAGTCTGATTTTGTTTTCTAACTTATTTGTTTTGAGTTCATTGCTTTGATTTCAGTGCCCAACCAAATATGCAAATGCATGGAATTGGAAAAGAATATCATATGAACATAAGGCAATGATCTACTAATGAGAAGATAACTTTATTCAGCTTCAATCAGGTCTGATTACAGTCATTCAATGGACTGATATGCACATGATCAGACTGTTACAATTATTACAATCTCAATCCAAATTAAAGATTTCGATTATAAACATACCCGGATACTTCTCCACTGAACTAGAGCTGATAATAGCTTGATGAAGACTTGAAATGTGACTGATAGGTACCTCCACGATCAGTTACAGGTCTGCAATTGCAATATGATGTCAATGTCCACTCACCAACTCCTTCAAGATGTACAATTACATTTCAATAAAGGTAGCGATTGAACTCTATATGCAGCATTAAGATGATAGGAAGCTCCTTCTATGAAATTGCCCTTCTAGAAGCTTGAATTGAAACCCTGATTGACTGAGTTTAAATCTGATATATCTCTGCCAAGTCAGGTACAGCCAACGCATGTTCCCCAAATGTGATAAAAACTCTCAACAAGGGCAGCAATTAGTCTCTAATTGATGTGCCATAGTCAAACAACCCTCAATGAAGGAAATCGGACCTCTTTTTATGGGTTTAACAGGTCCTTGAAACCCTTGAATGGATGTCTACAAACAACAATAATAAATAATCTTCAATGATAAACTTTAAACTTCTGATCTACAAATAAATAATTCTTTGAAACCCTTGATATATTCTCCAATGAAGCACAATGTTGACTTCTGGATGAAGCCAATCACCTAGGCAATCTTCCGCTGGTGTTTCACAACCTCAGAATGCTGAAATAATGAAGAAGCTTCGTTTCTCCAATGCCAAATTATGCTGAAAATCCTAGGTTTCCACCTTCAAGAGCCAAACTCTCCAAAACACAAAACTTCAATTTGTAAAATGATCAAATGGTGCCTTTCCATTTGCTTTTTGGTGACTTATATACTCTCTCTAAATTAGGTCGATCCCCTTTAGAGGCTTTAATAATCATTTAAATAATATTAAATGCTTTTTGATGTTGACCTTATAATAAAGCATTAATTAGGTGCTCACTTAAAAGTACGTTTATTAATTAACTTTAAGTCATAAAGTGGCCCAATTAACATAAAGTTAAAATATAACTTTATAATGCACTTTATAATTAATTATTAATAAAGTATTACTTTATTAATAATTAAAATGACATAACTCCATAAATAATCATTATTTCTCAATTCCGTCTGAACTTGAGAGTTAATCATTGTATCCACTGTGCATCCAACTGCCTTACTAAAAATACAAGGGTCCCTCTCTAACATCCACTGACTTACTATAAATAGTAAGTCCCTCAAAAAGGAACCAAAAATCTCTGAATATCAATGCCTCGGAACATATGAAGGATCTGGAGAGAAAAACACTGACAACTGCCACCTGAGGAACTCCATAACACCCAAACTAGACCCTCTAATCCACCACACTAGCCTACGAGGGTCAAATGATAGGCTAACCCTTCGAACTCTGATGCTCAGGAAAAATGGGACATTACAGAAGATGCCACTTGGGAAGGAAAACAGGTACTTCAACATCCAAATCTGCAATTGCTTGTGGGCAAGCAATTTCGGGAAGGGAGGACTATAATGTCCCCTTCACAGGCATAAGTGTTTGATGGAGACCCTTAGCCTATTTTAGTTCCCGTAGGCTAATTGGGATTTTGGTAAGGGTATTATTAATTAATTAAATTAAGTTGTCTTAAATTATCCTTTTACCAATAACTTATCTTTAATTAATTGTTTTAGTAAAGTTGAACATTTGATTATAAAGTGTTTTATTTTAGGGTCTAAAAAGCAAATTAAAAGAAAAAGTCACTTTATGGGGGAAATAAAATAATTTCTTGAATGTTCTAAAAGGGAGTGTAAAAGGACGTAAAAAGATAAATTCATATTCTTGGCTTTTCATTTTCTAAAACCCGAGTTGTGGAGATTGAGCATTTTGTTCAACTTTCATACCTAGGATGAAAACCTATGGCGAAATTGGTTTCGAGGACGGAAACCCTCCTAGCCAAATTGTGATGGATTCATACAGGATTCATTGGTGTGCTTATTGTTTGGAATTTACAGAGATTTGTGCTGAAGAGCTAAATATCATTCTAGTTTTGTGTTTCAATTTCCTGAAAATCTACAAGTGGATATTTATCGAGGAAGATTTGCAAGCAAATAATTTTGTCTATTCATTGAAGAGATTTATTTTAAGTGTTGAAGGTGTATTTTTCCAACTACAGATTATAGAATATTTACATTGGAAATTATTCCAGGTTTGAAACTGGAATTTATATTTATTTTTTTGCTGGCCATATAAACTAAATGGCCATACCAAACAACTGTACCGCATTAAAAAAGGGCACATGAGATTTGAGGTGGCCATGGGAATATTGAAAGAAAGCGATTCCTTTATTTGAAGTTTGTGGAGTCTTCCACATCAGCCGCCACTTTGTTTAGGCAGCGATTTAGTGGAAAGAAAGGGAAGTGAGGAGTTTAAGGGGAAGTCATGGGAGCTGGAAACAGCTTGGTCTAAGGCTGGCTGCATTCATATTAATAAATGTCTGGTCTGTTTCAGCTGCTGTTATTCATTGCATCAGTATTAACAGTTGTTAATTGTACTGAATCAGTCTCATTCATAAGGTTTCAGACTTCTTTTTGAGGTACTATGGAATCTATACTCTATATCTTCTTTATTAAGGTTAGAACACTTTGTTCCAGCACTGTATGTGAATGGAAATTATGATCAGCAATACAGTAATTAATTTATATCCGTGTAAAGAGTTGTTAGTGTTTAATCTATTCACTATTATATTCATATTGTGTTGTTAGAAAGATTTTGTTTCAAGATTTTTATATAATGGGCATTTTGTCAAACATTTGTTGAAATGCACAAAATTTTAGCTTGGCACCTTACATACCCATAGGTCAAATAGTCCCAATCTTTGCACCTGTATGTGGATGTGTTGTACCTTGATAAATATTTGTCTTATAGGAAATTACAATCGACTAATTATGTCTAGCATGTTTGTTACAAATTCAAATTAAGATATATACTTTTCATACTTTAGATTTGACCTTAGGATTTGAAACAGTTATATAGAACTTGTCCATAATAATTGCGATTGAAGTATTTGGGCCTTATGGAGTCACTTGTCTTAAGTTCAAGATAGAGTTTAAAGCTTGGCTATGCAACAGGTATTGAAATACAAATTCTTTTTGTCAAGGGCTTGCTTCAGCAGTTAATCAAGATAGTGGAAAAGATATGCAAAGTTTAAGTTGGGTTAGGATAAAATTAGTCATGTGATTTTTCTTTCTAGTTGACTACTTAGAAATGCACATTGTGTTCTTATGAAACTTGCATTACCTTCTTAAGTTGAAACCTAAATTTTACCCATATTTTTTAACGTAATTCTTGTTTTGAAAATCTGTTGTATTTTCTTGTGTATTTTTAGAGAATTGTGTTCATTACATTTTTTTACGACTTATCTTAAAATTTATTCAATTTTGTGGAATTCAAAATTTTCTTGTTTAGTTTGAAAGTGGGATAGATGAACAGTTTTTTACATAAATAAGAGTCTTATTGCTAAATAATGTGGATCATCTTATGGTTTTCTCCACTAACCATTCTTAACTAATATTGATGTTGTGAATAGGGAACAATTGTGACTGGAAATGATGCTGATCTTGTTGTTTGGGATCCAGAAATTGATATCGAGATTGGCGAAAACTATACTATATATCACAAACACCTGGTAAGTAGAGATGACACTCTCTCACCTTTCTCATTTTCACTTTCTCTAAAACGTGCCAGTAGGGCAATCATATTTTGTCTAAGAAACAATATTAAATATTTTACAAAAGAATGCTATTTGATCAGTACAACCCCTTTTGTATTTCGAATAAACAATTAAAATGGGAAGTTTATCAAAGACGTTCAAATCTAGTGTACTGCATTTTTGACATTTTTGCCTCTAAGGGCTTCTTTTAGATGAATATCGTGATTTATGGTGCAACAGGCAGGATATTGATAGTTCTCAAAAATTTTAAGTTGATGCCATTGACGTGCTTGAGTTTTCAGAATTATTTTCTTCTCATGCTTACTTTCTCATTCACATGGCTCCAATTCATAATCCGTTTTTTGGTGTCCTAAATAATGATTCAATCATTCGTAAGATGATAAATAACAGGATTCAATTATGTGGATAGGATTATTCTATCTTTGACATGAACAAGATCACTCTGGTGCCAACCCCAGGTGCAGAGTTGGTTCTTATGAGTTAGAATAGCTTTTATCATCTATTCTTATTTTCTTAATGCTGGCATATCTCAAGAGAAGAATTTCCTGCTTAGTTGCTTTTAGCAGTTTTTGCATACCTGAGCAAACAGTGTTAACAGACTCAATGCAGATAGCAAGCCCTAACCAATCCATGTACTACATTCCTTGCCCTGAGAAATACAACCAGAAGTACACCTGAGGATGCCCATCAAAGTAAGAACCACAACATTGTATATTGTATAGAAGTCAAGGTCAACCAAAATTAATTTAAGACCAATCAGATTTTTAGTCCCATTGACCTAATTTGGTCACCTCAGGAAATAATCAAAAAAGTAAATTTGTTTGTTTATTTCTTTCTTTCTTTCTGATGCTCCTCCTCATTCATACAGAACAGTTTTACAAGATTCTCATTATATTTCTAGAGATGATCTGTACAGATTTTCCAACATCATTCAAAGAAATTTGTCATTCAGAAAAATTTAATTGAAAATTTCTGCAAAAATTCAATGTATCCTAGAAAATGTTGAGCTTTTAGTCTGGCACGTAAAAGACAAAGCATTAATTTATGAGCTTGTGTGTACATTCCTAGGGCCTAAATCTCTTAATAGATTGAATATACACACAATGTAAACCAACACATATGGCAGCTATAGTCATGATGCCCATAAGATAGCACATGGAATTTTTTCCATATAGATAGAAAAAGATGTAATTCTGAGGAAGGGTAATGGTAATGAAAAAATCTGACTTGTTCTTGAACATGGGAAACTAGCTTCCAACCATACCAAGGAATTATCAAGCAAAATTCCTGTTTGGGAATGATTTCACCTTTTCTCCAGCAAATTTTTAGGGCAATGTCACTCTTTAAGGATAATAGAGAATTGCATACAAGAATACATTGTTGCAAATATGTGCCTATGATGTGTTGTCATTGATGTCAACATATCTGTTTGTCAGAAACAGAGGAAACAGTGTAGATCAGTGAAGTAGATTGCTCCGCATTTCCAGAGGAATGAAGATCAAAGTACGCAGACCATATGGCTATGTAGAGGATTGTCTGAAGTAGCTCTAGTTAAGATTTGAGAGGTCCGCATGAAGATTTGAAGAAGCTATGGCCATCTGAGTAGAACCAAGTTTTGCACTGTTCAGAAGAGACAGAGTAACAGGAAATTGGTCCGGAATGCTCTGCAATGAAAATTTATGATCTGCAGATCTAGAGGCATGTTTGGGAAGTCAGTGTGTAGCCTCAACTCAAGTGGTTCGTGGTTTGGAGGTCCACAAGCAATCTTTCTAGTGTGACAGTCATGGCAGACAGTGTTCTTGAAGTACTAGATGAAGATGCAAGTGATTCTGATGATTTGGAGTAGTGCGGATGTTATTGTTGAATTCAATGTGCTTGTGGATGTCTTTGGATCGTGTGCCTACTGTGTTGGAGGTCCGCATTGAAGATTGAGCTTGTTGTTGAAGATTTCCTCCTTGGTGTTGCTGTTCTTCCTAGTCTTGGCCGACTAGATGATTCAAGCGTGTTGCAAATGATCTAAGAGCAATTCTCTGGAGCGTAGCGTGTTGATCAAAGAAGATTCAAGTCCCAACTATGTTTGGCCGATAGTACAGTGATCTGCATTGAGTCAAGCCGACCTTGACGTTCATTCCAAGGTTGATGAAGCATATAAATACTTGTGGATACGTTGTCCTTGTGCGAAAATGATAAAATCATAAGAAAGGTACAGAGGCAGAGTAGAGAGGAGAAGCAGAAGAACAAGAGCCATAGACGATGAAGAGTTAGCAAAGAAGTGTTTGGGGCAGAGCAAAATTTTTGTGAGCTTACAATGGGACTGAAGTAGGCATAAAGAAGATGCTATTTCTCAGTTCATTCTTTCTGTATTAAACATAAAATCTTGTAGGCAGTGAGCCTCTTTGAACAGTGAGCTCTAGGCAGTGCGCCCGAAGGCAAGTGCCTTTCCATTTCTTTTAAGTACTTTTAACAGGGTACGAATTTTGTGGGTTAACCCCCACTGTGGTTTTCCCTTAACCGGGTTTCCACGTTAAAAATCTGTGTCAAGTGTGTAAATTGTGTTTCTGCTAATGTGTTGTTGATTCATGCTTTAATTTTTACATCATTAATATGTTTGTAAGTTGTAAAAGAAGATTAAAAGCAGAAAAGGTTAAAATTCTGGGACAACTGATTCACCCCCCCTCTCAGTTGTCTGGCCTAATTCCAACAATTGGTATCTGAGGCGGTTCCTCTAAAAGAAGCTTGACCACTTGAGGAGATCCAAGATGTCGACTTACAAGAAGGAAAGTCCGAGATTTTATGGAACAAATTACTCCCTTTGGAAGGTGCGCATGCAGTGTCATTTGCAATGTATGGGTGATGCCTTTTAGTTGATAACTAAAGATGAGTATAAGATTCCAAAGAATGGCCCTACAACTCTAGACGAACTCAAGGAAGCTGAATACAATATTCGAGCTAAAGAAGCATTGTTGAGTGCCCTGACTGATACAAAAATGACAAATGTCCTAGAACTAAAAACTGCTCATGAAATCTGGAAAAAGTTGGAAACTCTGTATGAAGGTGGTAAATATGTCAAATGTGCCAAGCTACAGAGCCTGAAGGGTAAATATGAAAGATTGATGATGAGTGAAGATGAAAACATTACTTCCTACATGCAGAAAGTGAATGAACTTGTGACCGGTATTAGGAGTGCTGGTGGAATATTGGAAGAATCAAAGATTGTTGCCAAAGTGCTTAGATCCTTACCTGCTGCATACAAGCATAAAGTTGCTGCCATTGAAGAGATCAGGACTGTGACAACTGTTACAAGGGATCAGTTGGTTGGTAAGCTTTTAGCATTTGAAATGAGTGAGTTTGGTGATTCTCTTCCTAAGTCTGAATCTGCATTTAAGGCCAGTGTTTATGGAAAACAAAGATATGATCCGGGTGAAAGCTCTTCAGGAAGATCAAACAGATTTGCGAAGGCAAGGAAGGATCTTGAAGATGATGAAATTGAGGCTGCAGAATTTGAAGCCCTTATTGCGAAAAGATTGCCAAGAGGATCTGGTAAGTATGAAGGAAAGTTGCCTTTAAAATGTTTTTCTTGTAATAAGATTGGTCATTTTGCCTTAAGGTGTCCGGAGAGGGTTTCAAAGCCAAACCCTAACAGATCAAGGGCTCAGAAGAAATGTTACTATGTCCAAGAAGCTAATGAAGAAGGAGTCACAGATGATGAATCTGATATGGGAAGTGTTGATGATTGTTTTTAGACAACACAACAATAGAGTAAAACACTAAGTATCCCACTCTCTCTTGAGTAAAGTCTCTTAAAGGCTAAGCTATGTGATCCAGTGGGACAACTTCAAGGTTCCTTATTATGATTTGCATTGGATGAACTCAATGAATACATGTGATCTTGCTGATAATTACAAAGTGTAATGTCCCCTTCTAGACTCATGGTTAGTCCATCATAGAGTTCCTGTGGACTAGCAGTTTGGTTAGGGAACTGGGGTTAGTCAGATTGGAGGTTGTGTCGATGGAGGGAAAGATGGTTTGAGTTCACAAGATCCAGTTGGCACCTTCAGAGTTGGCCTAGTTGATCGTGAGCGTTACTATTTTTAGTAAGTCCAGGTTCAGTATCGGTTCGGGATTTTCAAAGTGGGGTCAAAAGCGTTTCGTCAAAACCTTTCCGACAAGCTAAAGAACGTGGCATTTCGTCAATGAATACATGTGATCTTGCTGATAATCACAAAGTGTAATGTCCCCTTCTAGACTCATGGTTAGTCCATCATAGAGTTCCCGTGGACTAGCAGTTTGGTTAGGGAACTGGGGTTAGTCGGATTGGAGGTTGTGTCGATGGAGGGAAAGATGGTTTGAGTTCAGAGGATCCAGTTGGCACCTTCAGAGTTGGCCCAGTTGATCGTGAGTGTTACTATTTTTAGTAAGTCCAGGTTCAGTATCGGTTCGGGATTTTCAGAGTGGGGTCAAAAGCGTTTCGTCAAAACCTTTCCGACAAGCTAAAGAACGTGGCATTCCAACACCGTCTTCATATTTATTTTAAAGTCCAAAGTTCTATATAATAATTTATTGGGACTTTACAAATAAATATTAAATGGTCACTTTATAAAAATAAGTTATAACTTAAAAGTGACCCTCTAGGAGGTGGGAGCCCATGGGAGTCATAAGGGGATGAAAATTAAATAATAAAACAAATGGAAATTCCCTCCAAAAAGGGGCGTTGGGTTTGGAGAGTTTATAAAAAGGTGCTGAAGGGCTCATTTGGTTTTAGGCTTGCTTTATGATATTTTGTTCTTGTGAGCTCTGCTAGAGTTTGCTATTGTGAGGGTTTGAGGATTCGAACCAGAGGCTTGTGGAGACGAAAACCTCCATAGGTAACGGCATTCTACAGGTGTGAGAGACCACCCAACAGTGCCATTGACGGTGGATGTATTCAGCATTCACATTGTGCTTGCAATGAAGTCATTCGAAGGAGTTTTGAGCTGATTTGATATATAGCATTTCTCTATTATTGTTGAGTGCAGATTTTAGAGGGTTTGAAGGCAGTTTATTGTGTGGGCATTGTTCATAGCTGCTGTTTGCATTTTCAGCCATGGCCGTACTGCTCAATGAATAGCGTGGGAGTCTTAGAGTATCATTTCCTTTTGTGGGTCACATTTTACATTGTGTGAGGTGTTTAGAGCCCATTTATATTGCTGATATCATTTGTAAGCTCAATCTCATATTTTCTAGAGTTTGGAGTGATTCCGGCTATACCCAGTTGCTGGTGCACTCTCAGCATATGTACCAAGTTGCATTTCTGGATATGGGTATGCCACAGTAATTCATATTTGGCTATTCTGCTATCTGAGTCTTTGTTATTTTCTTTATATTTGTTGTACTTTTTCTAGATTTTCTCTCTATGCTCTATATTGTATGCTTCGGCAACACATCTGCAGGAAAACTTACAACCCCTTTTGCATTCTTCTATCTAGTCTGAAAGATCACACAATAAAATAATAAAAATCACACATAAAAAGATTTTTAAAAATACAAATAGGTACGGCACATTACACAAAGGGACTTACGCAGACTTCTTACTTCATTCAGCTTGTTTCTCCTTTTAGTGTGGATGATGTATGTACAATGCTTCAATGATAAAGAAAAGGAAAAAGATAAAGGTTTAGAGGAACTAATCTAAGGTCAATGAAGTAATGATGATACATAAATAGACAAACTCCTTAATCAACCTAACTCCATTTTGCCAAGAATGCCAATTACATGGAGTTGGTGCAATCTCCTAAGGATAGCGAAAGATTTTCAAATCATGAAAGCTCATATAAGCACCCATTAAACGGCGCAGCTCAAACAAGCATCCATAATTGAACTTAAGCAAATTATAATGAAGCTCAGACTAGCTTTACACAACACTTCACCAACCATGAATGTCAAAAGCATGAGCTAGGAGTTGATCAAATATTCAATACATACATACATCACATCAATGAGCTACTACTCTACTTCTAATCTACTTAGAAACATCTCTTCATTCAATCAAGATACAAGAAACCATGTTATTCCACAAAACAACACTTAACACCAAACAAGCTCCAATGTCTTTGCATTAATCTTGAGAAATATTTACAACTTCAAGTATTCTCAGAGAATTTCTCGAGTCTCTTCTACTCTACTCTACTAGTCTAATAATAGACAAATAAGGCAACAAGGCCTTTATATAGAAGTCAAGAATTACAATGAATGGCTGGATCAATTCAAGTAGCCAAGGGCCCAGATCATGCCATCTCAGCAATTAGTTACAACAATTTGCTATTTTTAGTACATAAGAGAGGCAATGAAGGCACGCTTTCCAAGAAGGATAAAATGGAATCTTTATAGCATCTTCCACATGGATGTCTTATTTGACTTCTTGCTTGTTGAGTGATGTGGCGAACTGTGATTGGATGAATAATGTGTGTATGCCACATAGGTGCCACCTCAGCATATTCCCAAATTGTATCATCTGTGTGATGTCTTCGAACATGATTGCTTTGAATGATCTTGCATGTTTGGGAATGTATCTTTATTGACTTTGCCTTGTTCGTTGTAAGTTGGATGTGTATGAGACATGTTGCTCATTTGTCTAAGTCTGTGATTCTTTTCTTGCAGGATATATGTTGATCTTCTTTGATGCTTCTATGTAAAGAGTAGTGAAGATGATGATTCATTGAGTAGGAGACTCTTCTCAAAGACTTGAAGATCAAAGAACTTGAAATTGAATGGATGAATGTCCCCCATGACGTAGATGATGAAGTGCTGAACTTGATGGGATCCTTTGGAGCAGCAACAAGATGCCTCCTTTGCAGCGATTGCCTTCCAACTTCACTTTACTCCTTGTATGAAGATAACTCCAAGCATTTGGCTCCTTGAATGACTCCCTAATCCACGCTCCTGCAATACCAACCAAGAAACAATATCATTCTCTTGATAAACACTTCATAACATGAAAGAATCATCTTTAAACATCTAAATAAACCTCTCTCTAGTCTAGGCGCCAAAAATGGGTGATTAATGCATAAGATTGCGCCTTGTTTATAAGTTGTTTTTCAATGATTTTAAACATGTTTTCAAATTCCAAAAACTTATATGTTTCCTAGGCGCATGTTGAGGGTGATACAAGATGAATTGGCGCCTAGTGTGGTTGAGTGTCTTCTCCATGTTAGGCGCTGAATTTAGATGACATAGGTGAGAATATGCGCCTTGCTGCATTTAACTCGTTGCTTGACCTTCTTGACTTCACCTTCATTTTCATTCCAGACACTCATTATGAACTCAAACTTGCACATGTTTTTGTGACCTTGTCAATATTCGATGACTTCAATGTTAGCAACCTCAAGTATGCTTCATCCTAGGTGCTGAAACTAGGTGGTAAAGACATGAATGTGCGCCTGGAACACTTCAATTCAGTTTCTTGGCTTTCTAAGACTTCAATCACTCTTCTAAGCCTCCAAGAGATCCTATCATCCTTCATATGTTAGATTTCAAGATATCAAACTCTTTTCACTTAGGCGCTAATAATGACAAAAACAGCAAGAAATGGTGCCCAATCTTGAGCTTGAGTGGTTGAAGGAGATCTTAATAAATCAGATCCTCCAAGACGCACTCTTGGATGTCTAGTTCAAAGGCCTAGATACACCTTACTTCTCCATTTAGTGTTAGTCCCAACCTTAGGCGCACCTTTGAGTCTCAATGAATGTGGATTGGTGCCTTGGCTCATTGGCTTGTTCTTAAGGACTTATGATGATCTCATGTCTTTCTCTACCAAGGTGCCACTTGCGGGTCTTTGAATGTTGTCTTTCCCCCCTCCTTGATCTAGGCGCATCTTCATGTTGCTTAAGGTATAGATTGGCACCTATCATCTTTGATGTTTCCAAGTATAACTTTGATGTTTTCAAGTGCAACATTGCCAATAACATTTATGATTTCTCAAGGCCTCACCTTAGGCGCCCATTTGGGATTGTATATGTGATCATATGCGCCTAAACTCACGATGCTTGGGATCAATAGGAAAGTCACGTTCATTAAGGCGCCATTTGAGGGTTGTTCAAACAAGAAGGTGCGCCTATCTCTCTTCATGCTTGTTTCTATACTTCATGCCTTTCAAGGTTTCATACTCTCAACTTGTTATATATCTTTATGCTTTTCAAAACTAGGCGCTCTAGATGACTATGGCAGCAAGGCATTGCGCCTAGCATAGATGTGTTCTTCAATGTTTGTAATCTTAGGCGCTGAAATGAGGCTGTTTTGACACAAAAGTGCGCCTATCCTTCTTAGCTTGTTATAACCTTCAATGACTTCAATTTCACTGTTAAATGCTAAGGAAACTCTTCATCACTTAGCTTATCTTTGACATTAGATGATTTACTTCCTCAACTTAGGCGCTGATTTGAGTAAAAACAGATTGAAATATGCGCCTTTAACTTGAAGAGTACTTCATTTCTCATAAATTAAGACTCTTTTGAGGCTCACTAGAAGTGTCATAGAGCTCAAACTCCTTCAAGCTGCTTGATGAATGCCTTTTTGATGTTAGGCACTCCAAATGACTTCTTCAATCAATCACACACTTAGGCACTCATGATGGCTAAAACAACAAGAAATGGCGCCTAGTATAGACAAGGTGTTCACTAGTGCCCAAGGCGCACTTTGATAATGTTTAAGGTATGACATGGCGCCTCACTTTAATGTGATGTTAACTTCCAATTTTCATGATCTGCATGACTTGTGTAGACTCTTACAAACCTGTCCAACTTTAATAGCTTCAACGTTTATTGATTCAAACTTGATTTCCCTCTAGGCGCCAAAATTGGTATGAAGAAGAGGAAAAGTGTGCCCAACTTAATGATAGTCTCCAACCTCTTACCTAGGCGCACTTTGTGATGGGTAAAGCATGAAATTGCGCCTAAACTCATGATTAATCTTAGGAACTTCAAGGAAGGTCATTCTCTCTTAGGCGCCATCTATCATTGATTTAGACTTCACTTTAACCAAATGGGTCTTCTGGAATAAACTGAATGAAGATGGTGAAGTTGTGAGAAACAAAGCAAGATTGGTATGCAAAGGATATTCTCAAGTAGAGGGAATTGATTTTGAAGAAACATTTGCTCCGGTGGCAAGAATTGAAACAGTTAGATTATTTCTTGTATTTGCTGCTTCCAAAGATTTCAAAGTTTACCAGATGGATGTCAAGTCAGCATTCCTGAATGGAGAGCTAGAGGAAGAAGTCTACATTGAGCAATCGGAAGGATTTCAGTTGTCTGATCAAGAAGATATGGTCTGCAGATTGAGGAAAGCTTTGTATGGACTTAAACAAGTCCCAAGAGCCTAGTATGCAAGATTGGATAAGTATCTGCTAAAGCTAGGATTTAGGAAAGGCACAACTGACAGTAATCTTTATTTCAAGATTGATCATGAACACATCTTAATTGTTGAGGTATTTGTTGATGATATCATTTTTGGTGGAAATGGAAGCATGTGTAAGAAATTTGCTGATCAGATGCAAAGTGAATTTGAGATGTCCATGTTTGGTGAAATGAATTCCTTCTTAGGTCTGCAAATCACTCAGTCAGATAAAGGTATCTTCATATCTCAGTCTAAGTATGTGAGAATTGTTGAAAAAGTTTGGAATGGAGGACTCAAAACTAGTAAGTACTCCTATGGTAACCAGATGCAAGTTGAGTAAAGATGATGATTCACCTAAGGTAGATTAGAAAAGGTATAGATCAATGATTGGAGGATTGCTTTATTTGACTCAGGCCAAACTTGACATTATGAATGCAGTTGGACTTGTTGCTAGATTTCAAGCTGATCCTAGGGAATCCCATGTTGTAGCAGTCAAAAGAATTTTTAGATATCTAAAGGGAACATTTGATTATGGCTTATGGTATCCAAAGGATAATGACTTCACTCTTCATGCATATACAGATGTTGATTGGGCAGGAGATGTGGATGACAGGAAAGTACTAGTGGTGGTGCATTTTTCTTAGGAAGGAGATTGGTTTCTTGGTTGAGCAAAAAGCAGGAGGCAATATCTCTGTCTACTGTAGAGGCAGAGTATATAGCAGCAACAAGCAATTGTACTCAAGTCTTGTGGATGAAGCAAATGTTGAAGGATATCAGAATTATGTTTAAAGAGCCTGTTACAATCTTCTATGATAATTCAAGTGCAATTAACATCTCAAAGAATCTGGTGTTGCATTCAAAGACAAAGCACATATCAATCAAGTTTCACTTCTTGAGAGAGAAGGTAAGTGAGAATGAAGTCAGATTGGAGTTTGTTTCTTTAAAAGATCAGATTGCGGATATATTCACCAAGCCTCTGCCTAAGGATACTTTTGAGTATCTCAGAGGGAAGCTAGGGGTTATTACCCCTCCTGTTCAGAACTAAGATGCACTAGTGTGCATCAGTTTGGCGGAATTCATAGTCATATCTTGTGATCTGGATTGATGTTAAGGAGATACTACTCAGGGGGAGTAGTCAGTATGCAAATTTTGGAGATCAGTCTGAAACAAAAAGGGAGAGAAAAGATTACAAATATGTGCCCTTTGCCATTGATGTCAAAGGGGGAGAGAAGTCATGTGAAAAGCTAGTTGCTGATGAAAGGGGGAGCAGTGAAGAAAGTGGTTGTAGAAGGGGGGAGAAATCCTTGTCTTGATGGTTGAATCAGTTTTTCACATCATATGTTGCCATCAATGACAAAGGGGGAGATTGTTGCAAATATGTGCCTATGATGTGTTGTCATTGATGTCAACATATCCCTTTGTTAGAAATAGAGGAAACAGTGCAGATCAGTGAAGTAGATTGCTCCGCATTTCCAGAGGAATGAAGATCAAAGTACGCGGACCATATGGCTGTGTAAAGGATTGTCTGAAGTAGCTCCAGTTAAGATTTGAGAGGTCCGCATGAAGATTTGAAGAAGCTATGGCTATTTGAGTAGAACCAAGTTTTGCAGTGTTTAGAAGAGATAGGGTAACAGGAAATTGGTCCGGAATGCTCTGCAATGAGAACTAATGATCTGCGGATCTAGAGGCATGTTTGGGAAGTCAGTGTGTATCCTCAACTCAAGTGGTTTGTGGTTTGGAGGTCTACAAGCAATCTTTCTAGTGTGACAGTCATGACAGACAGTGTTCTTAAGGTACCAGATGAAGATGCAAATGATTCTGATGATTTGGAGTAGTGTGGATGTTATTGTTGAATTCAATGTGCTTGTGGAGGTCTCTGGATTGTGTGCCTACTCTGTTGGAGGTCCGCATTGAAGATTGAGCTCGTTGTTGAAGATTTCCTCCTTGGTGTTGCTGTTCTTCCCAGTCTTGGCTGACCAGATGATTTGTTGGCGTTTCAATTCGCACCTCTGGAATGCGAGTTGGAAACGAACAACTATGCACAGTTAAACTGCTTTTCTATTATGAGGGGAAGTTCCCTTTTTGTTGATGTTCACTTAAAAGATAAATAAAGCAAATTTGCCTATCTTCTTTTTGTTTCTCAGCTGCGAGCACAAGGTTATAAAACTCTAATCATTGCAGTAGAAGTTTTTCCTTTTTAAAACTTCTAACTATAGCTAGGCCTAAACTAAATGATGCTTTTGATTGCCTAAGTAAACACCGTGCATAGGAATCAAAAGTTGCAAAGGAATGATTTGTTTTTAACATAAAAGCTTTAATAAACTTTTTCCATATTCACATTAGAAGACTCATTGTACTTTAAGATGAAAACTGAAATAAGATTACGCAAGCCACACATCTGATGACAAAACTAGATGATCAAAGATAGAAAATCAGAGCAAATGGTAGGCATGAGACTTCTATTCCCAATATCATAAAGTTGATACAACTCCAGGACAACAATATTGTAGCAAAATGTAGGCATACAATATGCGATCAAACACTGGAAAACAGACAACACAGAATGAACGAGCACTTAAAATAACAATTTCTGTTGGCTAGAATAGGCACAACAAATTTTGCTATCACAACTACCATTACTTACAATGGGCAAGGCTGCCCTTATTTATACTAAATCAAAGGAGTAGGGAACCCTAAAATCTCCTTGATTTAACGTAACTAACTTGCCTTCTCGCAAGCTTTATTTCTATTCTAGGACAAAGATTACAACTAACAAATGCTTTAAAACAATTTGCTTTAAAGCAAAGAAAGCTCCAACTATTACAAAGTGGTTTTTTTTACTATTTTAAGGATGGATAAGCTTTGGATGAAAGCAAATGCTTTAAAACAAAAAGCATTTGAGTTAAAGTTGCTTTGTTTTGAGTCACATCCTCATCTACATTTTTGCTTTATTGGTGATGTCATCCACTGGTATTTTGGGAAATAATATCTTCCAAAAAGCTAGTGACTGCATCTTTGCCAAGAACACTGATACTCTTTAAGATGATATTCTAGTTTTCTAACATTTCTTCACCATCTGCAACCATCTGGAGGAATTCACGAACTTCACCCACAGCTTTATCAAACTTTACTGTCATCGCGGCAAAACGATCCATCTTGCCAGCACTGATATCACCATTAAAATTGTTGCGGACGAAAGTATGGAACTCTGTCTGTACTTCCCTGAGATCACACAGGGTACCATCTTTTTCATATGAACACGGGATCTGAGAAACAAAAGATCTCACAAACTTGAGAACATTTACCACTTTTTCTTTCCATTCTACTAACTCTGAGATTATACTATCATAAGTTTTTACTGTGAAAAGATACTGTGTTTTCCAAGTAGAAACAATCTTCTTATTTTCAGTTGAATCAACAGAATTATATGCTATCTTCAAGCCGGAGATAATGATCTCAAATACCAGTCTATTTTCAGCCAAAGTCTGTTGTAATCCCTGAATGCCTTGACGCAGATCATGAGCGTTGGAATTTAATTGATAGAACTGTGAAAGTACAACTCTACCTTTAGTCACAAATTCTTCCACCCAATCCTTCATGTGCCTCCCATAAATGACCAATTGACTGAACTGCTGCTGATCAACCGGTGATTCCAGAATCTGAGGAAGCAATAAATCGGCTTGTGATGTGCCATGAAAAAGATTGGAAATATACTGCCGCAGCTGCCTAATTTCAGCCTTGAGGGCTGCTTTATCTTCTCCATCCTTCAACACCCTCTCCTTCAGATTATTTGCTGCAACCTCGAAGAGATTTACATCTGTATGCCGGGTACTCCTACCAAGATTAGCTTTGACAAGCTTGAAGTCATCAACCTCGATCTCATCAACATTTTTATGTTCTGGTGGTGTTGCAGTTTCAAGGATCATTTCTCCATCCGGATTCTTTTCAATGTGAACTTGCTTCTTAAGTTTCCTGTCTGGTGTGTCTTGGTAGACGCTTTTAAGCTCTGTCAAGTTCAACTAATATGAAGGCTTTCTCCTCTTCCTACCCAAAATGTTCTCAAGCCAAGATGAGCCATCCTCTCTTGGAAACTCGGTTATAACTTCATCAACTCCTGATGAACCAATATGTGTCTCAAAGTTATGAACCAGCGAGTCTAACTCTGAATCTATGTGAATGGGAGAAGAGCTTGGTGATGAAGGTGGAGAAACATGAATTGAAGGCATTGTTTCAGCATGCGGTGCTGGTTCAGTGGGAACTTTGTCAGATACCCAACTAGTTCTACTAAAATTTTTCCTTACTTAGACAAATTTACTTGCACTTAACTTATCAACTACTCAACAACTTAATGACATACATCAAAGATAACAATTTGAATGAATCAATCTTGAAGCTGGGTACTTGTCTTATTACTTGATTCAATCTTATTGCAATGTCTTATTACAAAGATAATGCCTTCAATAGCATGATTATACAATCTTATTCAAATGGATTACAAAAGAGGCCTTGAAGCCTTGATGTTTACAATGATTCTTCAACTGATCAACTCTATTGAACCCAATGATGTCAACTGGATGTTAACACCTCACAATGCAGCAAGGGAGCATCACCTCAACACTTGAAACTCGCAAGCCTCAAGATTACAAGCTACAAGCTTTGCAGAGAGAAATTCGTCAAAAGATTAGATATCAAATGAATGAGAGAGCTCCTCCTTTTATAGACCTTCCAAAAGGGAATGAAGGCACGTTTTCCAGGGAGCATATTTAGGAGAATATTCCTCTTGACAACTCATCCTAAGTTGGCAATCTTATCCAAAGGCCCTGACACGGATCCAAATGCTACCCTTCTGACCAATGGGCATTCAGGTAGTTGTAACTACCTTATCTCCTAGAAATACTTAGGCGCAGATTTAGGGTTCTTCTGACTGGGCGCTAGCTTTGGAGGATTTGCTCATGAAATGACGCCCTATGGGTTCTAGGCGCACATCTTGGTAATTTTGAACTGGTGATTGTGACTAAGTGTCAACAGGGAATGATGTAACTTGGAAACGTTTCCTTGTGTTGTCTTCTCATTCTAGGGAAATCTATCAGCTCCACGCCAAGTCAACCTGCTTGAGGCGCACTTTTGAGTCAGTGTAGGAGGAGACTAGCACCTTGTGTTGGATTCATCTTCATGCATGTGATGGTTTACATTTGAAGACTTTGTGGTGAAGTGAGACACTTAACTCACCAAGCGCCTTGACTATTTGAAGTGATTGGAAGCTGCCCTCCCACTTAGGCGCTTATTTGGAGGATTCGTAGTAGATTTGGCGCCAAGGAATAGTTTGACACATTTCCACAAGTTTGGACCACAAACTGGAGCTCCCAAGAGTTAGATTAACTCTTATGAAATGAGCGCCCAAGACTTCCCTCCTTTGAAGATGCTTCTCTCTCATCTTGATGCACTTACCACCAGTTGGCTAGGAATTTGTGCCTAAGTTCCAACTGATCATCTTTTTTAGGGTAAATTGAAAGCAACTTGTCTTCAATTGGATTGATCTTACCTCCTTGATGGAGCACCTTGTATCTAGGCTAGACTTGAGGACTTGCTCCCATCTTAGGCGCACTTTTGGGGGAGTTTCAACTGGTATCTGCGCCTAGCACCTTTATGAAGATGTTCCATACTATTCAAACTCTCAAATACTTGTAATCACTCCTTTTGATGCTCCTTTAAACTAGCGCCTTCTTTAGAGTATCAATATCTTGTCTAGGTCTTCAATTTCATCTAGGCGCACTTATTTGGTAGAAAAGAATCTAGATTGACGCCTTAAGATGAAAGTGGTCTTTCTTTGCTAAAAACACCAGCACAAGTCACAACTAAATCAAAAACACCATCTCCTATCAAACGCCTTTTGTCTTGAATAGATTGAAAGCTCTTTTCTTCCTTAGGCGCACTGTGGTGTCAGTGGAAGGATGAATTGGACATGTGTTGGTGAAGGCGCAAATGTGAGGTTGGAGATGAAGAGAGAGCGCCTCATTCTCTTAGCACTTCACTTGACTCCTTGATGATTGCAATAACCATTACAATCCACTAACTTGCTTAGGGCGCCATTCAAAGATTATTCAGTCATGATTTAGCACCTTAGGCGCATATCTGGATTTGAAGAGCCATAAAGTAGCACCTTAACTTCTAGGCGCAAGATTGGAGTTATGAGACATTAAGATGGCGCCACTGAACCTTTGGACAAGTTCCTTAGCACTTTAAACACTCTTGCTTCTTGAAAACTCCTCCTTCATGCTTGAACGCCAGTACAAGGTCCTAGAACCATGTTTTAGCGCCTTATTGCTCTAGGCGCCCACTAGGGTGGTGCAATATGATATTTGCACCTAAAGTGAATAGGCTTCCTTCCTTACTCAATTCACTTAGACAACTTCATCTTGAAGACTAATCAACTTATCCTACCAAAGCGCCTTGTTTGATGTCCTTCAATCAGGGTGCTTCCATGCTAGGTGCTCATTTAGGAAACTGATGTGAAATTGGTGCCTAGACTCCAAGAGTCAACTTCCAGACTTAGCCAAATTTTAGGTTTCTGACTTTGTTCCTGCAAAACAAAAGATTGAGTTAGTCAAAAACCAATTCATTCCCTCATTATTTAGAATTAGCCTCCGAGAATGAGGAATAGGCTAATCCATTCTTCACTTGATGATCAAGTCAGAAACGGGGACATGACAGTCTCCCCTTCCTGGGATTGCTTGTCCTCAAGCAATTGAAGGTTAGGATGCTCTAGAATCTTCTCTCCTTCCCAAGTAGCATCCTCCATTGGCAACCCTTTCCACTTCACCAAATATTCCGTTATGCTCCTGTTGTTCAGTTTTTTTTCCATTATATCTACCACACTCTCAGGTTCAAGTGCAAGCATTCGTTCTTCATCAAGTGGTGGTAGTTCATCAGATGAAACCACATGTTGTCCTAGTGCCTTTTTGAGACATGACACATGAAACACATTGTGGATGCGGCTTCCTGCTAGCAAGTCAAGTTCATATGCCACTTCCGCTACTCTTCTCAACACCTTGTAGGGTCCGTAGAACCTTGGTTTCAGTTTCTCCGCACCTGACTTCTTCAAAGTGCTTTGCCTATATGGCTGAAGGCGCAGAAATACCATATTACCTACTTCAAAGCTTCATTCAATTCGGTGTTTGTCGGCATACAACTTTTGCTGGTTTTGAGCCCTTTGCAAATTTTCCTTAAGGACTCTCAAAATATCTTGAGTATCCTTCATCAAGTCACTTGCTCGGGGAGCTCTACTATCATCCAGTGCCAGATCAACAAATGAAACTGCTTCATATCCATACAAAGCTCGGAATGGAGTCATGCTAATTGACATGTGGAAAGTAGTGTTGTAGCAGTATTCACCCAGATGTAACTACTTAATCCAAGCACGCTGATGATCAGACACATAGTTTCTCAAGTATCCCTCAAGCCATTTATTTACTATCTCAGTCTGTCCATCAGTTTGAGGATGATAACTAGTGCTTGGTGTCAAATCAGTTCCAGCTAGTCGAAATAGCTCTCTCCAGAACACACTAATGAACCGGCTATCTCGATCACTGACTATGGTCTTAGGAAGGCTATGTAGTCTAAAGACTTCACAAAAGAATAACTCAGCTACTTGCAATGCTGATGACTCAACGGGGATTGCAATGAAGTGAGCATACTTGGTTGACCTGTCCACAACTACATAGATGCAGTCTCTTCCATTCACCTTCGGAAGTCCTGTGATGAAGTCCATAGAGATACTCTCCCACTTATATTCTGGAATTGGCAGTGGTTGGAGTAACCCCGCTGGAAATGTATGCTCTAACTTATTTTGTTTACAAATCAGACATTCCCTGACATACCGAAGAACTTCTTCCTTCAGACCTTTCCAAGTGAACCTTTCCCTGATTTGTCTATAGGTCTTAAAGTAACCAGGGTGTCCTGCAAGTGGAGCATCATGGTATGTCTGCAAAATCTGTTGCTTCAACTCTGATTCAGGAGTCAGATAGATTCTATCTTTATAATAGATGATATCATCAACCATCTTGTACCTATCATCCTGAATGACTCCATCCATGATCTCACAAGCAAATTTAGATTTGGAGTACTCAACTAGAAGCTGAGACTTCCAATCAGCTGAAACTTCAGTCAGGGCACAAATGGCAGGTTTCCTAGGCAAGGCATCAGCTACCACATTCTTCTTGCCTTTTATATACTTAATGTCAAAATCATATGCCTGTATCTTCACAACCCACTTCTGTTGTCTTTCATTCAAATCCTTTTGCCCTAGGAAGTATTTCAAACTGTCGTGATCAGTTTTGACCACAAACTTAGATCCAACTAGATACTGGCGGAACTTAGCCAAAGCATGCATAATTGCCAGCATCTCTTTGTCATAAGTTGAGTACAATCTTTCTGTGTCCAACTTTCTGCTTTCAAATGCGATGGGATGACGATCTTGCATCAATACTGCTCCAATGCCTTCTCCAGAAGCATCACATTCTAAAACAAAAGACTTAGTAAAATCTGGCAAAGCCAGTACTGGAGTTGTGCTCATTACTTCCTTCAATCTGTCAAATGCAGCTTGAGCTTCCATTGACCAAATGAAAGCACCTTTCTTTGTTAGATTTGTTAAAGGTGCAGCAAGCTGGGAGAATCCTTTAACAAATCTTCTGTAATAGCTGCAGAGGCCATGGAAACCTCTTAGTTCAGATACATTCCTGGGAACTGGCCAATTGCGAATGGCTTCAATCTTTTCTTCTTGAACTTTCACACCATTAGCTCCTATCACATGACCCAGATACAGAATCTCCTTCAAACCAAAATCACACTTAGACATCTTTGCATACAAATATTGATTCTCCATGACGTTCAAAACTTCATCTAAGTGTTGGAGATGTTCTTCCCATGTCTTGCTGTAAATCAAGATATCGTCGAAGAAAACCAACAGGTACTTCCTCAACTGCTTGTTAAAAACATGATTCATGCAGGACTGGAAAGTGGCTGGAGTATTTGTCAACCCAAATGGCATCACCATAAATTCATAATGTCCATAATGGCATCTGAATGCTGTCTTTGGAATGTCTTCTTCTCGAACACGAATTTGATGGTAACCGGATCGAAGATCTATCTTTGAGAAATAGATTGCTCCATGCAACTCATCAAGTAGTTCATCAATCCTAGGTATTGGATACATATTCTTGATGGTCTTCTTGTTCAATGCGCGATAGTCAATACACATCCACATTGTTCCATCCTTCTTCTTCACTAGCACCACAGATGATGCAAATGGACTTGATGATGGTCTTATGTGCCCCATCTCGATCAATTCTTTGATCGTCTTCTCAATTTCAATCTTGAAATGTCTTGGATGCCGATAGGGTGCAATGTTGACAGGTTTCGTCCCATCCTCCAATTCAATGACATGTTCAAAACCTCTATCAGAAGGTATGCCTGGAGGTATGTCCCTAAACACCTTACCATGCTTATCCAACATTGCCTGGATATCCACAGGATAAAGTTCTTTAGTAGAGAGAATCTGGTTGTCCTTGATGCAAACCTGTGCTGCCCACTCAATGTCATTATGACTGAACAATGCTTCCATGCGTTTAGCCGAGACAACTCTGGGGTTTCCATCAGACACTGACTTTAATTTGATCTTTCTTCCCTCATGCATGAACTCCAATTCCATGTTCTGGAAATCCTGGACTATTCTTCCAAGTGAATGCAACCATTGAACTCCAAGCACTACATCAATATGCCCAAGTCCAACTACATAGAAATCATCCTGTAAAGAATAATCACCCATTTGAATTTGCAGTTGGGTCACCCTTCTGGTACAACTCATCAGGTATCCATCAGCAACTGCTATTTGAAACCCTTCAAAGTCTTCAACCGTAAGACCCCGCCTTGCTACCAAACCTTCATCTATGAAGTTGTGAGTAGCACCACTGTCGATTAGACATGTGACTCTCTGGCCCTTCACAACTCCTCTTATGCGGAAGGCATGATATTTAGGAACTCCTGAAATAGTTGCTAATGTTATTTTGTCAGTTGTTTCTTCCGAAACAACATTAAGAGTTGGTTGTTCATGTACTTCCTCTTCATCCTGAGTTGACTCTTCTTCACTCAGTGACTCTTCTTCACTTCCATCATCAGATACCACTTCAATCAAATGAGCTTTACCTTTACAAAGGCACCTATGTCCTGGTTCCCAAGGTTGCTTGCAAGAAAAACAGAGTTTCTTCCTTCTTAGTTCATCTCTTTCTGCTGCAGATGAACTTTGAGTCATCTTTTGAGGAAATGTGGGTCTCCTTTGAGTAGAACTAACTCCTTTATAGAACTTCCTCTTAGGCTGATATACAGGAGTAGTATCAAGATCAAGAGCAAAGTCAATTGCTTCTTCCAAATTTGTTGGCCTTTGTACCTTTACCAATGGCTTGATCTGATTGTTCAATCCCTCAATGAACAACATAGTGATTCTTCTGTTAGTCATGTCAGGTACCATCACTGCTATCTTCTGAAACTCATTTACATACTGCACAACCCTTCCTTCTTGCTTGAGTTGAGCTAGTTCACAATAGTACACTTCAGTGTCTTTTCTATCAAACCTCTGAATCAACTTAGTTACAAACTCATCATAGGAATTGATCCTATCATGATGTTGAGAAACTAGGCCATGATGCCACCATTCACATGCCAATCCTTCAAGATGCATTGTAGCAAATTGAATTGCCTTCTTTTCTGTGAAAGGCTTAAGAGAAAGGTATGTATCCAGCTTGTTTACCCAAGCTCTAGCACTGAGCTTACCACTTCCATCAAAGGTAGGAATGGGAACTCGATTCAAGGCTTCTTTATACTCCTTTGTATCATCATCCCTCCTAGGGTGCAAGCCTCTAGTTCTACCTCGCCTATCCCTATCTTCCCTCTTCTGTCGGCAATATTCATTGAAAGTCATCATATCCCGAACACGATCTGGTAATTTGGCATAGAGATCTGCAAAGAGTGCTACTTCATCTTCAAAGTTATTCTGTTCTCCTTCATCAAACTCTTCATTAGCTTCATTGACTTGTTCAGGTGGTGGCGGAAGGAAAGTTGGTCTTAAAGGCCTATCAACTGTAGGAATTCGTGTGCGAACTCTTCTGCCTATTGCACTAGCAGCATCATCATCAACTTGTCTTTCTTGTCTCTCTTGTCTAGCTGCATCTCTATGACCTTGTCCAGCTATTTCACCTTGATTCATGTTTTGAAGGGATTGCAAGACTTGTTGCAATATTTGAGCTGTTTGTTGTTGTCCGTTAGCAATGTTCCTCAACATCTCCCTTGCTTCGCGTTCACCATCAGCAGGTGGACTTCTACTTCTTCTTTCATCAACCATGTTAGCTGAGACCTCAATATGATGATGTTGTTGTTGTTGTTGTCTAACTCTTCTTGTATAATACCTGTGTGGACCTACTTCGGGTGGCTGCATAACCTAGAGGCTGGCAGGATCCAAGCTCTGATACCACTGTAAGATACCCAACTAGTTCTACTAAAATTTTTCCTTAGACAAATTTACTTGCACTTAACTTATCAACTACTCAACAACTTAATGACATACATCAAAGATAACAATTTGAATGAATCAATCTTGAAGCTGGGTACTTGTCTTATTAGTTGATTCAATCTTATTGCAATGTCTTATTACAAAGATAATGCCTTCAATAGCATGATTATACAATCTTATTCAAATGGATTACAAAAGAGGCCTTAAAGCCTTGATGTTTACAATGATTCCTCAATTGATCAACTCTATTGAACCCAATGATGTCAACTGGATGTTAACACCTCACAATGCAGCAAGGGAGCATCACCTTGCCAGTTGAGGGAGCATCACTTCAACATTTGAAACTTGCAGACCTCAAGATTACAAGCTACAAGCTTTGCAGAGAGAAATTCGTCAAAAGATTAGATATCAAATGAATGAGAGAGCTCCTCCTTTTATAGGCCTTCCAAAAGGGAATGAAGGCACGTTTTCCAAGGAGCATATTTAGGAGAATATTCCTCTTGACAACTCATCCTGAGTTGACAATCTTATCCAAAGGCCTTGACACGGATCCAAATGCTACCCTTCTGACCAATGGGCATTCAGGTAGTTGTAACTACCTTATCTCCTTCTAGAAATACTTAGGCGGAGATTTAGGGTTCTTCTGACTGGGGGCTAGCTTTGGAGGATTTGCTCATGAAATGGCGCCCTATGGGTTCTAGGCACACATCTTGGTAATTTTGAACTGGTGATTGTGACTAAGTGTCAACAGGGAATGATGTAACTTGGAAACGTTTCCTTGTGTTGTCTTCTCATTCCAGGGAAATCTATCAACTCCACGCCAAGTCAACCTGCTTGAGGCGCACTTCTGAGTCAGTGCAGGAGGAGACTAGCGCCTAGTGTTGGATTCATCTTCATGCATGTGATGGTTTACATTTGAAGACTTTGTGGTGAAGTGAGACACTTAACTCACCAAGCACCTTGACTATTTGAAGTGATTGGAAGCTGCCTTCCCACTTAGGCGCTTATTTGGAGGATTCGTAGTAGATTTGGCGCCAAGGAATAGTTTGACACATTTCCACAAGTTTGGACCACAAACTGGAGCTCCCAAGAGTTAGATTAACTCCTATGAAATGAGCGCCCAAGACTTCCCTCCTTTGAAGATGCTTCTCTCTCAACTTGGCGCACTTACCACCAGTTGGCTAGGAATTTGCGCCTAAGTTCCAACTGATCATCTTTTTTAAGGTAAATTGAAAGCAACTTGTCTTTAATTGGATTGATCTTACCTCCCTAATGGAGCGCCTTGTATCTAGGCTAGACTTGAGGACTTGCTCCCATCTTAAGCGCACTTTTGGGGGAGTTTCAACTGGTATCTGTGCCTAGCACCTTTGTGAAGATGTTCCATACTATTCAAACTCTCAAATACTTGTGATCACTCCTTTTGATGCTCCTTTAAACTAGCATCTTCTTTAGAGTATCAATATCTTGTCTAGGTCTTCAATTTCATCTAGGCGCACTTATTTGGTAGAAAAGAATCTAGATTGACGCCTGAAGATGAAAGTGGTCTTTCTTTGCTAAAAACTCCAGCTCAAGTCAACTAAATCAAAAACACCATCTCCTATCAAACGCCTTTTGTCTCGAATAGATTGAAAGCTCTTTTCTTCCTTAGGCGCACTGTGGTGTCAGTGGAAGGATGAATTGGACATGTGTTGGTGAAGGCGCAAATGTGAGGTTGGAGATGAGGAAGAGAGAGCGCCTCATTCTCTTAGCACTTCACTTGACTCCTTGATGATTGCAATAACCATTACAATCCACTAACTTGCTTAGGGCACCATTCAAAGATTATTCAGTCATGATTTAGCACCTTAGGCGCATATCTGGATTTGAAGAGCCATAAAGTAGCACCTTAACTTCTAGGCGCAAGATTGGAGTTATGAGACATTAAGATGGCGCCACTGAACCTTTGGACAAGTTCCTTAGCACTTTAAACACTCTTGCTTCTTGAAAACTCCTCCTTCATGCTTGAACACCAGTACAAGGTCCTGGAACCATGTTTTAGCGCCTTATTGCTCTAGGTGCCCACTAGGATGGTGCAATATGATATTTGCGCCTAAAATGAATAGGCTTCCTTCCTTAATTCACTTAGACAACTTCATCTCGAAGACTAATCAACTTATCCTACCAAAGCGCCTTGTTTGATGTTCTTCAATCAAGGTGCTTCCATGCTAGGCGCTCATTTAGGAAAACTGATGTGAAATTGGTGCCTAGACTCCAATAGTCAACTTCCAGACTTTGCCAAATTTTAGGTTTCTGACTTTGTTCCTGCAAAACAAAAGATTGAGTTAGTCAAAAACCAATTCATTCCCTCATTATTTAGAATTAGCCTCCGGGAATGAGGAATAGGCTAACCCATTCTTCACTTGATGATCAATTCGGAAACGGGGACATGACAAACTTCTGATGCAACTGCTGGTTGTTCCTGCTGACAATGAATTGGAGACTCAACCTTTTTCCTCTTCAACTTGGCCATCTTTGTTCCTTCCGGAAGGACGCTCATAGCTTTAACCCTTGGTTTTGGTTTGGAAGTGGAAGGTACTGATGGTTGATCTATTGGCGGCTCTGCAACCGGAATGGCTTCTTTCCACTTATTTTTCAAGAATATCATACTGTTTTTGATAACTCGGCTTGTTCTTTCCTCAATCGAGGTGTTCTCTTTGGCAGACCAATTAACTAGTGGCAATGGTTGTTGCTCGACCTAATCTTTGAAATATGTGGGAAGTAAAACTTCACCATCATCTGACAAGCCCTCTACATCTTCTGACAAAATATCAGCTAATTGCCGAAGAGTAAACCTGTTGTAACTACGTTTCTGGACTTCAAATTCATCTACACAATTAGCCCAGAAATCTTCAACTGTAGGTGCATGTACACAATTTTGACCAAGGTGTGATGCAAAAACACCACGAGGATCGTATGAAGTCCTCCTGTCGAAAAACTTAAGACCATATTTGGACGATTCACTACCAATTACTTTGGCATCTGCTCCAGATTTGCATCTTTAAATACCCATCCTAATCGGAAAACTGAAAGCCGCTTTGCGCCTACTACGCAGAAATGTATAGACTTGCCTCAGAAATTCTATGAACGCTACCTCATCTGTAGGATATCTCGGCAGCATCGCTGGCTCTCCTAAGAAACCATATACTCTAATGTAGGAGAAAGTGGGAAACTGGATAAACCAATCAGCCCATTCCGCCATTGCCAATCTGACATCAGCTGAAAATCATATATGCAACTCATTATCTAGATCTCGCACCGCATACATGAGGAATGCATCATTTACTCGCCTATAATGTCGCTCAGCCTGAGAAAATTCTAACTGCAGGAAATGGTGATATACATGTTGAATGCCCAGAGTTCCAACAATATTCAAACCTCTAAATTGACCCTGAAAACATTAAATATACAAGGTATGACATCATGTGGAATTCATGGGCCCTTTGAAAATCAATTATCTGATGGTGGAGACTATCACTGATTAGTGCCGACCAATCATAGTATTCAGTTCTGTCAACAATCTGGGACATGATGTAAAACATCCAAGGCTGAAATTTGTTAGCATCTGCTTGACCTGTGACTCGGCTCAGCAGAGTAATCATTATTGCATATTCTTCCTTGAACTCTCCACGTCCAATGTTCTTTGGCATAACGTTCTGCTTTTCCTTCAACCACCTCTAAGCAATCTTTTTCCAATACTTTTCTTTATCATTGTGCCACACCCTCTTGCATTCTTCCATAGAAATGACTAAGTTCTCCTTCCATAGTGGTATTGAAAAACACTTCTCAATATCATTTGGCCTGAGGCTGCAGAGCACCCGTGCATTTGCTGATTGGATTTCTCTCGTGACTGAATTGTAATGCTTTGTACAAGCAATTACGAATTCGATACTTTGCACTGTGATGGGGAATGAAGCTACTGCAAGCAACTCGGAGTGACTCAGATTCGTGATAGCTATATTTCCTGCATCTTCCAAAAGATGCAAATTAAACACTGGAAGCACCTTATGCAAATCTTTGTCGAAAGTTCTCAGGTAATCATGAACCAACGCCATTTTAGGCTTGATCTCTATTGGAGAGTACTGCATACTGAAAGACTTGAAGAATGGTTGTGAACACGTCTATGTTGGAAAAATCTTGGACAAAACGCTGAAAATTACTTGCTGATTTCTTCTAAAACGCAGAATCTGAGCGAAAAAGATGGCACATGGGTTTTGTAGACAATTCCATTTTAAAACAACCCAGATTATCGGATTTTGAAAAAGCAGAGGGTTTCCCGAAAAAGCAAATTCCTGGAAAAATAAAATTTTCCAATCTTCAAGAGGATGAAATTCTGGATAGACCCATCTCGATGAAAATTGAAAAAGCTTCGGCCCTGTTTCTGAAAAATGATCCCCTAGAAAAAAGGACCTTGAAAAAGCATGCCTCCTTGCTTCCTCATTTCGAAACTATGAAGAACGCTGAAAAAACACTTCATTTGGGTCTTCGAATCTTCATGGAAAGAAAATCAAAATCTTCCTCCTTTGGATGCAACCTACAAAAGTAATGAATAAAAGAGGCCAAAAGCTTGTCTTTATAGAACTTTAGGGCAAAAAGCAGCTTTCTTTGTGAAAGAATAAAGCTTGAATCTTATCCATGAAGAAAGCATCTTTTAAAGCACAAATCCAAATAGATATACTCGAATAGGAAGAATCCCTATTTTATAGCTGCCTATGGCTTCATGTGTGAGATGATGAAAAATATCTTCTTTGACGATGTCATCAAACACGCGAGGTTTCAAAAGTGTTAGCCAAATTTTCCTTCGTTTTGAAACTTTTGCACTTGTTTTGACTCTTGCATAGCCTGTCTCTGACTTCAACAAAATGGCAAACTATCACCATTTGACTAAAAAAGCTGACTAATCATGGCACCTTGAAGATTTATCAACTCTTATTTCATCCCTAGCCTCGAACTAATGATCTGACAACGTTTGACTGCAAATCTAACTCCTAGAAATTGTCGACGGACGAAGTCTGGGAAAAAAACTTGATGGATGTCCTCAGCAGAGCATGAAAATTTCTTACTCTGGTGAACTTGGGCGCCCCCAACCTCCAGGGGCGCCTGGGTTTTCATGCCTAAGCCATTTTTGTGATATTTTAACTTTTCCAATTTTTCTTTTTTTACGCGCGTTTCGGTGACCGTTGGACCCAGTTCGGATGTCAAATCTTGCTTGCCGGAGTAAAACTGAGATTGATGATCTGGCAGGTGAGCAACCCTGATGAAAATTGAGTTGATTGTACCTTGTGCCTGCCTCGAAAACTGAGCCAAACTGACTTCCTACGAATCTGATCGGGCTGACGAAAGAGGATTTGCACATTTTTTGAAAAAACTCAAAAATATTCGAAGTCTGGTGAGTTTGGGTGCCTTCAGCCTCCTGGGGCGCCCAGGTTTTCATGCCTTGGAATTTTTTTTGGATTTTTCAACTTTTATAACTTTTCTCCATTTTCTGTGCCCCGGGTCCTGTTTGATCTTCATTTTTGGTCGTTTTGCTGACTGCTGAAGCAGAATGGGAGGTGATTTGAGTAGCCTGAACATACCTGAGATGAATTTCCAGTTTTTATCGACATTTCGACTGAGTTTTGACTAATTTTGACCCCTCAGAATCAGGCTGACGGAGGTATTTTGACATTTCTCGAAAAACGTAAAAAAAATTCTCAGTCTGGGCATGATGGGCACCCCTAGCCTCCAGGGGCGCTTGGATGTTCATGCCTAAGAAAAATTTATGATTTTCAACTTTTGCTTGTAGTTTACCTCGTTTCTGGTGCTAGCAGCTACTTCCTTTCACTGATTTTGACAATTTGTCGGACAACTGCCACTGGATGAAGAATGGACTGGATAGTCTGGGTATATCTGACGTGGATTCTAGCTTTTTAGAATTTGTTGACAAAATGACTGCTTTTATCCACCCCGAAACTGACAGACAGAGGTATCTTTGACATTTTCTCGGAAAACGTGAAAAAAATCTAAGTTTGAGTGGGATGAGCGCCCCCAGCCTCCAGGGGTGCTTGGAAAATCCAGACTTAACCATTTTCGAGGATTTTTTTACCTTTCTTCATTTTCCAGATTCATCCTGCTCCGTTCTCCATTCTTCGTCCGTCGACGAATGCTTGACAGTTATCTGTTGTCTGAACAACCTAGAAAACTTAAAAATGAGCCCTGGCAGATGAACCTCCTCCATTAATGGCTCCAGAGCTCGTGTCGCCATCTGAAAAAGTAGAATTGGCCCAGTAGGGAAAACACGACCTTTTGCTTATTCCGTCTGAACCACCTTGTTCGTGAAGCAAAATCAGCCAATCAAAATTAGGCACGACACCTAAATCGGAGATTCAATTTTTAGAAACTTTCTATTTTTAGAAAATTTTGCCAGCATTCATATCTCAAGAAACCCAGAAAACCTAATTTGACGTCTATTTTTAGAAACTTTCTAAAAATAGAATTTCTATTTTTAGAAATTTTGACTTTTTTTGGCAAAAAATTTCTAGACTTTCACAAAATGCCTTAATGAAGCAATTTTTTTTTTGATTGGGTAAAACATGATTCAAGCGTGTTGCGGATGATCTAAGAGCATTTCTCTGGAGCGTAACGTGTTGATCGAAGAAGATTCAATCCCAACTATGTTTGGCCGATAGTACAGTGATCCGCATTGAGTCAAGCCGACCTTGACGTTCATTCCAAGGTTGATGAAGCATATAAATATTTGTGGATAAGTTGTGGAAAGTTGTCGTGCGAAAATGATAAAATCATAAGAAAGGTATAGAGGCAGAGCAGAGAGAAGGAGAAGCAGAAGAACAAGAGCAGTAGAGGATGAAGAGTTAGCGAAGAAGTGTTTGGGGCAGAGCAGAAGTTTTGTGAGCTTACAATGGGACTGAACCAGGCATAAAGAAGATGCTATTTCTCAGTTCATTCTTTCTGTATTAAACATAAAATCTTGTAGGCAGTGAGCCTCTTTGAGCAGTGAGCTCTGGGCAGTGTGCTTGAAGGCAAGTGCCTTCCCATTTCTTTTAAGTACTTTTAACAGGGTACGAATCTTGTGGGTTAACCCCCACCGTGGTTTTCCCTTAACCGGGTTTCCACGTTAAAAATCTTTGTGTCAAGTGTGTAAATTGTGTTTCTGCTCATGTGTTGTTGATTCATGCTTTAATGTTTACATTATTAATCTGTTTTTAAGTTGTAAAAGAAGATTAAAAGCAGAAAAGGTTAAAATTTTGGGACAACTGATTCACCCCCATCCCCCCCTCTCAGTTGTCTGGCCTAATTCCAACATACATCATGGCCTCAAAGCTAACTCTTGAAACTATCTGTATTAGAATATGCCTCATTTATTTTTAAAGATTCACATGGAGAAATATATCTATATAAATCAGAAATATATGTGTATTAAACTCAGAATATCTACATAAAATCAAAAAATGTATATTTTCCTCCCTCCTCTTCACTACTGCCCTTTCTCTTAATATACTTCTGCACCCTTATGAGGAGAGTCATCCCCTTTGAAAGGGTGATGACTCTTCATAGAGTCATGACTGTCCATATGGATCGCTGCCCTTCTTTTGCATTAATCGTTCCGTTGCAATTTAATAATGATCAATGTTGTTTCATATGATTATTGATTCCTTTTTAAATAGGAATCGCTGCCCTTAAACAATATTCAACTTTATTTATTAACCCTTCAGCCTAAACAATGTTTGTTGCTGCTTATATTGATAGGAACCGTTGTTTATAAATATTTACCTTTAATATTAATGTGATCGCAGCCTATACTCTTATGCATTTCCCTTTATGTATTCGCTGCCTTTGTGCTGCAGCCTTTCACATTATTAATATTTATTTCTTAATTATATTTTTTTTTATATAGTAATATATTTGATTTATAATATTATATTTAATTTATAATATTGAATGTAAATACATTCAATTTATAATATTTAATAAATATATTCAATTTATGATTTATAGATATAATAAGAGATTCTAATGTCATTCATATCTTTAATTTGAATGAATAATACATAATCGATTCAATTATAAATTATTAATATAGGGAGATGACAGAGACTCATTGCCACACCCTTTACACTACACCAAGCGGAGAAAACATGCCATACGAAACCCAAGCGTAGGGGAGACTCATCGCCACACCCTTTACACTACACAAGGAGGAAAACATGCCATACAAAATCCAAGCGTAGGAGAGACTCATCGCCACACCCTTTACACTACGCGAGGGGGAAAACACACCATACAAAACCCAAGCGTAGGGGAGACTCATCGCCACACCCTTTACACTACGCAAGGGGGAAAACACACGGAAGAAACGAGCGCCGTATAGCATGCCATAGACATAGTATACGTCTTAAACACGGCAAACAAGGTGATGGAAGGAGCTTATTGCTAAGTTTCCACCATGTCAAACATGCTACAAACACACCTGACGGTTGGACTTATGCCACAACAACTGCTAAAGACATGCTTAAGGGAGGATAGTCTCAGATCCAACCCCGCCTCTGCAAAGGACTTTTGAAATAGAAAGGATGTGCACTAGCTCAAGAGATACACCATCCCCGCCTTCGCGGAGGGCTTTTGAATAAAAGGATATGCACTAGCTCAAGAGATACGTTATCCTGCCTCTGCAGAGAGCTTCTTTGATAAAAGGATATGCTATCCCGCCTCCGCAGAGGGCTTTTTGCTTGCTATATAGAATAAAGGTGTGCACTCACGCCGGAGATACAACATCTCGCCTCCGCAAAGGGCTTTCAAACACACTTCGTTAGTACCAAAATCATCAAACAACTTACCTTATATAGCCCCCACCTTAAGGTTGTTGAGGACGTGTACCAATATCAAGCACATTAAGGTAGAGAAAAAACACACAAGGGGACAAGAACTTTCACAAAGCCCATGCCCCCAAAGGTGACATGTGCTCACGATCGCCGAATGTTCCCACAAACACATTGATAAGATATGCTAAGATAAGATAACAAGAGAGGTTACAAATCTTACTCTAAGATAATAACCAAAGCAAAACATGAAAGCTATGCATGAATCATATATGAGATCACATCGAAGAAACCAAGGCTACACATACGGGTTTGAATCCGAGTATAGCCGTTGGGCTTATACTACAGGCATCTTAGAACCAAGTGTAACAACAAGGTGAGATACAAAACATTCAAAGTGCGCGGAGCAGATGTATTGTTATGATTTGTTAGAAAGATAAGACAACATCAAATATCACACAGAGTGATTCGACTAGCCAAGCGTCGGATATATAAATCAACACCGTCTTCATGTATGGACTAGGTCCATTTTTGCTTGCTTGCTGAAGGGACATGCGGTCCGTATTAGTTATTTGTTTGTTTTTCGTCATATGCCGACTAGATAGAATCACTAGAAGAAGGTAAACAATAAAATGAGAGAGGAGAACAAGTGCCTTAGGAACACCACGTAGGAGGATGCCCCCAGGTCATCAACCGCAACGCTATGCCCCTAAAGCATGACACACAACAATAAAATAGAGAGGAACAAGATAGAAGAATGATGAAACAAATAGAAGAATGTTCACAACAGAGGGGGTCTCCCTGTATCCTTGACCTTACAAGAGTATCAAGGGTCATCCTAGGAGACCTAAACAACACATAACACATCACAAGGGAACACAACACAATGCTAACAACATATATATCTAGGAGGCCACCCATGAGAGCAACCAGCATAGGTGCTACATCAAGTGTAGCCAAAGGGTGGAGAAATACTTACCTGATTCAATGGGATATTTCCTGACGGACAATTCATGTCTATCATCTTAGGATATATCATATTTAGTCTTAAACTTGTTGACGTTGTATGAGCATTAGGGCACTTATTCACTACCCTCTTAGGAGGTGGAAGAAGTGATTTGTTTTGAGTGATCTCAACATCCATCCGTAGGGGATTTAATGTGAGAGACCTTTCCTCATCCACTAGTGTTGTATCCTTTGAAGAGAGATCATAGGAATGAAAGGAAGGTAAGGTGTTGTGAGGATAATTGTTGGTGATTGTATCTCTAGTGATGTTCAAGGAATACACAACCAAAGGAGAGGTATCCAAGGTTTTCACATCCTTAGTGATATCCAAGCGACTTGAACATTCAACCAAAGGAGGGAGATCAAGGATCTTCACTTCCTTAGTGATGTCCAAAGTACTTGAATATTCAGCTAAAAGAGGAAGGTCGATAGGATGATACATAGAAGCTTCATGCACTATGGTAGGGAGAGAATTTTTATTATTGTTATATGAATGCTCATTATCTATCCATGGAATGTTCTTTGTTGGAGGGGGTTCTTTATTCACTAATGCTTCATCTTGGCCAGAGAGAGTTGGAAAAAAGAGATGGTGGGAACTCTTCATTCACTAATGCTCATCTTGGCTAGAGAGAGCATTGGAATAAAGAGATGGTGGTGTGATGTTAAGGGATGTGTCAATGAATTCATCTTCTTGCGCCAAAGTGTCCTCATAAGTGGGAATAACTTTGGGAGAGAGATCATAAGGTAGAACTAAGTTACTATCACATGTATTATTAATAGGAGGCGTAGTGGAATGTCCAATAGAGATAAAGTCATCTAGGGCTTCATCTAACATATTGAAGTCATCACTACTAAATGATGTAACATATTTATTATTATCTATGAATTTAGTGAAATCATCAATATTGGAGGGTATGTTCCCATAAGATTTGTGAAACTATCAAAGTCAGATATATAACAAAGGATTTCATATGTAGAGCTCATGGAAATATCAACATCATAGATATATGCAATTTGTTTTAAGACTTGAGGATACTTATCAGTGAATTTATGGAAATTGTCAACATCTATGATGTATGCAAATAAAGCTTCCAAAGATGAATAACAAGATGCATCCATGATGAAGGAAATCAAGTAAGATAAGTGAGACTGTTTCACACCTAAGCACTTGTTTGAGGGAAGCGGGTCTCAAAAGACACACGGAGTTCACAACAAACACAATGGATAGAGGGAAGAGTGCTACACAACAATGCCCAATTGATGGTTTTAAATGTTTCGATCAAGAAAGTGTGAACAAACCGTTTAAACACCTAGTGTTAGAAATACACAATGTGGATTTTAACAAATGTGCCAATTTTCACAAAAAGCTATGAGTTGATACAAAATTTTCACATCACCAATGAATGCATGCTTGAATATGAGTGCAAGATCTGAAATGCAATATGTCTAAGATGAATGCAATGAAACAACACCAATCTATGCTTGTTTATGCTCCTAAAATGCTCAATTTTTCCACTTTTTCAATGCAAATGTGCAAAATATATAATGAAATTATGAGAATGATGAGGGGCAGCAAATTAAAACATTTTAATCAGTCAAATAATGCAGCAAAATTTGTCACAACACACCAATCTTGCAATGGTAGCTAAAAGATTAGCCACAATGTACTAAAAATGCAAGGTTTTTTGAAACCCTAATAGTCAAATTAAGGCATGAAAGTATGCAAAATGATGAATGAATGAAGTCTAATCAGATTTAATATGCAAAATAACTCAAATCAGATTTGAAAATGATGCAAAAATCCTATAATGATCAATGCAAGTGAAATTTTAAGAAAAGATGAATGAATATGCCTCTTTTTGTTGAAATACACAATGTGTAAATGCAAAACTTGAAATGTAGATGCAAAAACACCCTATGATAAAACACTATAGTCCAAAATCAGATTTGAATGAGTGTTTAAAATGAGTAGTAAAATCTGAAACAAGATTTTAGCTACAAACCCTAGTTTTTGGAATTACTAGGTTATATGAAAAAATGCACAATTTCAAGCAAACCCTAGCACATAAAGTATATAAATGCAAGGTGAATAATAATGAAATGATGAATTGTTGTAATTTATGTCAGATCTGATGCAAATATCAAAGATTTAAATGATTTAGATGAAATGTAATGAAAATAGTGTAAACTATGTCTAAATGCAAGCCTAGGATGCTTGATTTTTTCAAAATTTTCAATTTTTTTTGTAAGATTTTCAAATGTAGAATGATGACAATGAAATGTATGAATGCAAATCTGATGTATAACACTCAACAAGGTGCGAATTCAACAGAAACATGAGTTCACCAAAATGTAATGTATGAAAAGAGGGTTGATGGGATTTGATGGGTGATTTAGCTAGATCCTCCTTTCACTACACACATTCAAGGACATTTAACCGAGTTGAATCACAACTTCTGCAAGAAGGCTAAACTATAGGTTGGTTGTCACTTGGAATGATAGGGAAATTTGGAATTGATTGATTAATATGTTAATTTTAGTCTGATTTAACTTAAAATCCTAATTATGCAAAATCGTAAACAAACGGACGAAACCTGATAAATCCTTCTACATAAATAGACTAAATACAGATCAGATATATACCAGATTTCGAGTTCCAGAATACAAAAAAGTTGGGGGTTAAAGAGTGGGCTCCCAAGCCCAAGGTATTGCTTTTTCTGAGTGCTTCAGAATCTTTTTCGACACTGACTGTGACAACTTCAAAGATTCTTCGTGACACGAAACTGAGGGGCAAAAGAGTGGGCACCCAAGCCCTTCCTAAGTTATTTGCTGCCTTTTTCTTCAGATCCTGATTCCTTATGCTCTGTAATAGTCCTCTGCAACTCCACTCTTCGAGATCCGACACCTGTCACCTGGAATCACAAGAAGAGGGGTTGGGGGTCGTGGTGTTTAGGAGCTTGTCTCAGTCAAGCCCCACAATGGCATTCAAGCCTTCCAACACCATTGTTAGATAGAGAGTGTGGGTCCTTGTAGGACAGAGGCAAAAACAAATTGATAAATGATTGATTGAAGCACAAATAGATCTCACCTTGGAGGTGTAGCTCTCAAGTAGATGAAGGTCTTTCACAACATGAGATGATGAAGCCAAATCTGCAATAACAAACACAACACAATTTTGCTTTGCAATACAATGAATGCTTTAAGTGCTCTAAAATCATAAGTTCACCAAAATCTCATAATCATCTTCTAGTTTACAAATGAAGTCCTAAACATGCTTATATATGCATTCCCACTTTAATTTAGTAATTCAAACTCAAGATGCCGACAAGGAACACCTTTAACGGTAACTTTGCCAACATTGAAATTTGGGACCTTGCAAAAATAGGGTAGGGCAAGTCCTAGGACCTATTTTGGGTCAAGGTTAAGTTCTGCAATGTCCCCTATGCCCCATTTATCATGGCTTTCAGGTCATTTTGTCTTAGGATTGATTTCTAACATGCATGATGAAAATTAAGGGACCCGAGAGCTAAACTTAGGAGGTAAAAGTCCTAGGGGGACATTTTACAACATAACAATCATTAGCCAAAAATATAAGTGAAATAGAGCTAGTTGAGCCAACTTTCCATTCTCCTATCCTCCAAAGTCCTAGCTCAACCACAAATCATTCCCTTACCACTAGAGTTAGCCTATGGGAATGGTGAATAGGCTAACAATCTCCTCCATAGGTGATCACTCTGGAAATGAGGACATGACAGTCCTCCCTTCCCGGGATTGCTTGTCCTCAAACAATCGCAAATTAGGATGCTGTAAAATTTGCTCTCCTTCCCAAGTAACATCCTCCAATGGCAAGTCTCTCCATCGCACCAAATTTTCTCTAATCACCCTATTATGCAACCTGTGCTCCCTCATGTCCAAGATACTATCAGGCACCAATATCAACATTCCCTCTTCATCAAGAGGTGGAAGATCTAGAGAAGAAACATGTTGTCCCAATGTCTTTTTGAAACACGACACATGGAATACATTATGAATCTGGCTACCTGTTGGAAAATCAAGCTCATATGCCACCTCTCCAACTCTCCTCACAATCCTATAGGGACCATAAAACCTGGGCTTGAGTTTTTCTGCACCACTCTTCTTCAAAGTACTCTATCTATAGGGTTGTAAGAGCAAAAATACCAAGTCACCAACATCAAATGTCCTCTCAACACGGTACCTATCAACATACATCTTCTGCTGATTCTGTGCTTGCTGAATATTATCCTTAAGTGTCTTAAGTATGTCCTGTGTATCCTGCATCAACTCCTTGGCTCTAAGATATAACCTCCTGTAATAGCTGCATAAACCCAAGAAACCTCTCAATTTTGAAATGTTCCTCAGAGTAGGCCAATCCTAGATAGCTTTGATATTCTCCTCATGAACTCTAACCCCATCGGCACTAATCACATGCCCCGAATAAAGAATCTCCTCCATCCCGACCTCACACTTGGAAGCCTTAGCATACAATAATTGGGCCTTCATAACATCAAGTACCTCATCAAGATGTCGAAGATGCTCCTCCCATGTCTTACTATATATATCAAGATGTCATCAAAGAAAACCAATAGAAACTTACACCACTGCTTATTAAATACATGATTCATGCAAGACTGAAATGTAGCAGGTGCATTAGTAAGACCAAAGGGCATGACAAGAAACTCATAGTGTCCATAATGGCATCTGAATGATGTCTTATGTATATCCTCATCACAGACACGAATCTGATGATAGCCTGAATGAAGATCAATCTTAGAAAAATATAGGGCCCCGTGTAGCTCATCAAGTAGCTCATCGATCCTGGGTATAGGGTACCTGTTTTTGATTGTCTTCTTGTTCAGTGCTCTATAGTCAATACACATCCACATAGTCCCATCCTTCTTCACCAAAACAAGCAAAGAAGCAAATGGACTAGATGAAGGCCAAATGTGTCCCATATCTATCAACTCCTTAATTGTCCGCTCTATCTCCTCCTTTAAGTGTCGTGGATGACAATATGGTGCAATATTGATGGGCTTGGTGCCCTCCTCTAACTCAATCACATGCTCAAATCCACGATCTGGTGGTCTACCTAGAGGAATATCACCAAACACCATACTATGTTTATCCAATATTGATTGGATATCTACATGATACTATGGACCATCAGAAGAAGATTTGGAAGATACAAAACCCTGGGCTGCCCATGCAACATCATGACGAAATAAAGTCTCCATACCCCTAGCTGATACAACCCTGGGTCTTCCATTTGAAAGTGCCCTCAACACAATCTTCTTCCCATCATGTATAAACTCCAACTCCATCTTTTGAAAGTCTTGGATGTAGCGACCAAGAGACTATAACCACTAGACTCCCAAAACGATGTTTATCTCACCTAGTCCAACCATGTAGAAATCATTAGTCAAAGTATAGTCACCCATCTGAATGCTAAGCTGAAATACCTTCCTTTGACAACTCATGGTAAAACCATCTACAACTGTCACTGTGAAACCTGCAAAGTCCTGAGCCAGTAAACTACGCCTCATAACCAATCCCTTATCGATGAAATTATGTGTGGCTCCACTATCAATCAAACAGGTGACTCGTTGTCCCTTAAGTACTCTCACATGAAAATGATGATACCTAGGTACACCGGAAATAGATGCAATAGTAACTGGACCTGTAGCACCTGTACCATTAGCCTCAAGCTCCAATGTAGGCTGCTGCTCCGTATGATCAGCATCACTATCTGAACCTGTTTCCTCATGAGTCTCACTCTCAACATCTGAAATGACCTCTATAAGATATGCTTTGCCTTTCCCAAGGCATCTATGTCCTGGTTTCCATGGTTGCTTGCAAAAAAAACATAGTTTCTTCCTTCTTAATTCATTCTTCGCCTCGCTGTCCAAAGGAGGAGTAAACTTAGGCTGATTAATTTTTTTCTGATTAGAACTTGAGCCTTCGAAACTTTTCTTTTGGGTTTGAAATGATGTAGGATAAGTGTCTAAGTCAAGTGCAAGCTCTATAGCATCATCCAAAGTCTTAGGCTTATGAACCTTCACCAATCCTCTCATTCTATCATTCAATCCCTCTAAAAAGGGCATAGTAACTCTCTTCTCATGCATTTCTGGAACCATGACAGCAATCTTTTGGAACTCATTGACATAGGAGTCCAGTCTACCAACCTGTCTTAATTGAGCCAATTCCTTGTAGTAGACTTCCACATCCTGTCAAACCTGGTAATGAGCTTACGTTTGAACTCATCATATGAAGTGATCATGGTATGACGCTGTGAGACAAGTCCATGATGCCACCAATCGTAGGCTAGACCCTCCAAATGCATACTAGCAAACTGAATGGCCTTTTCTTCACTCATTGGCTTGAGTGTAAGAAAAGTGTCAAGCTTATGTATCCATGCTCTAGCACTTATTTTACCGCTGCCATCAAAGTTAGGTAAAGGAACTCTGTTCAATGCATCTTTGAATTCTTTGTGTTCTTTTTTAGGTCTTCTCTCTTTTTGGCTCTTCTTCTTTTCCCTTCTTTGATTCATGAATTGGTTCAAATTAAGAGCTGTCCTAACTTCGATTGGAAGTATGTGGTATTCATCATATGCAACCATGATATCATCAGTTGGATCTGTGACTTCTTTCTCTCCTTCAGATGATGATTATTCTTCTCTTCTTGGTACTAAAGTAGGACGAAGTGGTCTATCTGAAACTGTTGCAGTTGCTCTACCTATATTTGTAGCCTCTCTACCTGCATTGCTATGTCTTCTACTACTCTCACTTCTTGACCTTCTTGTTCGTGAATGATCCAATCTCAATTGGCCAATGGCTATAATCATATGGTCCTGAAAGTGCTGAAACATTTGCTGTTGTTGTTGGGCAAAAGTAGTCAAGAAATCATCAACATGTGGCTGGTTATCCCTTCTTGGACTTCCACTTCGACCTCTCTCCATTTCTGGTTGTGTACTTGCAGTTGGATTATCCTCTACTTGCTGATTAGTATGTTGTCCTGTCCTTATACTATAGTGATACCTGTGTGGACCAACTTCTGGTGGCTGCATAACCCAATATGTTGGCAAGATCCAAGCTCTGATACCACTGTAAGAACCCTATTTAGATCTAAACCAAATTTTTCCCTTCGCTGCCCTGAATTTTCTGATTTGATTTTTTTGCAATGTACTTAGGGTTTTCAAATTTTGTTTTCTTCAATGTGTTTGCAATATATTCAGGATGAAAAGGTTGCAATATGACAAACAAATACTACCAAAAGATGACTGAAATGTAATTATATCAGCTCACATATACATCCAAAATCAATGCAAACATAACAAAGACATACCCGGATGAATAGATAGGCTCATTTATTGAATTGTAGTTGGCTGATTACAAAATGAAGAGGTCTGATATGAAAATCAGACTACACAGTCAATGCAAATGGAGTCCAAAGATGACTCAAATATCATGCCCCGATATTAAGGCATTGTTTAAATTAAAGATTTAAACATCATATACAATTGCCTTCTTAAAATATGATCAATTCAAATGATCATTATGTATATTATAATAAATACTATTGTATTATTTATTTAGATATTATTATAATCATAATAATAATATAATATAATATATTATTAAATATAATGTATAATATATATTATATAAATACAAATATAAATATTAATTATTATTATTATATAAATTATAATTATCAATAAAAATAAAAATATTTATTATTATAAATATAAATATATATATCATAAGACATAAAGGTCTGAATTTGTTGGTGGGCCCATATTATATATTTTACTGCCTTAATATTTGATGCTTTTAAAGGAGACAGTGTCTGACATCTTAGTTCCTTGTCTTTCAAGGTGAACCGTATGATAGACATTGCATAATATGAATAATTGTGTGAAGGAATCACATGTATTGATAGTATATTAATATTTTAAGCTACATGCCATATAAGTCAAGGATTATTAGTCATTGTTTAAACTGCTGTGATATTATCTTGTGTGCCATACATCTTGACTGCCGTACAAAGTAAGTATGCTGCTATATCTTTTGAAGTAGGTATTAACATATGACAAGCCATTTAAACAATACGATTACCTTTAATAAAGGCAACAATTAATTAAAAGATGCGGAAGTCATAGTATTCATTTAAACATCGATTAGGGAACAAAAATCAGGAAATACGTAGCAAGGTGCGAACATAGGAAGAGACGTGCCTTTCCATAAAGGAAAGCATCCTTAGAATATATAAAAGGGACTTGTCTCTCTCTCCAAAAGGCATCTAGGGAGTGAAAGGAAGATAATAATCTATTCTTCTGATTAGGAGCAGACCTCAATATGCAATATAAATATAAGCATATATATAAGGTAGAATAAGGAATGAGATATAACAGCAAGATAGAGGAAGGTAAAGAGTAACAAGATAAAGAGTAACCGAGATTTATAAGAGGGAATAACCATATATACATTGTTATAAGGGCAGTCATCATAGCAACGTGTCTTGGTAAAGAAGTAACCCTCCGCCGAATATGAAGTATTAATCGATCAATCATACAACAGTCAGCATTCAGCATTAAGTATAAAATCAGAACTGCACAAGAATAAGGTAAAGGTACAGCAGGTAAGCATTATGTAATATGTTTAATTTATAATTATTAGATATAAGATTTGTGAGGAGATATGTATGTATATATATACATTCATATACATATCTAAATATGCATAATCTAGAATAGATCTCACACAAGTATATGAATCCATGTGAATGATTATAGTTTATAATGAAACGTCTTCTTTGTTCATAATCGAATTGATATCTAGACTCAAGATCTAACAATGATAAATAATTATAAGGATACCGTATAATGGTATTTCGATTTGCAATATGAATGTCTTTAATTCATGCATTATGATGGTAATAATATAATAGAATTCCATTTATAGTACAAGGGAATATTGCATAAGGATCATATTTCCGTAGCCCCTATTACTTCATGTAATAAGGAATCATGGGTATTGTAGGGAAAGACGAAGTAATTCCATCCCCTGTATAGACCCCAATGGCTAGGATATAGTTCCCAAGTTGGGTCCAGAGATCTCGTATTGATCCCAAGGGCTAGGACATAGTTTCCAAGCTGGATCTGAGACTCCGTGTATAGACCCCAAGGGCTGGGACTTAGTTCTTGAAGCTGGGTCCAGAGATGGTTTTAGCGCGCCCTAGTCATGTAAATCCCAATTCCTTGATGAAGAATAGGAGGGGAAGATATGAATCTTGAAATATGTTTAATATTCACCCTAATGTACCTATGGAATATGTTATAAAATAATCATCATTAGTGAATGACAAGAAGGAAATGAATAATCCTTTGTCAAGAATAAAATATATATATTATCTTTAATCTCATTAGATATCATCACTGAAATTTCTTGATCTTTAATGTTTCTAATGTCTCCTTGAGAATCACTTTGAATGTAGATTCAGGTTTAATGTACTTAGGGTTTTCAAATTTCATTTTCTTCAATGTGTTTGCAATATATTCAAGATAAAAAGGTTGCAATATGACAAACAAATACTACTAAAAGATGACTTAAATGTAATTATATCAGCTCACATATACATCCAAAATCAACACAAACATAACAAAGACATACCCGGATGAATAGATAGGCTCCTTTATTGAATTGTAGTTGGCTGATTACAAAATGAAGAGGTCTGATATGAAAATCAGACTACACAGTCAATGCAAATGGAGTCCAAAGATGACTCAAAACATGTACAATGGATATCCAATGAAGTCACCACATGTGCCAACCAATAGATGATGAAAACCAATGTATGAATGAAGCCAAACAAGTCTGATTTTTGATCTGTAGGTGCTGATGCAAAGTCTGATATCAAAACCCTAGTTGAAAAGTGCCACAAATGCCTCCCAATGCTGGCCGCTAGGTCTAGAATTGGAGCGATTTGATCCAAGATGCCAAATATCATCAAATGCAATCAAAATATGCCATCAAACCCTCAAATATGAATCTGATATGAACCTATAGATGTCTGATTATGTTGATTATAACCCAGATTTCACAAATCATGCCCAAACATGCCAAATCATGCAAAATTATGAAATCACCTATGCCTAGAAGTGGTGTGATTTGACCCAGTAAGCTTGTAGACTTCAATTTTGGAGTCCACCGCCAATATCAAATATTTTATTTGATATTTTTAAACATTTTTTAATAATTTTCCCTTGGGCAGCGGCGGCTAGGAGGAAAAATAATATTTTATTATTTTTTCTTTTTTTTTAAAAAAAAAAATTTCCTCTTCCTTTTTGGCGTCGATTTCCTTGGGCAAAATAAATTAATAAAAATATTATATTTTATTTGCTCCTCCAACTTTCCCAATTTCTATCTTTAAGTTGTCCAATTTTTCATCTTTCAATTTGACCTTGGCTGAATATTATATTATTTTTGGGTTTATAAAAATATTATAAAATATCATTAGTCAAAAATATAAGTGAAATAGAGCTAATTGAACCAACTTTCCGTTCTCCCATCCTCCAAAGTCCTAGCTCAACCACAAATCATTCCCTTACCACTAGAGTTAGCCTATGGGAATGGTGAATAGGCTAACAATCTCCTCCATAGGTGATCACTCCGGAAATGGGACATGACATAGGCCATGTGTCATCTTGACATAAACCCAACAGGGTTTCCTCATTCCCACCCTCATTCTACCAATTCAATTCCTTTTTCTCCTTAAAGTCTGCTGGGGGTTTAGGTATTTCCAGTGGTGTTTAGTGATGGCTGGATAGGTCACCCTTTTACCTAAAAAATTTAAAAGTGTTTATTGCAAGTGAAACATAACAATTTCACTTTGGTCAGCTGACATTAGCAAGGTTAACTATTAAAAATTCAGAGAATCACATACAGATTAGCCAGGAGAGAGAATATTGGTGGTCTTACCAGATTTGACTTTTCCTTGATGATGTCATCAAGTACAATGATGATGTCATAATGATAAAGGATTATATTTTGTCAAAATGGCATCATTATGATCTAATCTTGTTTGACTTATGCTATTTTCTTCCCTGGCCTGATTGTTACAGTCCTTCCTGACTCATTTTCTAGTTCATAGTGTTGGTTTTTTAAGAGTTGATGATGGTGCAGATGGGTCAAGTTTAATGATCACTATGACTGTAGGGAATATGCACGCTGTAAGAACATTAAGGAAAAATCAGGAAGGTAAGTAATCACCTCATGTATATAAAACACATTTGTCTGTCAACTACTGATATCTCTTTGTGAATCAAAATAAAATTGATGCACAAGTACTTATATTCAAAGGGTTTCTAACAAGAGAAGGCTTAAGCTAAAATCCCTTGGTAACGTTAATAGTTAAATAATGAAACATTCAAATATCTTGAAATTATTTAATGGATGGCCCCAAAAGCTCCTGCCATCACTATCAGACTTATTAAAGGTAAAGGTCATTTTGAAAGTCACATGTATGATACCCCCCTTATCGAAACAATGATCAAAACAAGGGGACTTTTATAGTCATTTTACTATGGTAGAACCTTATAACCATGCTAAAACTGGAAAGAGTGATCTACACCTTTGTTTTTGGCTTCGGCCTACTATATAAATTGAACTTGAATCATTTTACTTATATGTTAAATCCACCCCAGAAACCTAACTGAGGTCTTTGGTGAAGCACTTGCAATTTTCATAAATTGCTGCATCATTGTAAGCAGTGCGCACTTGAGCTGGTCAACCCAATCTACAGACTACCCATCCCGTGTGACATGTATCTAGAGGGAAACAAATCAGGCCCAAAATTCTGCTCTGCCACTGTCCCTGCCTCATCAGCCACCTCGACCCATGTCATTTGAATCCACAACTTGCTTGCTGCAAGTCGCATGATGGTGACCTACCAACTCTCCAGCATGCATTTCTTTGACTGCAAGCTGTTTTGTTTGTTCTACTGTGTTCTGGAACTGATTGTGGGAAACAGGTAACTACAAACAGTGTAGATAATCATGTTAGTATCTATGCAGTGCACAGCTGCTCAAATATTGGGAATCTACAGTTGCATGTACATGTCTGACACTTAAAGAAATTCTGTACTTCTTGACCTTCTGATGGGATACCTGACTTTTATATAATGTAAATGTACATTTTTGCTTATGCCCTTCCACTGTGGCATTAAGTTCCATATCATTTCAATTGTCTCCTTTCTTATTAACAAATAATATCATCAAATAGGCCATGTGATTCATTGGTGCAGGATGTTATTTTGGCATATTTTGATGTTTTACACATTTTCATACTTCTATAGACAATAACCCATGAAAAGGTTTAATAATATGGCACATATATAACATTTAATTGATTAGGTTCTTGTCTTTGTATTTCACCTGCCTCAAAATACTAACACTCATCAAGAAAAATGTGAGGGCAATAATTAAGTACCCTATGGCTGGGAAAAGATAATGAGAACCATCATACCCACTAAGAAGGTTTGTTTATTCATTTCCTTTGAGACGTGCAGTTCTAATATTTTTAAAAGGTTACACTCATAGAATCAAGTGCAGGAACTATAATGAAGATAACTAGGCCACTTGGATATTTTTGGTTGTTTTTCGTCTCAACAAGGTCTAAATTTCTCTAAAACTACTTTAGATGATAAACACTATATATTTTTTATCTTGTGAAACTCCAATGGTATGCTGAAAAATAATTCCTTGAAACAGATTACACCGTATGCAGGGAAGCATTTATTTGGAAGTGTGATAGCAACTTTTGTGAGAGGAAACATGGTTTATGGAAATGGTCGTCATGCTTCAGCTGCCTGTGGTGTTCCTATCCTTGCTGCTTAAAGAGAATATTTTTATTGAGGTAAACATTATGCACTCAGTTTGCAATCCCAACTATGTTCTTTTTTAAATAATTATATATGATTATTGAACTTATAGACAAAATCCAAAATTGGGCTGTAAACATCTCTCAAAAAAATGTTAGCTATTTCTATTTTAAACATACACAATGTAAAGCCGATGATGGCATGGTTCGGTGGTTAAGTCGCTCAGGATGTAGTGGCGGCCACCAGAGTTCAAACCCCCGCTGGGCCAACGAGCTCGCAAGGCTTTACGCCTTCGCTGGGCCAATGAGCTCGCGGGTTTGAAGTGTTCTTCCTAGGGGATGAGGTCCCTCAGTTGTGGCCTCACCGGTTCATTGCTCCGGGCAAAAGCATTCGCGTGGAGCCGAAGGGCGTGTCGCACCAGCGTCGCCGGTCACGTTAAAAAGTTTACCAGGCGCATTAAAAAAAAAAAAAAAAACATACACAATGTAAAATAAGAAATTTGCACTTATTTACTTCATGAACATAAAGATCATTCTTGAATCAAGCAGATTAGAGTTAGATTTTCCTTGTGAAGAGTTCTCAACTATAAGATTTGGTATAGAATGCTTTGATACTATGTTACTAGAAACACACAGTTTCCCTCCTAGCATGGGAGTAGGTTCGGGAGCAGGCCAGGGAGTGCGAATGGGATCGCAAGGTCCAACCCTGCCACCTCGGGTACCTTGTGGGTACATCTAGGATGTACCCACAATATACCAAGGGTAGCAGGGGCATATCCTAGTCATTCTTGGACGTGCCCGAGTGCTCCCAACCGCGCCTAAAGCCATCCTTTCCTCAAAAATCGTCAAATGTACAACGAATCTTCTGATATTATTTCACAAGCATAGTCTTTCAAGATTGTCTTCTCAGTGTGCTTTTCGAACAATAATTATATGGAGATTCGAGAATACAAAAAAATAATAATTTTCCATGAGGCACACAACTAATTGAAATCTATGTGGCTTTTGAATGACATTTGTGGAGCAAACCCCTTGGTAGTTTTTTACAATGTTAGAAAACAAAAATCTTTTAAATCTATGGTGAAATTTTGCTGATCTGAAAAAAACTGAGGTCATTAGAATCAGCTTGGAATGCGAAGGTTGTTGTTTGATAAGATTTCTAAGCTTGCCATTATGTACGGGTACGATATATAAATATAAACCGTACCTGGGGGAATTATTTTGTCGTACCGGCAAACCCAAGCCCATTCTCATACCCGTACTGACAACTTAGCTTTGATCCTATGCAAGATTTGCTAATGGGGCAAACCCTCCTAGAATTTGTAATGTCCTCTTTCCTAGTGGTGTTAGTCTATACTTGGTTCCCGTAAACTAACCAATGTGGTTAGGGAACTCTGGGAGTTCGTTTGGATGGTTTTGCATGCCTTGGCTAGAACTTACTATTTTTAGTAAGTTAGGGATTTGACCATTTAGGGAAATTGAAGGTTGGAGGTGGAGCGTTTCATTGAGACCTCTCCAATGGTCTATTGCTCATTAAATTCTGAGTTCGTTTGATCTCTCATTTTAAAATCCGTAAGTTAATATTAAATACTTAATATTGGACTTTATAATGTTAATGTGGTGACTTAGTAACAATTTCAAAAATGCAAGTAAAGGGGTCATTAAAGGACTTGGACGCCACTTTGGGAGATAAAGTGAATTTAAAATATAATATTTCCCTCTCATATGGTCGACCCTCTTGAGGGAGACATAAAAGGCAAAAGAAGAAGAAAGGTCATTCATTATTGACTACTACTTATGATATTTGCTCTACAAGTAAATGAGGGTTTGGAGAAACTATCTAGCCATGGCTTTTGGAGACGGAAACCTCCATTAGTATCTGCATTCCGTAGGTGTGAGAGACCACCCAAGGGTGCTCATGGGCAGCCATATCCAGTGGTTGCAACTGTACTTCACTTTATTCAATTTTGAGGTTTTGGGAGCGTGTCGTGAAGGAGTAAATACAGAGATATCTTCAAATATTTGCCTCCATAATTATCACTGCAGATTGAAGAGCCTATTCCCAGATTTTTATGTGATTTGATGGAGTTTTGAGGTGTGAAGACTCCTTATGTTGGTCGTACACCCCATAAACAGGTCGTACCATGCATAATGAGATATTGGGGTTTCATATGATGTTTTGCTGTTGATAGTTGTTTGAGGGAGGGTGTTTGGGTTTGCAGCCAACACAGAGTTACTTATATGTAGTTTGAGGGACTTTTCAATGCATTACTTCTGATTTTGCAGTGCAGCAGGGCCGTACCAGCAGAAATAGGGACGTGGGTGTTTGTATGTTTCAGATATCATCTTCTTTCCTAAGTCTCTATGACATTGTAATCACTGGAATCTGATCAGACTTTGTTTGAGCTGATGTAAGCATCCATTTCATGATAAATAAACCAAGTTGATCAACTCCATACTGTTGTAGTAGAGTTTCCAGCCTTGTGTTTGCAGAACAGCGAAATGGGTATGCGAAGTATTTCATGTCTTTGAATTTTTGTCACATGGCTATTGCTTATTCGTGTTTTGTAAAGTGTTTGCAATTGAAATAAGCATCTGGGTATCTCTTATTTTTAGTATTTGCAAAGATATTAGTATGCATGTGTTTAATGTTATGGAAACAATATCAAAATGCAAGAAGGTTTCAACTAAACGGCAGAAAACCCTACAGATAGTGAGAAAAATCTAGACCCAGATTAGAAAATCTAAAACACAGAACGAGGTGGGTCATTTTAGTGGTATCAAAGTTGGTACATCTTGTCAGCTTGTGATTTAGTTTTTATGAGTGATTGGAAGGTGGTCTATACAGAAGAAACTCCGATTGTTTATGCTAGAGACACTCAGTTGTGGCACCCACCTGAGATTCCAGAGGGTGAAACAATTTCAAGTATTTTGGGCATGCATAGGAACTCTTCGAGTGACAGTGATTGTATCACAGGTAATATGGGGGACAGAAACAAAGGACCGGAACAGCCAGAGAGTCCTAACACCAAAACAGAAAGAAAATTTGATATTATGCTTGATATGATGTCCCAGCTACTTGGAAAATTTAACCAGAGAATCTTGATTGTACAACCAGATACAACACCCATTGGTGAGGGCAGTGGTTCTGTTGGAACCTTCAAATTTTGGCAAAATTTGAAGGTCCCATTGTGTAAAATTTAATTTCAGCACCCATCCTAACATCAACCATCAAGGACTGTCAAATGGGTGTGGATAGTAGCATGGGACTTCGTACATCCTGTGTTCTAAGCAATTAGTCATGCACTAATACTAATG